>LR738715.1:200348356-200364304 GCA_902687465.1 Secale cereale | reverse complement strand
GTAAAGGTATGATGTACGCTTTCAAATAACATTTTATAATTGTTTGGTAACATCACTGAAAACTATTGAATCGTGTTCTTTAATTTATTACAGTTAGCTTTGTTTTAGATTGGGTGTTAATAGAAAACATATCCATGTATTGATGGATTCACATTTGAAGGGAAACTTCTGAAAATGAAAGGCGACATATTCGATAGTTTTTTCTCTCATTATTCACATCTGAACTTAGGGAGTGTCTACAAAAAATTATGGCATGATTTGTTTCCTTTATTCTTGATTTGTTCAATTTCTTACCATCTGCTCTGCCTTAGGTTTGAAAGACAAAATCTGGAGCCTTGCTCTGCCTTAGGTTTGAGAGACAAAATCTGGAGCCTTGCTCTGAAGGTCCAAGGAGGTCGAAGTGCCAACAATGCCCTCAACAGTCCAAGGATGACATCCAAGAAAAGGTACCCAACTTCCTTTATTGCTTTAACCATACTAGAGTAGTTGTATATGGTGCACTTGACAGGGTTATTCTCAAGGAATTCCAAGGTGACGGCTGCATTTTGTACTGAAATTGTGAGGTGTGGCTAAAAAAGATACAACGGTTACCGATGGCAGCGAAGACTAGCCCGGGATCTGGGACAGTGGATGCATTGAGCTCGAGATGAAGATCAACCATTCCATCCACGGTCACTATTTTGTTCCTTTTTTTATATGATTTCTGTACTCTTTATCAATGTGATGTTAGAGCCAAGATGCATGTGTCACTTGTTTCATCAAGTGTGTAATGAACTTTAAGTTTTGTTCCTGATGATCTCAAATCACTGGTTTCTCCTGGCTCCCTGCCGCTTAATATACCTATTATGCAATAACACTGCATACTATAAAAAGTAAAGTGGAAGGGGCGCCTCCCACCTGCCACCGCCCAGCTTCCTCTCAGGCAGCGCCATCGGGTGGCGCCCCAACCACTAGTAGGGTTAAACCCTCACTTGTCTCTTTTGTTGAGAGTTACTCTAACTCAGTTACCTAGCCTTCCTTTATTTTCTCTTTCTTTACTGTCATTTATACCCAATGGTGGATTTAGAATTTAAACAATGTGGGGACAACATTACAAAGGATAGTAATTTTTTTATCAAAATATATTACAAATAATTAATAAAGTACTGAATATACATACAAATGCACTAGTGGAAAAAGTTCTGCAAATTGTATGTGGGGCCATGGCCCCCATCACTCCACCCCTAGATCCGCCACTGTTTATACCTTGGGTCCTCACCCGCATAGGTTGTGGATGGGTTAGCCCGTGGGTGACTGATGATTTGTAACATAGCATGTAATTACCTTGTAATTATTGGATGTTAAATATATAAGGCAGTAAGAGACCGGCGAGAGACTCTCCTACGTCAGTTGATGTTAAAAAAAGTGTTAGTCATTTCATAGCGAATTTTGGTAGGTTACAATGCCAAATTGCTACTCCCTCTGTAAACTAATATAAGAGCGTTTAGATCACTATTTAGTGATCAATGATCTAAACGCTTTTATATTAGTTTACAGAGGGAGTATTTGGCTAGGTGCTGGTCCATAAGATGTTCCGGAAATTATTGGACATAATTGTTCTTAAATTTTTTGAGTAATACAAGAATTTGTTCCCAAAAAAAATCTCTAGCTTCCAGGGGCTGAACGGGTCAAGGACACCCATCAAAGCCAGCATAATTGAGCAACCTCAGGGTGCCATGATATCATAAAGATATATACTATGCTTTATTATATCGACAGCTTGCACACAAACCGGACAGGAGGGTTGAATAATGTACTCCCTCTGTTCCCAAATATAAGTCTTTTAAAAGATTTTAACAAAGGACTACATACGGAGCAAAATAAGTTAATCTATACTCTAAAATATATCTAATTGCATCCGTATGTTACAGTCCATTTGAAATCTTTAGAAAGATTTATATTTAGGAACGAAGGGAGTAGTACAGAAGAAGCATTAAGGAGCATGTCAAATGAAACAAGATTCATCAGAACAAGCCTTTCTTTCTTCATCAAAACTGGCTAGAGCGTACAAAACAAAGACCAAACCACACGTACAAGCTACAAGCCTACAACCTCTCGTATAAAACACAAGAAACATGAACGTTCTCCACCTCTGCACAAACAAACCTGAAATTTAACCAAAAGAAAGAAGAGGGAAAAAAGAAGAAGCGAAACAAATGGAAAATCCACCACATCTGCATCCGGGCCACCTCTACCCTTTTGCCGATTCCCCCTCTTTCTCTAGCTGTCCTTTTGAAGTGGTGTGCATGCCTCCGAAGCTGGCGCCATGATTCAGCTTGGGAAGGCCCTAATGATTCCTGCCACCACCAACCACATCATAAAGCCCGCAGTGCTGGACCAGCGCAGGCCAGACGAGCAAAGCGTCCCCTTAAACACAAGCCATTATCTTGCGAAGGGAGAGGGACCGTATCATAGATCCGCTGCTTGGACCATTCCAATCGATCGACTCACCATAGCCGATCAACTGAATCTGCAAAGCACACAATAATATCTTGTTTCAGGACATTGTTGCTGGTAAACAGCCATAATAATTCAGCTATGCATGCCAATGCAGTTAAGGGAGACAAGATAATGTGTCTAAAAATGGCTGCAAGGGTACAACAAGAACTTACCACATGTAATATATCTAGACTTGATCTACCTGCTATGCTGAATTTGTGGCAATGGCATCGCCGGCGTGCTTGGCATGAAGCTCCACACTCCGGAGCTCGCGGAGATGCTGCAGGATCTCCTGGAGAAGGTGCATGCCCTTGTCCCCTTTCTTGAGAGACTTGATGCAGTGCCTGAGGAACTCCTTGTCCGCCTCCAGTGCTTGCAGCCTCTCGTACACATGATCAACCTCCTCTATGATCGCCAGCCTCTCTTGCTCTTTCGCAAACACGGCGACCGCCGGTTTCGTCGAATCATTGGCCTCTGTGGATGATGGATGATCGCAGTTCTGGTCACCAACTGCGTCAAAGAGAGGCAGAAGGCTCTTTCCTCTGGATACAGAAGCTCTGCCTTCAAACCTGGCCTTGTTCCCGGCGAGACCATTCTCCGGAGAATGGAGACCGTAATCGTCTGAGGAATGGCCAGCAGCCGCATTGTTGTCGTTCATGTCGTCGTCTTCCAGCGTGAAGAGCCTCTCCTCGAGTGCCTTGAGCTCCTCCAAGATGGACAGCCTCTCCATCTCCATGTAAGTCAAGGAATCATCCAGCGCCGCAAGATGACCGGTGTTCTCTTGATCTGACCTGGGGTTAATAACAGCGTCCGGCGAGCTCTGAAGATTGCCGCCGCCGTTGCCGTTGGGAGACTCTCCCAGCTCGCAGGAGTCGTCGGAATTCTCGTCGCTGTCCTCGCCGCTGGACGACTCAGAGGTGCCATTGCCGTCAGGGCTACGCACATTGTCCTTGAAGGCTGGCATCCTCCTCCTCTCCCTGTCCTCGTACTGCAGCAGCTTCTGCTTGCACAGCTCCAGCTCCCTCTCCAGCTCCTGCTTCTCCCTCTCCCTCTTGGTGACCAGCTCCGTCAGCAGCTGCATCGCCTCCTGGTCGTACTCGGACTGCTCCTCCATCATCCTCTGGTACTGCAGCGCCTCCATCTGCATGGCGGCCTTCTCCTCCTGCAGCCTGTTGATCATCGCCATCGTCTGGTTGGTCGCGATGGCGGCGGCGTTCCTCTCTTCCTCGAGCTCGGCATACATCGCGCTGAGCGTCTTTCGCTCCGCTTGCAGCGCGCACCTCAGCTGATCG
Source organism: Secale cereale (assembly GCA_902687465.1). NCBI lineage: Eukaryota > Viridiplantae > Streptophyta > Magnoliopsida > Poales > Poaceae > Secale > Secale cereale. Next base: position 200,360,534 of record LR738715.1, on the reverse strand, counting down.
ACGGTGGAAGGTTCGGCACACTCGACCTCGCTCGACACGCTGCCATCCAAGGACAGAGACAGTGACCGCTTCCTCTCGAGCAAGAACCTCTTGCCGGAGTTTTGGGCGGCAAAGCTGTAGGTGGGTGTCTCCGGTGCCCTGTCTTCGTCCTCCTCGTTCCCATCATTCGATTGGTACTCAAATCTCTGGCTGGCCGTCACCTCATGCTCCGCTTCACTTGCTTCTGATCAAACATAAATAAGTAGCAAATTAAAATTGTGGACAGACAGAGTCACTGTGAAAGCATCTCGATGGGCTAAAAGTAAAAGTGAGAGCACTCTGCAATGATTGTACCACTACTACCTTGCTCAGCTGGGGCTGTTTCATGGAGGATTTCCCGTGGTGATGTCCGGTCGTCTGCATAATCCAATGGAGAAAACAGCTCCTCTAGCGCCACCAGTTCTTGAAACGGAGCAGCATGGCCATCTTGCTCCTGCTCGCAGATGTCGCTCCCGATTGACACCTCGCAGTTAGTCTCCACCTCTGCTGATTTGCTGCCATCTTCAGGAATCACTTCAGTAGCTGGAACCAAACAAAATCATGAGATGATGGGACAGCAATCGACTAGAGTAAATTTGACGGGACGAGAAGCAAATGGAGAACTTATTACCTTGAGGCACAACAATGTCTCCTTCATCAGTCCTGAAATCTCCAGTTTCGGCAGTATCTTCAAGAACCAGTTCATCATCTTGGCAAATGGAATTCTCAGTCATGGCAGGCGCCGTTGCAACCGAAGAAGCCAGCATCCTCTTCTCCTCCAGAACCACTGCGGCATCAAGATCATCCTGATCACGCTCATCGTCTGTGCGATTCATGCCACCCCCCTCTGAGCCAGGGGCATCCGGATGCAAACCCGAATCGTCGGCAATTGTCATCTCATCAAGTGCCACCACCGGCACCAACCGATCGTCGTCGTCGGGCGTGATCTCTTCGCCCTGAGCCATGAATTCCAGGGACTCGTCCTCCACGGCAGCCACCTTAATCTCCCCTCGCTGCTTTTGGACCTCCTCTTCATTTTGCTGCTCTGGTTGTTCCTCTTCTTCCTCCTCCTCGTGGTCATCTTGATCCAGTAGAACGTAGCCTTGGTCTTGTTCTTCTTCTTCTTCTTCGGCTGTCTTCTCGTGTACAGCAGGATCCTCCATCTCGCGTGAAGAAGTAATCTGCACGAGAGCTTTGCAGCAAGAGCACACCACGGCGCCTTCCTCCTCTGCATCCCTCATCATCTGCTTCTTCCAAGAAGAGAGGCAGCCCTCGCACATGTCGGCGGCGTCGGCGACGAGGCGGCGGTGGTGGAGGCAGTAGCCCATCCCGGAGATCTCCGCGGCGTGGGCGCCGCAGAGGAGGCCGCGCAGCCAGCGCGCGTCGCCCGCCGCCTGATCGGCGGCGTCCTCCTCCTCCTCCGCGCCGAAGAGGCGGTCGGCGCGGGAGCAGAGGAGGCAGGGCGGGCGGAGGCCGAAGTAGGCGGCGAAGCGGGCGACGGCGTGGGAGAGGAGCCCGTTGAGGAGCAGCAGCGCGATGAGGACCCACTCCAGCGCCGCGTAGGCCAGCGCGGACGTGACCCGGTGCGTCCGCCGGTGGAGCGCCGCCGCGTACCTGCTCGGCGACGCCGCCATGGCTCCCGCCCTGATCTTACTGGCTACTGCCGCCGCGGCATGAGAACCGCGATCTTCGCGTGGGGATGGAACCGAGCTGCCTGCCAAGCGAGACCGAGGAGAGAAAGAATCGAGTTGCGGATGGCAGGGGGGGTCGGGTGCTGAAGCTTTCTTCTCTGCTTTCAGCTTTTGTGCGGGGAAAGAAAGGTCGGGGCGGCCATTGGATTGGACCCCATGAGAGCGAGCACGCTTTGATTTTTGTTGTCTATCCGCGTTTGAATGCAGGGTAGGACGGACGGACGAGGTTGGAATTCTTCCGGCTCGTGGTTGTGGGCAGCCAGCCAGCCAATGTGTACGTGCTTGGGTTACTTGGAAGATGGACGAGGTTGTGCACCCACCGGACGAGACTTGACTGCGTTGCGTAGTGCCGAGCACGACGTCCCTGGGCCTCCCCGGACCGCGCGCGATCAGGCGGATCGGCCTCGCTCTCGGCTCGGGTCGGGTCGGGTGCAAGACAGATTTGGTCAGTCGTCGGTTTGAAGCCATCCATTACTATTAAAAATAGAGAATTAAAAGGGCCCTTACACCTTGTATAAACATGGTTTCGGGATCAGCGGTAGAAACCGACGCCCGTATGGGGTGGACAACAAGACGTGCCATGCATGCATGCTGTACCGCTTCCCCTGCATCTAGCGTAGGCGTAGCCCGCGTACACAGCACGTACGCCCTTCTTTTCAGCACAGCCCCGGGCTTTCAAGTTTGAAGTTGGCTGGGCGGGGGAGCGGTGGTGGGTTTGACATGATCCATCGACGACGGGAGCGCGAGAAAACGAGGAGCGGGGGCGGTGCCGTTATGGGTGGGGGAGCGGGGTGGAGTTGATCGCGGACCGACCTGGCCCCGCGCTCGTCTTGCATGCAGCTCCCTTTGCCTTTGATGATGATCCCGGGGCGTCTTGTCCGACACCTCCTCCCAACTTTGGTTCGTCCGCCCGCACCGCACCGGCCAAGCCTCTTGATTTTTCGGGAGCTATAACGAGTGTAGTATGACATGGACCGAGGAACGGTTGATCACGAATGGGCCAAGTTTGAATGTCGTTGTCGCATCATCATAGCCATGTGTGATCAGATTCTCGAAAATAAAACTATGTGTGATCGAATACGTATCATCAAATGTGAATTTTAGAGCATCTCTAGCAGGCTCCGTAAAACGCCGACCCGCAAAACTCGTTTACAGTTCATGAAAAAAATTGGTTTTGCAGGCCGACGCAGACTGTGGTCGAGCAGACCCCGTGTAGCCGACCCGTAAAAACAACATATTCGGGGTCTGCTCGGCCACAGTCCGCGTCGACCCACAAACCGAAAACCTCAGATTAGCCAATTTAACAGCGGACTTCGACGATTAAGTTCACATTCGAAGAATAGAACATAATTCGCGCGCAAATAAAAGCACATTTTTCTACGACAAACGCAAAATGACTTCTTGGAAAAGCAACGACCACGTCCATCATCATTTTAGAGGTGCATTGCGAACTTGTTCCAAACAAGCAGCCCAACAGCTACAAATCGGCTTGATCACGTCCCAACGACCTTGCAGTGACCGAAAGGTGCGTGGAGTCCTATTGGGATACCTTGTCATCATGCGAAAGTATTGATCTTCGATCCTTTGTCAATACCTCTTGGCGGTTTGAGATGTGCTAGTGCACGCATCAAGAGACACCGCACTCCAAGCCTTGATCAAGATTTGGTCTTCGAACAACGTGTAGTTCTTTGATCTCGCGCCTTTTTTTTGCTTGTGCTTGGTCATACACCCCCTCGTCTATCTCCTCCACCGTGACAATCCACACCACCATCCATTTCATTGTAATGGAAATCATTGATCGGGGCTTGATCGATGTCGACGGTGTTCGTGTCCAACAAGTTGACGAACTCGACAATGGCATCGTCCAAACCGGCGCTACAGTGAGTGCCATCAAGTCGCGAGCTACCGCAATGGCGAAAAGCGAAGCAAGTAGAAGAAATCGAAGAAGCACACCTTCCGGCCATTTCGTCGAACACCTCGCTTGCGGTGGAAGCAACACCGTTAAAGGGCATCGTCGGGGTACCTTTTGCCGGGGCGGAGGGAGAGGATGAAGTCGCCAGCCTTTTCGTGGGAGCCTTCTTGCGCTTCATGTCTGAAACCTTGCCCTTCTTCTCCGGCGGCGGCCGGGCAGATTGCGCAGCGGCGGAGGCGCCGGGCGCGCGTGCCTTCCCGGTGGGGCCAGACGGATTTCCGCCCTGCACGATGACGTTGGCGTGCCGCTTGCGGACATACGCAATGGTGCCTTGAGTGATGGCGGGGGCGACATGGCCGACGACGAGATCTGATGGAGGGGATTGTGCGTGCGTGATACATCTCCACCGTATCTATAATTTTTTATTATTCCATACTATTATATTATCATTCTTGGATGTTTTACAATCATTTTATAGTCATTATATATATATTTTTGTATTAACCTATTGATATAGTGCCAAGTGTCTGTTGCTGTTTTCTGCATGTTTTTTACATCGCGGGAAATCAATATCAAACGGACTCCAAACGCAGCAAAACTCTTTGTGAATTTTTTTGGACCAGAAGACATCCAATGGGCCAAGGCAGCACCTGGGGGGAGCTCCGAGGGGAGCACAACCCACAAAGGCACGCCTGGGGGACCAGGCGCGCCCTGATGGGTTGTGCCCACCACAGGTGCCTCCCGGACCGCCTCTTTGCTCTATAAATACCCCAATATTTGAAAAACCCTAGGGGAGTCGATGGAATTTCGATCCAGCCACCACAGAGTCCAGAGCCACCAGATCCAATCTACACACCATCACGGAGGGGTTCACCACCTCCATTGGTGCCTCTCCGATGATGTGTAAGTAGTCCCTTGTAGACCTACGTGTGACACCCCCGATTGGACCGTACACTAATCATGCACGCAAATGTGTACGACCAAGATCAAGGACTCACTGGAAGATATCACAACACAACTGTAGGCACAAATTAAAATAATACAAGCTTTATATTACAAGCCAGGGGCCTCGAGGGCTCGAATACACAAGAGTCAGCGGAAGCAATAATATCTGAATACAGACATAAGGTAAACAAGTTTGCCTTAAAAAGGCTAGCACAAATGTAGCAACGATCAAAAAGGCAAGGCCTCCTGCCTCGGACCTCCTAACTACTCCTGGAAGCCGAACTCCACGTAGAAACATCATCGGGATCCTCCGGCTCCTGGACTCCATCTTCTGGTTGCGTCATTCAAAAAGAAGGGACAAAAGGGGAAAATAGGGAGCAAAGCAACCGTGAGTACTCATCCAAAGTACACGCAAGCAAGGATCTACACTACATATGCATTGGTATCAATGAAACGGGTAGTATCTATGGACTGAACTGCAGAATGACAGAATAAGAGGGGATATCTAGGCCTATCGAAGACTAGGCTTCAGGCACCTCCATCTTGAAGCATGTAGAAGTGAGTAGCTAGAATAGTAACAAGTATCATAGCATAGCATAAACCTACCCGGCAATCCTCTCCTCGTCATCATGTGAGAGCGCAATCACCGGGTTGTATCTGGCACTTGAAAGGGTGTGTTTTATTAAGTATCCGGTTCTAGTTGTCATCAAGTCGGAATAAAACTCCAGGTCGTCCATTTACCGTGGACACGGCTATTCGAATAGATTACTTCCCTGCAGGTGTGCACCACATAACCCGACACGCTCGATCCCTCTGGCCGGACACACTTTCCTATGTCATACCCGGCTTCGGAAGATCAACACGTCACAGCCCGGCCCGACAGAGAGGTCATCACGCCGGTCTAAATCCTATGCGCGTAGGGGTCATGGGCCATCGCCATTTACACTCCTTCATGTTGCGTACGCGGCCGATGAGGGGACCTAGCAACCTCCATTTCAAAGGGAGTTACGTTACGCGGTCCAACCCGGTGCGCGCAGCTAAGTCACTGACGTCCGGAAGGCTTCGGGTGATACCACGATGCCGGATTCCCATATCTTGTCCCGCGTGACAGTTAGTGCGTATAAGGCCAACGACCCAACTCAGATCAAATATCCAAACTCGTTAAGCATGTTATTATGAAATAATCGCGGACAACGACCAGGGCCAGGTGATATGTCTCCGTCGTATCTATAATTTTTTATTGTTTCATGTCAATATTATACAACTTTCATATATTTTTGGCAAACATTTATACTATTCTTGGGACTAACATATTGATCCAGTGCCCAGTGCCAGTTCCTGTTTGCTGCATGTTTTTTGTTTCGCAGAATATCCATATCGAACGGAGTCTGTCGTGGAATTAACACGGCAGATGTCCGGTTTAGCGGACTTGATGATGGAACCATCGCACGGGTTAGCTTGAAAGGATTCATGGCACACGAAGGACACAAAGGATTTATACTAGTTCGGCCCCTTCGAGAAGGTAAAAGCCTACGTCTAGTTGGTTTGGTATTGCTTGGGCGTCGGTTTACAAGGAGCGGATTCGCTTTGCCTGCACCTCGACGGATTGATTGTTGCTTGTCCCTGAACCGTCGCCGGGTCATCCCTTTATATAGAGGTGACGCCTGGTCCGGTTTACAGAGTCCCGAGGCCGGCTCATAATCGTGTCCGCCTCGGTCTCTGCCTTTTCTTTCCTATCTCTCAAGTTACATCTCTTGGCGGTTTACAAACCGTACTTCTATACATGGGCCTTGAAATCTCATGGGCCGTAGTTTCTACTAAAATAGTAAAACTAAGTACAACATTACTAAGCCGGTTTACAATATCCGATTTATACCTACTAACCATATCCCTGACATTAGGCCCCGGAATGATTTGAACTTGTTCATATCAGTCTTCTTCGTCTCATATATTTTTCTTCTGTCTTCATCTTTTTGTAAACCGGCTCTGACGTCATCCTCCGAAATCATTAAAGTCTGACAATGACATCATCTCCGCATTTAACGCTGTTAGCTGTACTGTAGCGTATTTTAAGGGTTATCCTGAAGATCGAGGCATCACGGGATCTTTATCCGATTTCTGTCTCCTCGATTCTCGCTCCTGTCGTTTCAGATCTGACCTCCGGCTATAAATACTGCCACGCTCCCTTTATTATCTTCTTCTCTTTTCATCCTCTTCCTGCGTCTTCCTCCTCCATTGCTGCCCGAGCTCAAACCGCCGCCGACGACCGCCGGATCTCCAGTCCTCGACCGGCCGCTGCATCAACCTGAGCCTTGACCAGATTATCTCCGCCGCCGATTCTCGCTGTCCCTGGTATGTTTTATTCTCCTTGCGGTTGATCCGCATCCGCCATTGCTTCGCCTTGTTCTTCCGCCATTAGAGCTTCCAACGGAGCTTCGTCTCTTCGTAGATACATTTCTCATAGAAGTCTTGTGACCTTTAGGCCCTAGTCTGCAGATCTCCCGCTTAGTATCAGATTAGATCTTACCGCCATAACGCTGTGGATTTATCCGTTCCGCCATTAGAGCTCTCCGCAAACTTCGTATTGTTCGTTCTTTGAACCTGTGATTCGTAGTAGCCTTACTTTTCGATCTTCTTCCACTTTTACTCTGCTGTAGATGCGTCGGATCTTTATTGCACCTGTCTGACATGTAAACTTGTCCTTTTGGTATGAAGTCTGCATATCTTTCCCCCTTAGCAATTATTACTCCGCTGTAGTTTAGTTTCTTTTCCTCAGCATACTCAGTTCTTTCCCCCTTAGCAGTTATTTAGAAACCTGTTTTTCTCCTCGGTAGATTCGCTAAGTATGTCCCGGTTTAAATTGTCATGCCATAAACCGGAAATGATATAAACTGATGCAACGATTAAACTGTTCCTCTTCAACTGCCATTTAAACCGGAAATGATATAACTTGTTTTATGATTGCCGGTTTAACCTTGCCAGCTAGTTCTCCGTTTCAACCATTGTATAATTTGAATAGATCCCGGATCATTTTACGTTCATAATCCGTCTCTGTACTTTTTCTTCTTCAGCACTTTGTTCAAATGGCTAAGCAGTATGTTTCGTGCGATTGGGTCCGTTCTGTCGTGACTGAGGAAGACTTAGTCAAGCTGTCGAGCATCGGCACCTTAGGCCCTCGGGCTGAGCTAAAATGGCGTGCTCCGGGTAACGAGTGCCCTCCTACTCCTAGATCCGGGGAAGTCATCGTATTTCTGGACCATATCTCTAGAGGCTTCTCTCCCCCCGGTTCAAGATTTTTCCGGGATGTTCTTGCCACCTTCCAGCTGCATCCGCAGGACATCGGACCAAACTCCGTTTCCAACATTTGCGATTTCCAAGTATTTTCTGAAGTGTATCTGCAAGAAAAGCCTTCAGTTGATTTATTCCGGGATTTCTTCCATGCAAACCGGCGCACTGAATTCACCAGCGGACCTCACCAAGAGCTTGGTGGGATTAGTATTCAGAAAAGGAGGGATGTAGTTTTTCCTCACGCCTCCTTACACACTCACCCTAAGGACTGGAACAAGTCCTGGTTTTATTGTGTAGACACATCTCCTGAAGGTGAAAATCCTTTGCCGGGTTATCGTGAAACTCGTATCCCGGCGAATCACCCCTTGCCACAACGGCTAAGTGCTGCTGAACGGATCCAGTTTTCACCACAGCTCTCTAAGCTGAGAGCCTTTATGGCAAATGGTCTGATTGGCACTGACTTCCTTCGCTGCTGGCTATCCTGGAGCATCCTTCCCTTAAGCCGGCGCCCTAAGCTGATGTGCAAATATTCTGGTAAACCGGATGATCCTCAGAGGTTTACTAAGGATAAGCTTTCTGAAGCGGAGGTAGTGGAGTCAGCCAAGAAGATTGTCAATCCTGCCTTAACAGATTGCTCTAAAGTTGGCTTGGCCCCGTACTTTAAGAAGAATAAGCTGCCTGAAGTAAGTTTGTCTTTAACTTGTACTTTATAAACCGTCCTCTTTGAACCATCTTTCACTTGCCTTTACTTTTTTTTTCATTTAGACTGAAGACCCCTTCTGGAGGAGAAAACCTCAGGAAAAAACTGTAAAGCAGGCTCGCCGGAAAACACCTGCGAACAAGAAGAGAAAAGTAGCCGTTGATGCCGGTTCTCCTTCTGAGGATGATGATCCGGACTCCGAGGTATGCCTTACTCCGGTTTAAGTTCCGCTTTCATGTACTTGAACTCATATCTAATGATACCCTTTCACAGGAACCGCTTGAAGGTGATAACCCGGCTGAGATTGAGGTAACCCTTATTTCTTCTGATTCAGAACTTCCTCCTCAAAAAAGCCGTCGGACTGTCAGAAAATATCAATTTTCTCACCCTTATGATAAGTTGGATCCTAATTTTACTTTGAAGAAACAACAGCACGAAGCTTTGCGCCGGACCACTCGCCATAGTGGCTTGGCAGTGGAGTCCTCTGGAATCTCATTAACTCCGGTTCGAAAGCGCCGTGCTGAGGTGATACTCTCTCCGACCCTTCTTCATCCCAAGGCCGGACTTATCCGAAAACCACTTAAACCGTCTGATCCTGACTATCAGGAAACTCCACTGTCTTCTTCCGGCGAATCGACCGCTACACAGCTTCCTCCTTTGAAGACCGTCCCGGGGTAATTCTCTTCACCTCTTCCGGTTTATGACACCCCCTTCTTTTATAATGCTAACTTATTTTGCTTATTTTTCCAGCAAACCGAAACCTAGCAAAAGAGCCAAGGCGAATAAGCCTGTTGCTGATCCTTCTACTGATGAACCGGTGATTGATCCGTCTACAGCCGTTCCTCCTGAAGGTACTCCTGCCGCTCCGATTGACGAACCTGCTCTTGAAACTCCTGCCGCTGAAGATGTCCAAGACCCACCAAGTCCGGCCCGGGTTAATTCTCCTCAAGTTAACCCGGCGTCTCCTGATCCGGCTCAAGTTGAAGTTACTCCTCCCAATGCACCCACTTCCCATGATGTCGTGGTTACTGGCACTGCTTATGTTGCGCCAGCAGAACCCACCGTTTTAGCAAAACATACAGCTAAAGCGGAAAAGATAACTCAGGAAAAGGGGAAATGGAGTACTGATATATCCAGTCTTTCGAGTATGAGTGCTCAAGATATCTATTCCGGATATTTGAACCGGCTCCACAGCAGCCGGGATTATGAAGCCAGCCTAGTAAACCTGATGAGAGAAAAATATGAAGTAAGTTTTCCTCTTCTGACTTTGCCTTTTTTGACGCATCTTTATCTTATAGCAGCCCCCAAGTTCCGGTTTATCTGCTTTATTGAAGGTAATCCGGAACTTTGTAGTTTTGAACTGCTGATCCATACATTAGCCCCCAAGTATCAAGTAGATAACTTGGTTATGTAGTTGATACTTGTAATTTCAAAATTGTCTCTGATGCATTGCTTCAACTGCCATTAGCCCCCAAGTGTCAAGTAGACAACTTGGTTGTGTGCTTGAGACTTGTATTTTCAAATTGTCTTTGCTGTATTACTTCAACTGCCATTAGCCCCCAAGTGTCAAGTAGACAACTTGGTTGTGTGCTTGAGACTTGTAATTTCTAACCTTGCTTTTGAACTTTTGTCTACAGGCTGAGCTGAACCGGAATGCTCTGGAAATCAGTGAACTTCGAAGCCGGCTTACAGAGACAGAGTCAGCCGCTTCAAAGGCTAAGAAGGAACTTCAAGTGAGTTTAAAGACTGCTGAAGATTTGAAGAGGTTCTTTGACGAGGAACGGACTACTTTTGAAGTCCAGAAAAAAGATCTTGAAAAACGTGTTCAGGATGCCGAAGGAGCACTTAACCCGGTTACTGAAGAATTAACCGGGTTAAAGCGACAAATTGACTTGATGACTTCTGCTATCTTTGGTAAGCATAACCTGAACTCTTGTCTTTATCTTTGCAACATGTGACCTGTACCGGTTTAACTTTCATTTCTTGTATGTAGGACGCCATGTCTCCCATCTTGGGGATGATGTACGGAAGAAGCTGAAGGCCTGCTATACCTTGGTTGAACAATTATACTCTGGAGCACAAAGGATTATCAGCGCCACTTCCTTTGGTAAACCGGCTCCTTCAACTATCAAGGATACTTTGAATAGTTTGTCCATTCTGCCGGCTCGTCTTGAAGAGGTGAAGAAATCGGCTGCTCGAGGAGGTGCTCTTCTGGCCCTTACGAGGGCTAAAGCTTGGGTCCCGGACATTGATCCGGCAGAAGTGTTAACCGGATTTCCTGATACCAAGGAGGACGGTTCAACGTTTGATGAAAAGGATCTTTATGCTCTGACAAAGGAAATGCGTCCCCTCGCTAGCAAGATTGCGGTGGAGTCTGATTTGTCTCGATATCATCCTTCATATAACCTACAGAATGAGCGGGTGGATCGACCGGTTTACGATATTGTAAACTTAACTCCGCCGGTTCGTCCTCACACCTTTGCTCCTGATATTGATCCTGCTGAGCTGATCAACGATGAAGTATATTTCCGTGCCTTGGCCAAGATTGATTGGCGTGCACCAGATTTCCCGCCGCTTCACGAGGAGGAAAACGTTCCGGAACAAGACGGTGGCCAACCATCTCAGCAAGGAGAAGCACAATCTTGAATGCTACTGTTGTAATCATGATTGTTTATTCCGTCAAACAATGCTTCCAACTATTTGGCTCTTTAAGCCTTGTAATAGGTTTAGCTAAAACTTAATGCGCTGTGATCCGACATTTGGTCTTTATGAAGTATTCGTTCGTTGACTTGTTGATTGATGCGGATGCCTTGCTCTGTTCATAAAAAAGATCACAAATATGTCCTAGTGGCTTACCACTGGACGGATTAACTTGCTCTCATGGTATAACTAATAAGCATATCTTAAAAAATAACTGTGATACCTGAACTGTATGTAGCCAAAATACCTTAAACCGGTCAGGATGTTAGAATCACCTTAATCAATCTTCATCAATTCTAATAAACCCTTGAAACTCCTCGATTCATCTTGTCGATAAATCTTTCTCAGCTTGGTTCAAAAATTTGTAACTTGTACCTGATCGTGTACTGCCAACCTGTCGGCTCATCATGAAGTCGATCCGGGTTATGATGAACACCGGTTTACTTCTCGCTGGTGTTCATGACCCAGACTTATAACATTATAGATAGGTGGTCAACTTCTGGAGCTGTTCCACTCGGTTTAAAAGGTTTATGGAACACAAAAAACATCAAACAACGCACAATTCTTGTAAATCAAACCATGTAGTCGAGGCTTTTTCAAAGAGCTGCCAGGCTCAAAACAAGGTTCGGCCAATCAATGGGACGTGGGCAAACCTACTGTCCCAAGGAGCCTAGCCAATCACTGAACGTGAGCGTATCGACTGTTCAGAGGGCTGATAAAACTATAAACATAGCCAATCATTGGGACGTGGGCAAACCGGACTGTCCCAAGGGGCCTAGCCAATCATTGAACGTGAGCGTATCAACTGTTCAAGGGGCCGATAACACTGTAAACATAGCCAATCATTGGGACGTGGGCAAACCGGACTGTCCCAAGGGGCCTAGCCAATCATTGAACGTGAGCGTATCAACTGTTCAAGGGGCC
>LR738715.1:200337123-200348346 GCA_902687465.1 Secale cereale | reverse complement strand
GGACTGTCCCCAGGGGCCGGGTCATCCCTGAACGTGAGCGTATCGACTGTTCAGGGAGCCCAAGGAATCACAACATAGCCAATCAATGGGACGTGGGCAAACCGGACTGTCCCAAGGGGCCGGGTCATCCCTGAACGTGAGCGTATCGACTGTTCAGGGAGCCCAAAGAATCATAACATAGCCAATCATGGGGACGTGGGCAAACCGGACTGTCCCCAGGGGCCGGGTCATCCCTGAACGTGAGCGTATCGACTGTTCAGGGAGCCCAAGGAATTACAACATAGCCAATCAATGGGACGTAGGCAAACCGGACTGTCCCAAGGGGCCTCTGATGTTCCCTCTGACTCTGCAGGTTTTTTCTCTTTTATGGGGTTTTTCTCTTCTTGAACCGGATATAATCTCTTGTTCCCGAGAGTTCTACCGCTCCTTCACATACCCTGCAAAGATTAGTTTCTAAAACCAGCAAACATTATAATTTGATCCTTTATAACAAACTGCTATGATTATTTGCCGCAAAATTTATATATATGGAAAGAAGGCTGAGCCCCCGGTTTACCGAGGGTGCCGGTTTATTCATTATTCATAATATATACAAAATATACATTGGAGCCCATGGCTCAAGTGTAGTATGGCCGTAGATGAGCAATGTTCCACGGCCTTTTCGTCTCCTCCTCTGATGTCCGTGAATCCTTGTGTTCTCGAATGTCCACCAAATAATATGACCCGTTGTGTAAATTCTTGCTGACCACAAAGGGCCCTTCCCATGGCGGGGATAGCTTGTGCATATCTGTTTGATCTTGGATAAGCCGAAGTACCAAGTCACCCTCCTGGAATGTCCTGGTTCTAATCCGGCGGCTGTGATATCTGCGCAGATCTTGCTGATAAATCGCCGACCGTGCTGCAGCTATATCACGCTCTTCATCCAACCGATCCAAACCGTCTTGTCTTGACTCCTCATTAATGGCTTCTATATAGGCCGCTACCCTCGGTGAATCATGGCGTATGTCACTTGGAAGAACTGCTTCTGCGCCGTAAACCATGAAAAAAGGTGTATAACCTGTAGACCGGTTGGGTGTAGTGTTAATGCTCCAAAGGACAGACGGTAATTCTTCAACCCAACACCCTGGGGTTCTCTGCAAAGGTGTCATAAGCCGGGGTTTGACTCCTCGCAAAATCTCCTGATTTGCCCTTTCTGCCTGACCATTGGATTGGGGGTGAGCCACAGAAGACACGTCCAAACGAATATGCTCTCGTTGACAGAATTCTTCCATCTCACCCTGAGATAAGTTGGTGCCATTATCTGTGATGATGCTGTGCGGAAAACGAAACCGGAATATTACTTTTTTGATGAACTTAACTGCTGTTGCCGCATCACACTTGCTTATAGGCTCCGCTTCAATCCACTTCGTAAACTTGTCTACTGCTACTAGTAGATGAGTTTTCTGATCTTGGGATCTCTTGAAAGGACCAACCATGTCAAGCCCCCAAGTTGCAAAAGGCCAAGTTATTGGTATCATCCGGAGTTCCTGTGCCGGGACAAGTGCACGTCTTGAGAACTTCTGACAAGCGTCACACTTGCGGACCAGGTCTACCGCATCTGCATGTGCGGTTAACCAATAAAAGCCATGTCGGAAAGCTTTAGCCACTAATGATTTTGATCCGGCATGATGACCACAATCCCCTTCATGAATCTCCCTTAAAATCTCACAACCTTCCTCAGCTGAAACACACCGTTGAAATACTCCAGAAGTGCTACGATGGTGCAGCTCCCCGTTGGCAATTGTGATAGATTTGGAACGCCGGATTATCTGCCGTGCTTCATCTTCGTCCTCTGGTAACTCCCCTCGGCTTAAATATGCCAAATAGGGTAACGTCCAATCCGGAATAACATGGGTTGCCGCAACCAACTGTGCCTCTGGATCCGGAACAGCTAGGTCGTTCTCTGAAGGTACTTGAACCGAAGGATTGTGCAATTCATCCAAAAAGGTGTTTGGTGGTACCGGTTTACGTTGCGACCCTAGCCGGCTTAAAGCGTCGGCTGCTTCGTTCTTCCGCCGGTCTATATGCTCCACCTGATATCCTTTGAAATGTCCTGCGACCGCTTCAACCTCTCGTCGATAAGCCGCCATGAGGGGATCCCTTGAATCCCACTTGCCCGAAACTTGCTGTGCCACTAGGTCTGAATCGCCCAGGCACTTAACCCGGCTCAAATTCATCTCTTTTGCTAATCGCAAACCATGAAGCAGCGCCTCATACTCCGCTGCATTATTAGTACAAGGAAATAATAACCGGAGTACATAACAAAATTTATCACCTCTGGGGGAAGTTAAGACAACTCCAGCCCCCGAGCCCTCCAACTGCTTTGAACCGTCGAAGTGAATCGTCCAATAAGTAAGATCCGGCTTCTCCTCAGGAGTCTGTATTTCCGTCCAGTCATTGATGAAGTCGATCAATGCCTGAGATTTTATAGCAGTACGTGGTACATACTTCAACTCATGCGGACTGAGCTCAATGGCCCACTTGGCTATTCTGCCTGTAGCTTCTCTATTCTGGATTATGTCTTCCAACGGAGCTGAACTAACCACAGTTATTGGATGTCCTTGGAAATAATGCTTCAGTTTCCGGTTTGCCATGAACACCCCATATACCAATTTCTGCCAATGAGGGTATCTTTGTTTAGACTCGATGAGTACTTCACTCACATAGTAAACCGGGCGCTGAACCGGATGTTCCTTCCCTGCTTCCTTGCGCTCAACCACGATCGCAACGCTGACTGCTCGTGTGTTTGCAGCAACATATAACAGCAAAGGCTCCTTATCGATAGGAGCAGCTAAAACCGGCGGTTTCGCTAATTGCTGTTTCAGATTCTCAAACGCTGTATTCGCCTCATCACTCCAAATGAACCGGTCCGTTTTCTTCAACATTTGATAAAGCGGGATCGCCTTTTCACCTAAGCGACTGATAAACCGGCTCAGCGCCGTGATCCGGCCAGCTATGCGCTGAACATCATTGATGCAAACCGGTTTTGTCAAAGATGTGATGGCCTTGATCTTCTCCGGGTTGGCTTCTATTCCCCTGTTCGAGACCAGGAATCCCAAAAGCTTACCAGCCGGGACACCAAAGGCACATTTCTCCGGATTAAGCATCATCCTGTAAGCCCTAAGATTGTCAAAGGTTTCTCTGAGATCTTCTATCATTGTTCTTTCCTCCTTTGATTTAACCACGATGTCATCCACATAAGCATGTACGTTCCTTCCTATCTGCCCCTTCAAACAATTCTGAACGCAACGCTGATAAGTTGCCTGTGCACACTTGAGCCCAAAGGGCATAGATACATAGCAAAAAGCACCAAAAGGAGTTATGAAAGCTGTCTTCTCTTGATCCTCAACTGCCATCTTGATCTGGTGATAACCTGAATACGCATCCAGAAAACTCAGCCGTTCACACCCTGCTGTGGCATCAATAATCTGATCAATGCGAGGTAGAGCAAAAGGATCAGTCGGGCAAGCTTTATTGAGGTCTGTGTAATCCACACACATTCTCCACTTCCCATTCTTCTTTAGAACCAGCACCGGATTAGCCAACCATTCCGGATGAAAAACTTCCACTATGAACCCTGCCGCCAAAAGCCTGGCCACTTCTTCTCCTATAGCTTTGCGTCTTTCTTCATTAAAGCGGCGCAGATACTGCTTTACCGGTTTAAACTTCGGATCAATATTCAACTTGTGCTCAGCGAGTTCCCTCGGTATACCTGGCATGTCAGAAGGTTTCCATGCAAAGATATCCCGGTTCTCACGGATGAACTCGATGAGCGCGCTTTCCTATTTAGGATCCAGGTTAGCACTGATGGTGAATTGCTTAGACGAATCTCCAGGAACAAAGTCAACCTGCTTAGTCTCTTCCGCTGATTTGAACTTCATAGCCGGATCATGCTCGGTAGTTGGCTTCTTCAGCGGAGTCATGTCTGCCGGATCAACATTATCCTTATAAAATTTTAACTCTTCCGTGGCACATACTGCTTCTGCATAAGCTGCATCACCTTCCTCACATTCCACTGCTATCTTACGACTGCCATGCACCGTAATCGTGCCTTTATGACCCGGCATTTTAAGCTGCAGATAAACATAACATGGCCTAGCCATAAATTTAGCATAAACCGTCCTTCCAAACAAAGCATGATACGGACTTTTAATTTTGACAACTTCAAAGGTGATCATCTCCGATCTGGAATCACGCTCATCCCCAAAGGTAACTTCTAAGTCAATCCTACCAACTGGATAAGCTGACTTACCTGGGACCACCCCGTGAAACACTGTATTTGATGTCCTTAGCTTTTTATCTGTCAGACCCATACGACGAAAGGTCTCGTAATATAATATATTGATACTGCTACCTCCATCCATGAGGACTTTAGTAAACTTGTATCCTCCCACCTGAGGTGCCACTACCAAGGCTAAATGTCCCGGATTATCTACCCGTAACGGGTGGTCCTCTCTGCTCCATACAATGGGCTGCTCTGACCATCGTAGAAACTGTGGCGTCGCCGGTTCTACCGCATTAACAGCCCGCTTTAAAACCTTCTGGTCTCTCTTACATAAACTCGTGGTGAAAACATGATATTGACCGCTGCTCAACTCCTTCGGATTACTCTGGAATCCGGATTGCTGCTGTTGCTGCGGACGCTGTTGCTGCTGGTTTCCTTGGTTATTGTAACTCTCTTGACCCTGCTGCTGATTATTCTGATTGTTGTAGCCACCTTGATGATGCGATTGATTTCCCTGACCATGATAACCACCTTGATGATGTGATTGGTTTCCCTGACCATTGTAACCACCTTGATGATGTGATTGATTTCCCTGACCATTGTAGTTCCCTTGACTACTTTGGCCGCCTGGCCGGGATTGATAACCGCCGTTGTTCCCTTGATAGCCGCCGTTGCCCCTATATCCTGATCCGGAGTTGTTTCCTTGATAACCCGGACCATAAAATCCGGGCCCTGAACCGCCGTTCGGGGGCCGGTTAGGAGGATTAAAACGGCCGTTCCCTGGTTTCATAAAGGACAGGCATTCTCTTATAGAATGTCTTGCAATCCTCCCTCTTCCACTATGCTTCAGACAGGGTTGATCCAAATCCTGCTCCCAACCCGAGTTTCCTCCACAGGTTTGGAGAGTGGAACCCTGTTGATTAACCTGAAGACCGCCTTGAGCCTGCGTATTAGCAACAAAATCGGAGCTATTTTCTGCCTTCCGTTTGCCCAAAAGGCTTGAAGCAACCGGATTAACCGGCGCCGGTTTACCAGACTTGCTGGCCTTCCCCGTTTTATCTCCTTCTGACTCCGGATACTTGGTATTATCTGAATCTCCGTACTTCACCAGGGCGCTCATCAAAGTCCCCATGACTCCCGTTTGAGCCGTCCGAGTTTTAATTTCAAAGATTCGAACCGGCAATTATTCTCCAATGTTACAATTGCTGTGCTTGGGTTAATGCCATTTGAGGAGTGCAAGATCTCTGCCACTCTGCGTACCCAAGCTGCTGTAGACTCCTGCTCTCCTTGCACACATCCTGCTAAATCTATCACCGACATCGGTTGCTTGCATGTATCCTTGAAGTTTTTGATGAACTGACTGCGCAGCTCCCCCCATGATCCGATAGAATTCGGAGGCAGTGCCTTTAGCCAAGTCCGGGCCGTGCCCTCCAGCATCATAGTAAAATATTTGGCACAAGCCGATTCATCCACGTCCAGCATCTCCATGGCCATCTCGTAACTCTCCACCCAAGCTTCGGGCGGTAAATCGGCTGTATAATTAGGCACCTTGCGAGGTCCTTTGAAATCCTTGGGCAACTTAACGCTCCGCAGGGCGGGGACGAGACATTGTATTCCAAAACCGCTCGCTGTAGCTCCTGTCCCTGTAGTGGCTGTGTGAACCGGCGTCGACTGACGAATTTCCTCCCTGGCCTCCGATCTAGGCCGATTTAGGTCCGGGGCTGGCATCTCCGCCCTTGCCGGATTATCTTGCCTGTGCTGATGTCTCCTACGTTCACTGCTAGACACTTCGGGCTCCTCCCAATGTCTAGAGTAACTTCGGTTGGGACGTGGTGTTGAATGTAACCTTTCCCTGCTATGAGAGTACGCTTGCTGCTGTATTAACGCCGTATTAAGCAGCTTCTGGGCCCTGCGCGCCTCTATCGCCACCGGGGATGCTTCTTCTGCAGGTAAAGCGGCCAACCGTGCTGCCGCTTCAGCAATATTATCCAAAGGGTTTGAGTAGTGTCCCGGAGGGACAGGAACATAAGGCACCGATGTAATCCGACGCTCCCGTTCTGCGGCGGGCTGCTGAACCGGCTCCTCCCGAGCCGGTGGGCTTCTCCGGTTTAAGGCCGGATTATTACTGGCCCCGGCCCCAGGTGTTTTGAACAAATTCGCGGATTCGTAACCCGGCGGCAGGCGGGATCGATACTTTCGCCCCCTTATTGCTTCCACAGAAGCCTGCTCCATCCTCAAGTGAAAGGCTTGATCATCCAACTCTGCTTGTCTTATGGCTAACATCTCCCCTTCTGCCTTTAAATCCTCCTTTAACTGATCGATCCGGGCTTTCAACTGAAGAAGCGTTGCATCATGTTGCGCCTTGTCTGCTGGAGCTACGACCTCCACTGCCTTAGCTGTGAACTCCTCGATCAAGGTGGATAGAACTTCAGTAAGGGAGGGATTTGAACCGCTTCCCCCTGCACCAGCCTCTGCTGTGGTTCCGTTCGTCGGGGGTTGTGAACCGGCCATAAAGACCGCCACCTGGTTTGGCGGGCCGAAGGGGTCCGGAATACTGTTTCCATCGGACTCGCCCTCAGACCGGCCGTCCCGCAACTGATACAGAGATTCAGTTTCCCCGGATGAAGACTCGTCATCTGAATAGACGACGGTTGCACCGTCCGATTCCGATCCGTCCTCGGCTCGGCCTCCATGAATCGCTCCAACGAACACATGCTTCATGGCAGGCTGAATCTGGGCCGATGTTGCACGCTGAGCCGGCTCGATGATGTTGGGGAAGGTGTCCGGCTCAGGTCCCGGTTCCCCGATTTTGCCGATGAAGACTTGGATGCTGCCGAAGGGGACCCGGTACCCGTATTCGATCGAATCGGCCTCCGGTCCCCAACCCGCGTCGTCGATGTAGATCCGGCCACGACGACTCTTGGTCATCCGGCCGACTGCGTAACCCTTCAACCCTTCGAAGCCGCCTTTCAAGAACTCAAAACCATCATGCGCAGGCCCCACGGTGGGCGCCAACTGTCGTGGAATTAACACGGCAGATGTCCGGTTTAGCGGACTTGATGATGGAACCATCGCACGGGTTAGCTTGAAAGGATTCATGGCACACGAAGGACACAAAGGATTTATACTAGTTCGGCCCCTTCGAGAAGGTAAAAGCCTACGTCTAGTTGGTTTGGTATTGCTTGGGCGTCGGTTTACAAGGAGCGGATTCGCTTTGCCTGCACCTCGACGGATTGATTGTTGCTTGTCCCTGAACCGTCGCCGGGTCGTCCCTTTATATAGAGGTGACGCCTGGTCCGGTTTACAGAGTCCCGAGGCCGGCTCATAATCGTGTCCGCCTCGGTCTCTGCCTTTTCTTTCCTATCTCTCAAGTTACATCTCTTGGCGGTTTACAAACCGTACTTCTATACATGGGCCTTGAAATCTCATGGGCCGTAGTTTCTACTAAAATAGTAAAACTAAGTACAACATTACTAAGCCGGTTTACAATATCCGGTTTATACCTACTAACCATATCCCTGACAGAGTCCAAATGCGATAAAAACGTACGGATATTTTTTTGGAATATATGTGATTTTTGGGAAGAAGAATGAACGCGAGAAGGTGCCCGAGGGGGACACGAGGTAGGGAGGCGGGCCACTGACCCTCGTGGCCACCCCGTAAGGTGGTTGGTGCCCTTCTTCCGCCGCAAAAAAGCCAATATCTGGATACAAATCGTGTTAAAATTTCAGCCCAATGGGAGTTACGGATCTCCGGGAATATAAGAAACGGTGAAATGCCTGAATATCAGAACGCAGAAACAGAGAGAGGCAGAGAGACAGATCAAATCTCGGAGGGGCCCTCGCCCCTCCGATGCCATGGAGACCAAGGACCATAGGTAGAACCCTTTTCCCATCTAGGGACAAGGCCAAGGAAGAAGGAGAAGGAGGGGGGCTCTCTCCCCCTCGCTTCTGGTGGCGCCGGAGTGCCACCGGGGCCATCATCGTGTGACGGCGATCTACACCAACACCTCCGTCATATTCACCAACATCTTCATCACCTCCCCCCATCTATTTACAGCGGTACACTCTCCAGTAACCCGTTGTACCCTCTACTTGAACATGGTGCTTTATGCTTCATATTATTATCCAATGATGTGTTGTCATCCTATGATGTCTGAGTAGATTTTCGTTGTCCTATCGATAATTGGTGAATTGCTATGATTGGTTTAATTTTCTTGTGGTTATGTTGTTGTCCTTTGGTGCCCATCATATGAGCGCGCGTGTGGATCACACCATGGGGTTAGTTGTATGTTGATAGGACTATGTATTGGAGGGCAAGAGTGATAGAAGCTTCAACCTAGCATAGAAATTGATGCATACGGGATCGAAGGGGGGCCAATATATCTTAATGCTATGGTTGGGTTTTACCTTAATGAACGTTAGTAGTTGCGGATGCTTGCTAACAGTTCCAATCATAAGTGCATAGAATTCCAAGTCAAGGATGAGATGCTAGCAGTGGCCTCTCCCACATAAAACTTGATATCGGTCTAGTAATGTAGCCAATTGCTTAGGGACAATTTCGCAACTCCTACCACCACTTTTCCACACTCGCTATACTAACTTTATTGCTTCTTTACCTAAATAGCCCCTAGCTTTTATTTACGTGGTCTTTATATTCTTGCAAACCTATCCTGTTGGGGATATAAGTATTTCATATGACCCGTCCAGGAGGGGCCGGGTTACCCAATGGCGGTTCATGGGCCAAGCCCAGAAGCAGGTTAAAGATGGCGGTTTAGATAAAGGCCCAAGGCCTGGGGCGGCTTAAAGCCTGTGAGTATCAACTGCCATATATGTGACTTGTGTTGTAAGGCATGTAACAAGAGTCACCGGGCCGGACCCATGTATATAAGGGGATGACCCGGCAGCGGTTTAGGGCAAGAAACAATAGATCGAGGGCTAGGCGAGCGCATCTGCACCCTAGCAATCGACACCCTAGCAATTCCACCTCAAACTGGATTAGGTTTTACCCTCACCACAAGGGGTCGAACCAGTATAATCTCCATGTGTCCTTTGTCTTGTTCTTAACCCCTTTAAGCTAACCACGTCGCTATGGCTCCGCAATCAAGTCCTTACCTTGGGACATCTGCCGTGACAACACCACGACAGTTGGCGCCCACCATGGGGCCTGCGGCCTGTGGTTTCGAGTTCTTGAAGGGCAACTTCAAAGGGCTCAAGGGATACACTGTGGGCCGGATGACCAAGATTCATCGCAGCAAGCTTTACATCGATGACGAAGGCTGGGGTCCCGAGGCCGGCTCAATTGAGTACGGGTACCGGGTCCCCTTCAGCGGAATTTACGTCTTCATCGGCAAGATCGGCGAACCAGACCCTGAGCCGGACACCTGCACCGACATCGTCGAGCCGGCTCAGCGTGCGTGACCCGCACGGTTTCGGCCCGCTAGGAAGCGTGCCTTTGTTGGATACATCCAGGGCACTAGAAGCTCCGGATTTTATGAACAAACGGTCGTTCTCTCCGACGGTGAGTCATCCACAGGTCAAACTAAATCCATGTATCGTATGCAGAGCGAATGGCTTGGGGGCTCGTTCGACGGTAACAGTATTCCGGACCTCAGTGAGCCACCGAGCAGGGTGGCGATTTTCATGACCGGCACCCAGCCGGCTCTCAGATCAACAGTTGCCGGGACCATAACACCCGGCGCGACAGCAGCTGCGGCAGGCGTAGATGGCTCAGCACGCCCGCCGACTCAAGCTTTGTCAGATCTGTTGGAGAATCTAGCGACTCTGATGGGGACAAAGATAACCCCAGAAAACCAGGATCAACACAAGACTGTTGTGGATAAGTTGTGGCAGGAGATAGCGCAAGCTAAGGAAGACTTGGCAGCAGAGAACACCAGGATGACTGAGGAACGGGATGTTTTGGACGCCCGGGCCCAGCGGATTCAAGCGGAGGCTTTCTGGCTCTCGGTGGGTCAGAACGCTGTTAATGAAGCCATGAGGAGAAAGCAACAGAGTCATCTTCCCTTTGTTTATGAGCCAAGGAATCTCTTTAACGCGGATGGAGCACGGGGCAGTGGTCCGCCGGTGTTAAACTGGACGGCAGAGGTACCCAGGACCGATGGTCCAGTACACCAGCGTACAACCGGATCTCTGTATGCAGATCAAAACCGCCCGGCTCCTCGTTACCCGACGGCACCGGTGGGTCACTATTCCAACCCTCTGGATAACATGATAACAGCAGCATCAAGGCTAGCAGCTTTGCCAGTTGAGGGCGAAACTCTGGTAGCGGTGGAAACCCGGAGGGCTCAGGAACTGCTTCAGACAACACTACAGCAGAAGCATGCTTATTCTTATAGTCGGGATCAGATTCATTCAACCCCCCTTCCAAGTGCCAGCTACAGCAGACATGTTGACTCGCCAGAGGTTTCAAGCGCAGAGCGACGCCGCAATTTGCCTCATAGACATAACCCGGCACGGCATGACGCCAGAGCACAGGACGTGGCGGCTTAGGCGGCCGATCATCAGCCGACGCCATACTACCCGGCAACCTCAGTGGAGACAGACATGACTTCTAGGGCGTGGGGCGTGCCGTGCTTAACGGCAGCTATACGGAACGAGCGGTTGCCTAAGGATTTCAAGGGTCCTCGTAAGGTGCCAAACTACACAGCAGATCAGCCCCCTGAGGCTTGGATAGAGAGCTACGAGATGGCGATGGAGATGCTAGACGTTAGCGAAGCTGCATGTGCTAAATATTTCACCATGATGCTAGAAGGCACAGCTCATAACTGGTTAAAAGGATTACCCGTCAATTCCATCGGGTCATGGGCAGAGTTGAAGGCCAAGTTCATCAAGCACTTCAAGGATATGTGCACGCAGCCCATGTCGATCGTGGATCTGGACTCTTGTGTTCAAAACGAGGGAGAATCAACGACTAGTTGGGTGCGCCGGGTCTCGACCATC
>LR738715.1:200306793-200329126 GCA_902687465.1 Secale cereale | reverse complement strand
AGCAGGAATTAAGCTTGGGGATGCTTGATACGTCTCCAACGTATCTATAATTTTTTATTGTTCCATGCTATTATTTATGATGTTCTGGATGTTTAATGAGCTTTTTTATACACTTTTATATGATTTTTGGGACTAACATATTAACCTAGAGCCCAGTGCCAGTTTCTGTTTTTCCTTGTTTTTGAGTTTTACAGAAAAGGAATATCAAACGGAGTCCAATTGACGTGCCATTTTTTGATGATTTTTTCTAGACCAAAATAAGCCCCCGAAGTAAAAGAGTTGGGCCAGGAGAGTCACGGGCTGCCCACGAGGGTGGGTGGCGCGCCCACCCCAAGTGGTGGCGCCCCCCTGCCTCGTGGACAGCCCGGAGACCCATCCTGACTTGAGACCTACGACAAAAAATCCTATAAATACAGAAACCTCCGAAAAATAACCTAGATCGGGAGTTCCGCCACCGAAAGCCTCTGTTGCCACCAAAAACCAATCTAAACCCGTTCTGGCACCCTGCCGGAGGGGGGAATCCCTCTCCGGTGGAAATCTTCATCATCTCGGCGCTCTCCATGACGAGGAGGGAGTAGTCCACCCTCGGGGCTGAGGGTATGTACGAGTAGCTATGTGTTTGATCTCTCTCTCTCGTGTTCTTGAGACGGCACGATCTTAATGTATCACGAGCTTTGCTATTATAGTTGGATCTTATGATGTTTCTCCCCCTCTACTTTCTTGTAATGGATTGAGTTTTCCCTTTGAAGTTATCTTATCGGATTGAGTCTTTAAGGATTTGAGAACACTTGATGTATGTCTTGCATGTGCTTATCTATGGTGACAATGGGATATCACGTGATCTACTTGATGTATGTTTTGGTGATCAACTTGCGGGTTCCATGACCTTGGGAATCTATGCATAGGGGTTGGCACACGTTTTCGTCTTGACTCTCTGGTAGAAACTTTGGGGCACTCTTTGAAGTACTTTGTGTTGGTTGAATAGATGAATCTGAGATTGTGTGATGCATATCGTATAACCTTGCCGACAGATACTTGAGGTGACAATGGAGTATCTTGGTGACATTAGGGTTTTGGTTGATTTGTGTCTTAAGGTGTTATTCTAGTTTGAACTCTATGATAGATCGAACGGAAAGAATATCTTCGTGTTATTTTACTACGGACTCTTGAATAGATTGACCAGAAAGAATAACTTTGAGGTGGTTTCGTACCCTACCATAATCTCTTCGTTTGTTCTCTGCTATTAGTGACTTTGGAGTGACTCTTTGTTGCATGTTGAGGGATAGTTATATGATCGAAGTATGTTATTATTGTTGAGAGAACTTGCACTAGTGAAAGTATGAACCCTAGGCCTTGTTTCCTATTATTGCAACACTGTTTATGCTCACTTTTACCTTTTGTTACCTTGCTGTTTTTATATGTTCTTATTACAAAAACCTATATCTACCATCCATATTGCACGTGTATCACCATCTCTTTGCCGAACTAGTGCACCTATACAATTTACCATTGTATTGGGTGTGTTGGGGACACAAGAGACTCTTTGTTATTTGGTTGCAGGGTTGATTGAGAGAGACCATCTTCGTCCTACACCTCCCACAAATTGATAAACCTTAGGTCATCCACTTGAGGGAAATTTGCTACTGTCCTACAAACCTCTGCACTTGGAGGCCCAACAACGTCTACAAGAAGAAGGTTGCGTAGTAGACATCACCCTGCACTCAAGCTGAAGCTAGGGTGGCTTAAGCGCCATTGTAGTGATGTGGGGGAGCTTATGGCGGCTCTCGTCAAGTATGCCAACTCTGATAGTACCAAGGACCCCGAGTGTGAAGCTGAAAGACCGGGAAAGTGAAAAAGGGGTAATGACCCGGGAGGACATCAGTATAACCCGACCAATCAGCATAGTGGCAATAAACACAAGGCTGATGCTTTCATAGCTAATACGAGGGCACGAAATTCTAATCAACGTCGCAAGGGAAAGCCACCTCCAAGATACAACATCGATGAGGTGATGAATCAGCCGTGTCTGAAGCATGGGTCGGACGAAAAACCGGCCACCCATGCGTGGAAAGATTGCAGCATCATGAGATCTTACAGAGAATTTATCCAGAACGGTTATGGACCAAACGGCGGCTCAGGATCCGGTTTTCGTGGTCCGGGTAATGGTGGCGGCGGCTCTAGCTCCGGATTCCAAGGTCAAGGTGGTCAAGGTGGTCAAGGCGGCAACAATCAGCAGAACAGCCAAGGGAACCAGCAGCAGTCCGGTTATCAGAGTAACCCGAAGCAGCTGAGCAACGGGCAATACCACGTGTTCACCACAAGTCTGTGCAAACGAGACCAGAAGCTTCATAAGAGGGCGGAGATTTTTGTTGAGCCGGCGGTGCCCCGTTACTTACGATGGTCTGAGCAGCCCATTATGTGGATCCGTGAGGATCACCCGCCCGAGTTGATAATCTGGGTCAGCTGGCTTTAGTGGTGGCCCCTCAGGTCGGAGGATACAAGTTCACCAAGGTGCTCATGGATGGAGGTAGCAGCATCAATATCCTTTATTACAATACCTTCCGTCGCATGGGATTAAGTGACAAGAAGCTCAGGCCGTCGAACATTGTCTTTCATGGAGTTGTGCCTGGTAAGTCGGCGTACCCAGTTGGCAAAATTGATTTGGAGGTAACCTTTGGAGATGAATATGATGCCAGGACAGAAACTTTAACGTTTGAAGTTGTGAGGATCCACAGCCCGTACCATGCTTTATTTGGCAGGCCGGCTTATGCTAAATTCATGGCAAGGCCATGATACGTTTATTTGCAGCTCAAGATGCCGGGTCACAAGGGGAATATCACAGTGCATGGGAGTCGCACAATAGCTTTGGAATGTGAAGAAGGCGATGCGGCTTACGCAGAATCGGTTTGTGCCACAGAGGAGCTCAAGTTTTATAAGGATAATGTTGACCCGGCAGATATGACATCCTTAAAGAAGCCAACTACAGAGCATGACCCTTTGCTGAAGTTTAAGTCGGCAGATGATACCAACATGGTTGATTTTGTTCCTAGAGACTCATCTAAGCAGTTCAGTATTAGCGCTAATTTGGATCCGAAATAGGAAAGCACACTCATCGAGTTCATCCGTGAGAACCGGGACATCTTTGCATGGAAGCCTTCAGACATGCCGGGTGTACCGAGAGAACTCGCTGAGCACACTCTCAATATCGATCTGAAGTATAAGCAGGTCAGACAGTTTCTTCACCATTTTAATGAAGAGAGACGGAAGGCCATTGGTGAAGAGGTGGCCTGGCTCTTGGCGGCCGGGTTCATCGTAGAAGTTTTTCATCCTGAGTGGTTGGCTAACCCGGTTTTGGTGCTTAAAAAGAATGGCACGTGACGCATGTGTGTGCACTACGCAGACTTAAACAAGGCTTGTCCAGCTGACCCGTTCTCCCTCCCTTGTATTGATCAGATCATTGATGCTACTGCGGGTTGTGAGCGCTTGAGTTTTTGGATGCATATTCTGGATATCACCAGATCAAAACGGCAGTTAAGGACTAGGAGAATACGGCTTTCATCACTCCATTTGGAGCCTTCTGCTATGTATCTATGCCTTTCGAGCTTAAGAGTGCCCAGGCGACTTACCAGAGGTGCGTACAGAATTGCCTGCACGGTCAGATCGGGCGTAATGTTCATGCTTATGCGGATGATATTGTGGTCAAGTCCAGAAAGAAGGAGACCCTGATCGATGACTTGAAGGAAACGTTTGACAATCTCCGGGTGTACAAAATGATGCTTAACCCGGCCAAGTGTGTTTTTGGTGTTCCAGCAGGCAAGCGTTTGGGTTTTCTGGTCTCTGAGCGAGGCATCGAGGCTAACCCGGAAAAAATCAAGGCCATCACCTCCTTGGCAAGGCCGAAATGTGTCAATGATGTCCAATGTGTGGCAGGACGGATAGCAGCATTGAGCCAATTTATAAGCCGCTTAGGTGAGAAGGCCAT
The DNA here is from genome assembly GCA_902687465.1 of Secale cereale. Lineage (NCBI taxonomy): Eukaryota > Viridiplantae > Streptophyta > Magnoliopsida > Poales > Poaceae > Secale > Secale cereale. The sequence continues at coordinate 200,325,144 of LR738715.1, read as the reverse complement.
CCCTCTATACCAGATGATGAAAAAAACGGATGATTTTGTCTGGAGTGAAGCTGCTGATGAAGCATTCGAGGCACTCAAGAAACAATTGGCTAAGCCACTGGTTCTCGCAGCCCCCATTGACAAAGAGCCTTTGTTGTTATACATTGCTGCAAATAGCAGGGATGTCAGTGCAGCCATTGTGGTGGAAAGAAAGGAGGCTGGCAAGGAGCACCTAGTTCAAAGGCCGGTTTACTATATCAGCGAGGTGCTCATCGAGTCTAAATAGAGATATCCACATTGGCAGAAGTTGGTTTATGGAGTCTTTATGGCAAGCCGGAAACTCAAGCAGTATTTCCCGGGTCATCCTATTACGGTGGTGAGTTCTGCTCCCTTGGGGGACATCATTCAAAATAGCAAAGCTACGGGACGAGTGGCCAAGTGGGCCATTGAGCTTGGGCCTCATGATTTAAAATATATGCCTCGAACAACCATCAAATCACAAGCACTGGTGGATTTAATCAATGACTGGACAGAACTACACACGCCTGAGGAAAAGCCGGATAATACATATTGGACGATTCACTTTGACGGGTCTAGGCAGTTGGAAGGCTCGGGGGCTGGAGTTGTCTTAACTTCCCCACGAGGTGATAAACTTTCTTATGTTCTCCGGTTAATGTTCCCATGTACTAATAATGCATCTGAGTATGAGGCCCTGCTCCATGGTCTTCGGATGGCTAAGGAGATGAACCTAAGCCGGGTGAGATGTTTTGGCGACTCAGATTTGGTAGCTCAGCAGGTTTCTAGCACATGGGATTCCAAGGATCCGCTCATGGCGGCTTATCGCCGAGAGGTTGATGCTATTGCGGGTCACTTCAAGGGTTACCAAGTGGACCACATTGATAGAAGGAAGAACGAGGCAGCTGACGCCTTAAGCTGGTTAGGGGCTCAGCGTAAGTCGGTGCCCCCTAACACCTTTTTAGATGTTTTGCTTAACCCGTCTGTCAATTTGCCTATAGAGGAGGACCTTGCTATCCCTGACCCGGAGGCACAGTTGGTGGCGGCTCTTCATGTCATACCGGACTGGACAGTTCCGTATTTGGCTTATATGACTCGGGGAGAGTTACCCGAGGATGAAATCTTGGCCAGACAAATCACCCGGCGGTCTAAGTCAATGACAATTGTCAACGGAGAGTTGCACCATCGCAGTGTTTCAGGTGCGTTTCAACGATGTGTCTCGCCTGAGGAAGGCTGTGAGGTCCTACGGGAGATTCATGAGGGAGATTGTGGTCATCACGCCTGCTCTAAATCTCTGGTGGCCAAAGCTTTTCGTCCCGGATTCTATTAGTTGACGGCTCATGCTGATGCTGAAGACTTGGTCAGTAGATGTGATGATTGTCAAAAAAATTCACGGCGCGCTCATGTTCCAGCTCAAGAATTGAGGATGATTCCGATAACCTGGCCGTTTGCGACTTGGGGGCTTGATATGGTTGGGCCTTTTAAAAGGTCCAAATATAAGAAAACCCACCTATTGGTGGCCGTGGAAAAATTCACCAAGTGGATCGAGGAAGAGCCAGTCAGCAAGTGTGATGCGGAAACAACGGTGCAATTCATCAAGAAGGTGATTTTCTGGTTTGGTTTTCCTCATAGTATCATAACAGACAATGGCACTCATCTGTCTAAGGGTGCTATGAGGGAGTTTTGTCAGCGTGAGCATATCCAGCTTGATGTATCTTCTGTGGCTCACCCCCAGTCCAGTGGCCAAGCAGAGCGGGCTAACCAAGAGATTCTATGAGGGATCAAGCCCCGGCTCATGGTTCCTTTGAAGAGAATGCTGGGTTGTTGGGTGGAAGAGTTACCTTCTGTGTTATGGAGCATTAATATGGCACCCAACATGTCTACAGGATACACGCCCTTCTTCATGGTCTACGGAGCGGAGGCGGTTCCTCCCAGCGATATCCGTCATGACTCGCCCCGAGTGGCGGCTTACATCGAAGCTGATAATGAGAAGTCACGTCAGGATGCGTTGGATCGATTGGATGAAGAGCGTGATCTCACGGTGGCTCGTTCAGCAATCTATCAACAGGATTTACGATGATATCACAGCCAGCGGGCCAAAACCAGAACCTTTCAAGAAGGCGACTTAGTTCTCCGGCTCATCCAAGATCAGACTGACATGCATAAACTCTCGCCACCTTGGGAAGGACCTTTTGTCATCAGCAAGAATCTGCACAACGGGTTATACTACTTGATCAATATTCGAGAGCACAAGGACTCACACACATCAGAGGAGGAGACTAATCAGCCGTGGAATATTGCTCACCTCCGGCCTTACTATACTTAAGCCTCCGGCTGTCATGATGTAATCCAGTGATGTAAATATCAGTACAATATAATAAAGCCGGCACCCCCGCTAATTCGGGGCCTCTGCCATTTTTTCAAAGTTGAGTCCTTGTCATCATCATACATGATTTCTCAAGAGGCTTACTACCCAAATCACAGGGATCATGAAGAGTTGGATGCATAGCACAGCTCCAACATAAGCCCTTGATGAGAATAATCTGCAAGTGTGTCACTTGGGGGCTTCCTGTTCAAACATAGGCGTATTCGACCAAAGAGAACACAGCATTACTACCCATTTGACCGGGTTATGTTCAAACATAGGCGTATTCGACCAAAGAGGACATAACCTGTGGGTCATCCTACCTGTACCCAGCTGCTTCAACTCCATCAGGTCATCCTGATTGACCCGGCGAACTCTTGGCAATCAGTTTTAATGGTGTATTTGACCAAGACCTGAGCTTGCTAAGGTTCAAACACCGGCTGTCACTGCGAGAGCACGGTTCTACAGATAGTCAGGATAGATCCAGGCTCAAATTGCCGCCTTCCTTGAAACTTGGATAACTCGGCCTATGATGCAAGATGCAACTCTGACCCTGCATACTCTAGGCAAGTCTATCTTTAAAAACAAAGACCTGCACTTGTCTAGGTTCAAATGTCGATTGGGTACTGTGAGAGCCGGCTCATAGCACGCGCGTACCTTCCAGGGGCCACCAAGTCTAGTTTCATTGAAGAAGAACCTTTGGCTTGGCGGCCTGCAAAAGCCTCGAGTGTTTTTCGATCGTTTTCTCTGATTCTCTTTGTTTTCTTGTAAGTTTTCGTTTTTGATTTGCCTTCTTTGCAAGATTCGGCCTAGATACCTCCATTCATGGCTCATATTTGAAGCCTCTCTGGGTCTCTGCAACCAATCTAATGAATGGTTCTAAGCCGTCGAAGAATAACGATCTTATTTCTGGAACTATACCTTTACAAGGTTATGACTATATGAAAACTGATCAAGCCGGCAGTCCAAATCATATCTCGAGGATACAGTTTATATTGATCTACACAAGCCAATACCATCACAAGCATAAAGTAAGGATTTCAACATTCGGCGGATCAATACCGTCATCAAAAGATAAGAAGCGTGTATGATGGCACGACAGTAAGTACAATAAGATGACAGAGTAAAAGTTTCGCTATCCTATTACAAGATGCGGTGAGCCAGACAAGAATTCAAATGTTTTCTGACAAGTACATGAGCCGCCCGACGGTTCATTCTCCTTGGCTTGGCTGCTTCGACGATTCCGAGTCATCCTTCTCCGGTTCGTCTCCCTCCTCTGTCTGAAAATTCTATGCCAGCCAATCCATGCCCGCCAGAGCTTCAAACTTAGCCTCCCCATCAATAAGTTCAGAAGGATCAATTTCACGGGCAAAGGTATGCTTACTAATTGGAGGAATCAGATCCATCACTTTGTAAGATGGCGTGGACATCTTCTGGTTCTCCATATCATAAGCCAATTGATATTTAGACAAGTCCGTTTCATTCACAATTAAACTGGCTAGCGGGTGGATGTCCTTGACACAGGCAGCAAAGTCCTTATGGTCAAAAGATGTACCGTCTTCTTTCAAGCTCGGGTAACTAGAAGCCAAGTCGGATGGGTCCAGCTCTGGAAGCCACGCCTTAGCCCGGCTAAAGGCTGTCTCATGACCCACAAGTGTAGGGGATCTATCGTAGTCCTTTCAATAAGTAAGAGTGTCGAACCCAACGAGGAGCAGAAGGAAATGATAGGCAGTTTTCAGTAAGGTATTCTCTGCAAGCACATAAATTATAGGTAACAGATAGTTTTGTGATAAGGTAATTGGTAGAAAGTGACAAAAGGTAAAAGTAAATAAGGTGCAGCAAGGTGGCCCAATCCTTTTTGTAGCAAAGGACAAGCCTGGACAAACTCTTATATAAAGTAAAGCGCTCCCGAGGACACATGGGAATATCATCAAGCTAGTTTTCATCACGATCATCTGATTCACGTTCGGTACTTTGATAATTTGGTATGTGAGTGGACCGGTGCTTGGGTTCTGCCCTTACTTGGACAAGCCTCCCACTTATGATTAACCTCTAATGCAAGCATCCGCAACTACAAAAGAAGTATTAAGGTAAACCTAACCATAGCCTGAAACATATGGATCCAAATCAGCCGCTTACGAAGCAACACATAAACTAGGGTTTAAGCTTCCGTCACTCTAGCAACTCATCATCTACTTATTACTTCCCAATGCCTTCCTCTAGGCCCAAATAATGGTGAAGTGTCATGTAGTCGACGTTCACATGACACCACTAGAGGATAGACAACATACATCTCATCAAAATATCGAACGAAGACCAAACTCACATGACTACTAATATCAAGACTTCTCCCATGTCCTCAGGAACAAAAGTAACTACTCACAAGACATAATATTGTACATGATCAGAGGGGTATTAATATGCATAATGGATCTGAACATATGTTCTTCCACCAAATAAACCAACTAGCATCAAATACAAGGAGTAATCAACACTACTAGCAACCCACACGTACCAATCTGAGGTTTGGGTACAAAGATTGGATACAAGAGATGAACTAGGGTTTGAGAGGAGATGGTGCTGGTGAAGACGTTGATGAAGATAGCCCTCCCCAAGATGGAAGAGTTGTTGGTGATGATGGCGGTGGCGATTTCCCCCTCCCGGAGGAAAGTATCCCCGGCAGAACAACTCTGCCGGAGCCCTAGACTGGTTTCCGCCTCGGTTCCGCCTCGAGACGGCGGCGTCTGGTCCCGAAAGCCTCCTTATGATTTTTTCCAGGTCAAAACACCTCATATAGGAGAAGATGGGCACCGGGGGCCTGTCGGTTGGCCCACGAGGCAGGGGGCGCGCCCTGGGAAGGGGGGCGCGCCCCCCACCCTCGAGGACAGCCGGTGGCCCCTCTCGTGGGTTTATTTCGCCAGATATTTTTTATATTTTCCGAAACAATGTTCTTTTGAGTTTCAGGGATTTTGGAGTTGTGCAGAATAGGTTTCCAGAGTTTTCTCCTTTTCCAGCCCAGAATTCCAGCTGCCGGCATTCTCCCTTTTCATGTAAACCTTGTAAAATAAGAGAGAGAAGGCATAAGTATTGTGACGAAACATGTATGAACAACCCATAATGCAATAAATATCAACATATAAGCATGATGCAAAATGGACGTATCAACTCCTCCAAGCTTGGACCTCGCTTGTCCTCAAGCGAAAGCTGATAACGAAAAATATGTCCACATGTTTAGAGATAGAGGTGTTGATAAAAACAAAATACGGACATGAGGGCATCATGATCATTCTCATAACTGTAACTTAAGTAAATGTAGTCATATGATTCTTACGCTAAAGTAACAATTCATCCACAATGTCAAGTATGCATCATAAACTTCATTGGAAACTAACAAACTTTGGTCTCGGTCATTGAAGCAATTGCAATTTATCGTAATATCGGGAAGAGTCAATATAAGAGCTTTTCAGCAATCCTACATACTCAACTATCATATAGTCTTTCACAATTGCTCACACTCACGCAATACTTATGTTTATGGAGTTTTAATTGGACACAGAGAAAGATAGGGGCTTATGGTGTTGCCTCCCAACCTTTTACCTCAAGGGTAATGTCAACAGTAATAGATCATGAAAACTTACATCCAAGTCGGTATATATGTCTGGATCTTTCCAGCACAATGTGCTTGCCAAAGGATAAAATGTAAAAAGGAAAGGTGGATTTCACCTTGACACTTATAAGACATGAATAATAGATAGGCCCTTCGCAGAGGGAAGCAGAGGTTGTCATGTGTTTTTGTGGTTGGATGCACAAAGTCTTAGCATAGAAGAACTTCACTTTAAATTTCCACTTGTGATAAGGACCTTTATTATGCAGTCCGTCGCTTTTATTACTTCCATATCACAAGATCGTATAAAGCTAATTTCTCCCACACTAATAAATAATACATATTTAAGCGAGTTTGCAACATGACAACTTACTTAGAAGGATCTTTCTCAATCCATAGGTAGGTATGGTGGACTCTCATGGCAAAACTGGGTTTAAGGATATATGGAAGCACAAGTAGTATCTCTACTTAGTGCGAGGAGTTTTGGCTAGCATGAGGGGGAAACGCAAGCTCAACATGTTGGATGATCCATGACAATATACTTTATTTCGGATATAAGAAGGCATAACCCATTATGTTGTCTTTCTTGTCCAACATCAACTCTTTAGCATGTCATACTTTAATGAGTGCTCCCAATCATAAAAGATGTCCAAGATAGTATATTTGTATGCGAAGCCTCTCTTCATTTATTACTTCCTATTAATTGCAACGATGACCAAAACCATGTTTGTCACCTCCCAACAACTTTTATTTATCATACTCTTGTATGTGAAGTCATTACTTCCCATAAGATCGATATGATCTCTTTGATACTCTTTATGTTTTCTTTATTTTTATCATGACCCAAGTGAGGAAATCAAGCCCTTGACTCAACACTAATATTTATTATATAGCTCACGGACTCGATTACAAAGGATAAAGCTCACAAAGCAAAAAGCTCACAACTAGATCATGCTAACTTTATTCTACTAGATCAAGATACTACCAAAAGGATCGAACTAAGTAAAACGGTAAAGATAGGAGTGATGGTGATACGATACCGGGGTCACTCCCCCAATCTTGGCAGTTGCAAAGGGGAGTGCCCATACCCATATGGTTATGTCTCCTTCTTCGGGGGTGGTGAGGATGGAGTTGTTGATGATGTAGGCTGGTTGTCCACCTTCCAAGGCATGGGTTCACCATCGTAGAAGGACGATCGAGTCTCCGGGATAGTCAAATCTGCAGCCAAACTCATCTTCTTGAATCTATATTTATACTCACAGTTTTGGTTTTGCAGGTCATAGATTTGGGCTTGGAGGTCATCGATATTCTCTTGAAGATTGGAGATGGCTTCCCCAAAGATCCTTGAGTCCATCTTGAGGTTGTTGGCAAGCTCTGAGATCATCATGTGGTTGGCGTCGAGTCCTCGTTCAAAGAACTTGTCCTTTGGGGTGTTGGAGGACGCCATGATGATCTAGATCTGTCAAAAATAGCAACTCGAAACGAAAACAGAGGATTTTTGCGTGATACAGAGGTCAAAACCTTCGGGAGTATATATAATGAATTTTTCCCGAACAAAAGGAGTAACCCACAAGAAAATGGAATCTAGGGGACACACAGGGTATCCTCGAGGCAGGGGGCGCGCCCTGGGAAGAGGGGCGTGCCCTCCACCCTCGAGGACGCCTCGTGTCTCTTCCGGACTGCGGTTTATTTTTCTATTTTTCTAAATATTCCAAAACAGAGAAAAATTTCCTTTAGAACTATTTTGGAGTCGGTTTACTTACCGTATCACATACTTCTTCCTTTTCGGAGGCTGAATCGTTCTGGAAAGTGTCTCTTATGTATTCCTCCAGGGTTACGGTTTCAATAACATTGATTTCAACATTTATAGGATTACCTGAGATATAATGTTTGATTCTTTGACCGCTCACCACCTTTGGATTTGTGCCTTCGAAGTTGTTGATTTTTATGGCACCGGAACGATAGACCTCCTCGATAACGTAAGGACCTTCCCACTTGGAGAGAAGTTTTCCTGCAAAAAATCTTAAACTAGAGTTGAATAGCAAGACATAATCACCTACGTCAAAATCACGCTTTTGTATCCTTTTGTCATGCCATCTTTTAACTTTTTCTTTAAACAGTTTGGCATTCTCATAGGCCTGGGTTCTCCACTCATCAAGGCAGCTAATGTCAAATGGCCTCTTCTCACCGGCAAGTTTGAAATCGTAATTGAGCTCTTTAACAGCCCAGTATGCCTTATGTTCTAGCTCAAGAGGTAAGTGACAAGCTTTTCCATATACCATCTTATATGGAGACATACCCATAGGATTTTTGTATGCAGTTCTATAGGCCCATAATGCATCATCTAGTTTCTTGGACCAATTCTTTCTAGACCTATTAACTGTCTTTTGCAAGATTAATTTCAACTCCCTATTACTAAGTTCTACTTGACCACTAGTCTGTGGGTGATAAGGTGATGCAATTCTTTGGTTGACATCATACTTAGCAAGCATCTTACGGAAAGCACCATGAATAAAGTGTGAACCACCATCAGTCATTAGATATCTAGGGACTCCAAACCTTGGAAATACAACTTTTTAAGCATCCTAATAGAGGTGTTATGATCAGCACTACTAGTTGGAATAGCTTCTACCCAGTTAGTAACGTAATCAACATCAACTAAAATATGTGTGTACCCATTAGAGGCAGGAAAATGCCCCATATAATCAAAGCCCCAAACATCAAATGGTTTAATAACAAGTGAATAATTCATAGGCATTTCTTGACGTCTACTAATATTACCAATTCTTTGACATTCATCACAAGATAAGACAAACTTACGGGCATCCTTGAAGAGAGTAGGCCAATAAAAACTGGATTGCAATACCTTATGTGCAGTTTTGTCTCCCGCATGGTGTCCTCCATAGGCTTCGGAGTGGCACTTGCATAGGATCTGTTCCTGTTCATGCTCAGGTACACAATGTCTAATAATACCATCTACTCCTTCTTTATAAAGATGTGGGTCATCCCAAAAGTAATGTCTCAAATCATAGAAGAACTTTTTCTTTTGCTGGTAAGTGAAGCTAGGTGGTATAAACTTAGCAACAATGTAATTAGTATAATCAGCATACCATGGAGCAGTACGAGAAGTACTTATGACAGCTAGTTGTTCGTCAGGAAAGCTATCATCAATAGGTTGTGGGTCATCAAGTACACTCTCTAACCTAGACAAGTTATCTGCTACGGGGTTCTCAGCTCCTTTTCTATCAATAATATGCAAGTCAAATTCTTGCAGCAAGAGAACCCATCTAATAAGTCTAGGTTTAGCATCTTTCTTTTCATTAAGGTATTTGATAGCAGCATGATCAGTGTGAATAGTTACTTTAGAATCAACGATATAGGGTTTAAACTTATCATAAGCAAATACAACTGCTAAAAATTCTTTCTCAGTGGTAGCATAATTTCTTTGGGCACTATCTAGAGTCTTACTAGCATACTGGATAACATTCAATTTCTTATCAACTCTTTGCCCTAGAACGGCTCCTACAGCATAATCACTAGCATCGCACATAGTCTCAAAGGGTAAATTCCAGTCAGGAGGTTGGACAATAGGTGCAGAGATCAATGCTTTCTTAAGTATTTCAAATGCTTCTAGACAATCATCATCAAAGACAAAAGGAATATCTTTTTTGTAAGAGATTAGTCAGAGGCCTGGAGATTTTGGAGAAGTCCTTTATGAACCTCCTATAAAACCCGGCATGACCAAGGAAACTTCGTATACCTTTGATGTCCTTTGGGCATGGCATCTTTTCAATGGCATCAACTTTAGCTTTGTCAACTTCAATACCTCTTTCAGAAATTTTATGTCCCAGGACAATGCCTTCATTAACCATAAAGTGGCACTTCTCCCAATTAAAGACAAGGTTAGTGTCTTCACATCTCTGCAAAATTCGATAAAGGTTGCTTAAGTAATCATCAAAAGAAGTTTCGTAAACGGAGAAATCATCCATGAACACCTCAACAATCTTTTCACAAAAGTCAGAGAATATAGCCATCATGCATCTTTGAAAGGTAGCAGGTGCATTACATAAACCAAAAGGCATATGTCTATAAACAAAGGTACCGAAAGGACAAGTAAAAGTGGTCTTTTCTTGACCCCCTTTTGACAGAGGTATCTGAGAGAAACCAGAATAACCATCTAGAAAGCAGAAATGAGTATGTTTGGATAACCTTTCTAGCATTTGATCAATAAATGGTAAGGGGTAATGATCTTTTTTAGTAGCTTTATTTAACTTACGGGAATCAGTTACCATCCTATAACCCGTAACTATTCTTTGTGGGATCAATTCATCTTTATCATTAGGGACAACAATCATACCTCCTTTCTTAGGAACACAGTGGACAGGACTTACCCACTGACTATCAGCAACTGGATAGATAATACCTGCCTCTAGAAGCTTTAGTATTTCCTTTCGTACCACTTCTTTCATCTTAGGATTTAACCGTCGCTGATGATCAATAACTGGTTTAGCATTTTCTTCCAATTTTATCTTGTGTTGGCATATAGTGGGACTAATGCCCTTAAGATCACCAGAGTATATCCAATAGCACCACGGTGCTTCTTCAGAGTTTTCAATAATTTTTCTTCTTCCCGCTCTGAAAGGTTAGCACTAATAATAGCAGGATATATCTTCTTTTCATCAAGATAAACATACTTAAGATTATCAGGCAAAGGTTTAAGTTCAAACACGGGATCACTCTTGGGTGGAGGAGGATCCCCTAGGATTTCAATAGGCAAGTTGTTTTTCAATACGGGTCCCTGTTTAAAGAATATTTCATCTATTTCCCTTCTCTCATTCATGGTCTAACAAGTATTGTTCTAAGGGATCATTAGGTGGCACGTCAATAGAAGCAAGACCAATAATTTCATCCTTACTGGGTGGTGCCTTTTCAAGGGGTTGTCTACGGAATTTAGCAAAGTTAAAATCATGAGACATATCCCCTAATCCAACAGTAACAATATCTTTCACGCAGTCTATCTTGGCATTAACAGTATTCAAGAAGGGTCTACCAAATATAATGGGGCAAAATGCATTTTGTGGGGAACTAAGAACAAGAAAATCAGCAGGGTATTTAACCTTCCCACACAAGACTTCAATATCTCTAACAATCCCAATTGGTGAAATAGTATCTCTATTAGCAAGCTTAATAGTAACATCAATCCCTTCTAACTCAACAGGTGCAATATCATGCATAATTTCGTTATACAAATCATGAGGGATAATACTCGCACTAGCACCTACATCACATAAACCATGATAACAATGATCTCCTATCTTAACAGAGATAACAGGTAAGCCTTCAATAGGTCTATGTTTGTTCCTAGCATTCGGTTTGGCTATTCTAGCAGACTCTTCTTGGAGGTAAATAACATGTCCATCTAAATCTTCTACCAAGAGATCTTTAACCATAGCAACACTAGGTTCAACTTTAATTTGCTCAGAGGGTGTAGGTGTTCTAGTATTACTCTTACGAACTACAGTTGAAGCTTGAGCATGATCCTTTATCCTAACCGAGAAAGGTGGTTTCTCAATATAAGCGGTAGGTATAACAGGATCAACATTATAAGTGATAGTCTTTTCTTCAACTTTAATAGGTTCAACTACTTTTACTTCAATAGGGGGATGGTATTTGAACCACTTCTCCTTGGGGAGATGAACATGAGTAGCAAAGGATTCATAGAAAGAAGCTACTATCTCAGAGTCAAGTTCATATTTAGTGCTAAACTCACGGAAAACATCGGTATCCATAAAAGCTTTAACACAATCAAACTTAGGGGTCATACCTGACTCCTTACCTTCATCAAGATCCCAATCTTCAGAGTTGCGTTTAATTCTTTCCAATAAATCCCATTTGAAGTCAATAGTCTTCATCATATAAGAGCCAGAACAAGAAGTATCGAGCATCGAGCGATTATTATGAGAAAGACGAGCATAAATTTTTGGAATAATCATTTTTGTTGAGAGCTCATGATTGGGGCATGAATATAACATTGACTTAAGCCTCCCCCAAGCTTGAGCGATGCTTTCTCCTTCGCGAGGCTAGAAATTATAAATATAATTGCGATCATGATGAACCTGGTGCATAGGGTAGAACTTCTGATGAAATTCCAACTTCAGACGATTATAGTTCCATGATCCCATATCATAGCATAGCCTAAACCATGTCAATGCATCTCCCTTCAAAGATAAAGGGAAGACCTTCTTCTTGATAACATCCTCGGGCATACCTGCAAGCTTAAACAATCCACAAACTTCATCCACATAGATTAGATGTAAATCGGGACGAAGTGTTCCGTCTCCTATATAGGGATTTTCAAGCAGTTTCTCTATCATACCCGAAGGAATCTCAAAGAAAAAAATTTCAATAGGTGCACTAGGTTGAGGAGCAACTCTTTGCTCTTCCGCTCGGGGTGAAGATACCCCGAACAAGCCCCTCAAAGGATTTTGAGCCATAGTAACAAGTGACAATAAATTTCAGCACACTATATAAATTTTTCCTTACCAAATTCCACTTACCAAAGGCGCTTCACTCCCCGGCAAAGGCGCCAAAAAAGAGTCTTGATGACCCACAAGTGTAGGGGATCTATCATAGTCCTTTCAATAAGTAAGAGTGTCGAACCCAACGAGGAGCAGAAGGAAATGATAGGCAGTTTTCAGTAAGGTATTCTCCGCAAGCACAGAAATTATAGGTAACAGATAGTTTTGTGATAAGGTAATTGGTAGAAAGTGACAAAAGGTAAAAGTAAATAAGGTGCATCAAGGTGGCCCAATCCTTTTTGTATCAAAGGACAAGCCTGGACAAACTCTTATATAAAGTAAAGCGCTCCCGAGGACACATGGGAATATCGTCAAGCTAGTTTTCATCATGATCATCTGATTCACGTTCGGTACTTTGATAATTTGGTATGTGGGTGGACCGGTTATTGGGTGCTGCCCTTACTTGGACAAGCCTCCCACTTATGATCAACCTCTAATGCAAGCATCTACAACTACAAAATAAGTATTAAGGTAAACCTAAGCATAGCTTGAAACATATGGATCCAAATCAGTCCCTTACGAAGCAACACATAAATTAGGGTTTAAGCTTCTGTCACTCTAGCAACCCATCATCTACTTATTACTTCCCAATGCCTTCCTCTAGGCCCAAATAATGGTGAAGTGTCATGTAGTCAACGTTCACATGACACCACTAGAGGATAGACAACATACATCTCATCAAAATATCGAACGAAGACCAAACTCACATGACTACTAGTAGCAAGACTTCTCCCATGTCCTCAGGAACAAAAGTAACTACTCACAAGACATAATATTGTTCATGATCAGAGGGGTATTAATATGCATAATGGACCTGAACATATGATCTTCCACCAAATAAACCAACTAGCATCAACTACAAGGAGTAATCAACACTACTAGCAACCCACGGGTACCAATCTGAGGTTTGGGTACAAAGATTGGATACAAGAGATGAACTAGGGTTTGAGAGGAGATGGTGCTGGTGAAGATGTTGATGAAGATAGCCCTCCCCAAGATGAGAGAGTTGTTGGTGATGATAGCGGTGATGATTTCCCCCTCCCGGAGGGAAGTATCCCCGGCAGAACAGCTCTGCCGGAACCCTAGATTGGTTTCCGCCTCGGTTCCGCCTTGAGTCGGCGGCGTCTGGTCCCAAAAGCCTCCTTATTAATTTTTCCAGGTCAAAACACCTCATATAGGAGAAGATGGGCACCGGGGGCCTGCCGGCTGGCCCACGAGGCAGGGGGGTGCGCCCTGGGAAGGGGGGCGCGCCCCCCACCCTTCTTTCGCCAGATATTTTTTATATTTTCCGAAACGATGTTCTGTTGAGTTTCAGGGCTTTTGGAGTTGTGCAGAATAGGTTTCTAGAGTTTGCTCCTTTTCCGGCCCAGAATTCCAGCTGCCAACATTCTCCCTCTTCATGTAAACCTTGTAAAATAAGAGAGAAAAGGCATAAGTATTGTGACAAAACATGTATGAACAACCCATAATGCAATAAATATCAACATATAAGCATGATGCAAAATGGACGTATCACTGTTAGAGCGCCGGCTCTCGCAGATGACCGTTTTATTTCATCTATTCTGGCAGGAAGAACAGAGAGTCTTCTTAAGATGTCCACAAACAACGTTGGCGCCTGGCTGGAGGGAGAGACAGCAGCCAGGGCACGCAGTGCTCCAGTATACAGTTGTTCCACAAGGGTGTAGACGCCTTTCAGCTTTACAAGTGGATCTCTGCCAAGAATGCTACTTCTCCGACCTACATGACCATTAAGTTGATCAGTAACGGGTTAAGTTACCTCAAGATTTTATTTAATTTACAACACAGCGGCTTACCAAAGATGGCTGAAGTCATTTCTGAGATACGATGTTTTAACCCGGAGAGTTCAGCGGTCACTACTACTAGAGTTGTTTCGGCATGTTCAGCTCGTTGCACCAAGGCAGTCTTCTCTTTCTCCCATGCAGATTGCTCTGATTTAAGTTTACTCTTCAGATCATTCAAGTCAGACAGGCTAAATTGGAACTTTGATTCAACCTTCTGGGTCTCCGACTCTTGGTGCTTAAGCCGGTTCTTGGAATCCTCTAACTGCGTTTGCAAGTCAGCAGTGGTCTCCTGAACAGACAAAGAGAGCATAAAATGAATTGGTCTCCGGTTTACAAAGATTGAAGTCCCAAGACTTTTGCAAGCAACAACACTTGGCACTTGGGGGCTAATGGAGGTTGAAGTTGTTCTTTTCTGAGCCGGATTCATGTTACTAAAGTCTCAAGCACTTTGCAAGCAAGAGCACTTGACCCTTGGGGGCTAATGGATGCGGAATTTTTTGAAGTTAATAGTTCATGCACATAATGTCCCAAGCACTTTGCAAGCAACATCACTTGGCACTTTGGGGCTAATGCATATTGCTTCTATATTATCAGTTAATTATATTAACCCTGGGGTAACATAGTTATTACCACCGGCTCATGGAGGGTGTGTAGGCAAGTTCTATGCAATGATAATAAGGACTGGCTCATTCAACTTGATTAAGCTGGCCCTTGGGGGCCACACATGCTATGTTCTTCAAGAATGGTTTCTTCGTTAAGAGGTGTGCCGATTTAAAAGGTGACAATTGTTCTAAAGTCTACAACATATTCATTTTTATCATATCCAATGGACTTGGGGGCTGGAAGGATGATTATAGTTTGGTCAAGAATTTTACCTCAAATTTCTGGTGCATCTGCTTCACCATATCAATTTCAAGGTCACGATTGCTGTGGACCTGATTGAGAAACCCAGAAAGGACTTCGCCAGTACTCAACTATGCATATTGAGATGTGTCAATCCTCACTCTTCGCTTTTCAACAAGTTCTTGCTTGGCAGTGTGTTTGGCTAACACAGTCGGGTTGCCCGGCTCTCTGAAACCAGTACCGATAACTGTGACATCTTCAGTCCGGTCTTCTGCCGGCTCAGACAGGGCAAGCAGTTCAGCAGGTGCGGAATAAACTTTGGCAGGATCAATGGAGGCATCAGGTATCTCATGAGGAGCATCATGAGTGGTTTCCTCAGTTGGCCTATGAACATCTGTTACCGACGCCTGCGGCGCCGGCTCAATGACCTTGGGATCAGCTGCCGGCTTATTTGTCCTGGCCCTCTTAACATGGTTAGCCTGGCTGATGCATGAATTAAAGTAAGTCGCTACAAGGTTATAAAGATTTAAGGATAAATTGAGCAAGGAAGAAATCATTTACCCAAGGGCGGTCTTGAAAGCCGGAAGTTAACTTTGAGATGAGTCGCCAAAGGATGAACGAGAGGTTTCTTCATAATTTGAATCGGACGAGTTCAGTGGTTGACGTATAAGACCCGCTAGCGGATAATGAGAATTTAAGAATGGAAAGACCTCATTCCGGCGTTTTCGACGAGTCGGGGTATTTGGTAAGCCGGAGGACAATTCCTCTTCTCCGGTGTTTCGAGTCCGACGCCGACTCTCGTGTTGCTGTTGCTTCGAAAGAAAGTGAGGATATAAATGAGCTGAAGGGTGTGAAAATCTTACTTTCTGGATAACGTGTCGAACTTTTTGTCTTGGCAACAATTCTAAGCCGGAGGAAATAGTAATTACCTCTTCATCCGCGGCCTAGCTGGCCTCCGTGTCATCCTGACAATAATCAGTGTCAATAAGATAGTTGAAGTAAGAACCAAGAGAGTCAAGGACTACCTCCGACTCAGTGCCGTAGTTCATTTCAAACAATTTGGAAGCATTGGTTTTCTTCTTGGTCTTCTTAACGGCTCTCTTGGTGGCTCTGGCCCTCTTGGCAGCTTAATGATCATAAGATTTTTTCCAGATGACCGACTTAGACTGTGAGAGGTGGCAAATTCAAGATTGGCAAGGGAATTGCAATTATAAAATGACCACATTTAAAGTTAAGACTTACCTCTGGTGCCGGGTTAGATTTGCAAAAGGGCGGCAGGCCCACTTTGCTGCAGTCACCAAGGGACTCATTTAAAACAGTTTTGGTCATATCTGCAATTACATCCACTTCTAGATCTTCAGAGCTATGACGTAATGGATCATCTTTTTCTCCAGTACACTCGCACATTAAACCGGACCTACGTCTCAGAGGAATAATCCGCCAAGCGAGCCAGCACCGGGCTAAATCAATTCTAGTTAACCCGTTTCCTAGTTGGCTTTCATCTTTGAAAGAGTGGGAGCAATTGACTTGCGTTCTGCAGCAGTGAGTATTTCAGCAAGAGGATGATTGGTATCTAAACGCTGAATATGGAGACCCGGCAATGGATGCTCGTTGGCCGAGGAAGTGTCTTTGCAATAAAACCAAGTTTTATTCCAATCTTTCGGATGACTCGGTAGATAGGCATATGGAAAAATAGAGTCTCTTCTTATTTGAATGGGGACAACCCCAAGCTCCAAACTAGGTCCATTGGTGAACTCATTTTGACGATTTAGATAAAAGAACTCCCTAAAAAGCAAGATGTTGGGCTCCTCTTGAAGATATACTTCACAGAATACCTGAAAGTTGTAGATATTTAAAACGAAATTGGGTCCGATGTCTTGGGGATGGAGTTGGAAAAAGTGTTGAACATCTTTGAAGAATTTAGAGTCGCAGTAAAAACAATAACTTCATCATCTTGGGGCACATGTCTCTCTTCGCCCGGGTTAGAAGCGCGGTAAGGCATAATTGGAGCATTAGGCAGATATCCGACTTTGACAAAATCGGCAAGTGTGGCATCAGTAACAATTGAAGGGACCCAGTTGCATGTGGTGATTGTCTTTGGTGGCATTATGAACAAGCATGCCTAAAGAAGGAAATTATTATTGCCGGTTCAGAATCTATTCGTTAAGCCGGAAACAAAAGTTATACTACAAGTTTAGCATGGCGGCTTAAATGGGGCCTAATGGCATAAGAATAATTATAAGTCGGAAGATTAAGCAGCCATGACAGGTGCGAGTATTCAGAAAAGCAGATTTCACTAAGTGTGGGAAAATAGTTTTTACAGGTTGCATCGCTAATTTTGGATCTACAGATGTTCGAAAATCAAGATTAAAATGACGAACAAGCAAACCTAAGTTCAAAATGATGCAGTTTATGGGGATGAATTTACTTTACCAGAGTTGAGATATTACGATGTTTTATAAGGAGATATGAACAGCATCAGCGCATAAAGAGATATCAAGTTCAGAAGAAAAGCTATATTGGCGGAAGTAAAGATGAACGCCAATGAACTTCACAGATTCCCTAACGGATCTAAGATGAAAGAGCAAGAAGGACATACCTGGTCGAATGAACGGCGGTGGTGCACGGAAGAAACCTGACGGCGACAGGCGGATGCATCAGAAGCTGATGAAGACGAAGCGGAGGACGGCGGCGCCGGTGAAGCTCAGAGGCAGAGAGTTGCGAGGAAGAAGACGAGACGGAAAAAGCGAGGGAAGAATGGAAAAGGGCTCCTGGTCCTATTTATAAGCAAGATGGATAAGGGTCATGCGCGAAGACCGAGGAGGCGAATAAACAGGAAAGTGACGATACAGGCACCTCGATTGTTGGGATCCTATTAATGCGGAAAGATTTGTTAGAATCTGGACAGTTCAAAGGTAAGCAACAGGTGACGTCATGGCGGGTTACTATTATTTCAAAAAACTGACGTCATGGCGGGTTACTACCATTTCAAAAGCGGATGTCGTGGCGGGTGATACGTCTCCAACGTATCTATAATTTTTTATTGGTCCATGCTATTATTTATGAAGTCTTGGATGTTTAATGGGCTTTATCATTCACTTTTATATCATTTTTGGGACTAACCTACTAACCCAAAGGCCCAGTCCAGATTGCTGTTTTTTGCCT
>LR738715.1:200271107-200306783 GCA_902687465.1 Secale cereale | reverse complement strand
GCCTAAAGAAGGAAATTATTATTGCCGGTTCAGAATCTATTCGTTAAGCCGGAAACAAAAGTTATACTACAAGTTTAGCATGGCGGCTTAAATGGGGCCTAATGGCATAAGAATAATTATAAGTCGGAAGATTAAGCAGCCATGACAGGTGCGAGTATTCAGAAAAGCAGATTTCACTAAGTGTGGGAAAACAGTTTTTACAGGTTGCATCGCTAATTTTGGATCTACAGATGTTCGAAAATCAAGATTAAAATGACGAACAAGCAAACCTAAGTTCAAAATGATGCAGTTTATGGGGATGAATTTACTTTACCAGAGTTGAGATATTACGATGTTTTATAAGGAGATATGAACAGCATCAGCGCATAAAGAGATATCAAGTTCAGAAGAAAAGCTATATTGGCGGAAGTAAAGATGAACGCCAATGAACTTCACAGATTCCCTAACGGATCTAAGATGAAAGAGCAAGAAGGACATACCTGGTCGAATGAACGGCGGTGGTGCACGGAAGAAACCTGACGGCGACAGGCGGATGCATCAGAAGCTGATGAAGACGAAGCAGAGGACGGCGGCGCCGGTGAAGCTCAGAGGCAGAGAGTTGCGAGGAAGAAGACGAGACGGAAAAAGCGAGGGAAGAATGGAAAAGGGCTCCTGGTCCTATTTATAAGCAAGATGGATAAGGGTCATGCGCGAAGACCGAGGAGGCGAATAAACAGGAAAGTGACGATACAGGCACCTCGATTGTTGGGATCCTATTAATGCGGAAAGATTTGTTAGAATCTGGACAGTTCAAAGGTAAGCAATAGGTGACGTCATGGCGGGTTACTATTATTTCAAAAAACTGACGTCATGGTGGGTTACTACCATTTCAAAAGCGGATGTCGTGGCGGGTGATACGTCTCCAACGTATCTATAATTTTTTATTGGTCCATGCTATTATTTATGAAGTCTTGGATGTTTAATGGGCTTTATCATTCACTTTTATATCATTTTTGGGACTAACCTACTAACCCAAAGGCCCAGTCCAGATTGCTGTTTTTTGCCTGTTTCAGGGTTTTGCAGAAAAAGAATATCAAACGGAGTCCAAATGGAATGAAACCTTCGCGGGAGATATTTTTGGAGAAAATCACGCACGAAGAACTTGATAACCACGTCAGAAGAGCCACGAGGGGCCCGCGAGGATGGGGGGCGCGCCCCCTGCCTCGTGGGGCCCCGTGACTCCCCCGGTGTCCTCCTTCTTCCTATATAAGTCTACGTACCCCAAAACTTTCGTGAATAGAGAGAAAACCCTAATTCCACCATCGTACCTTCTGTTCCCATGAAGATCCCATCTTGGATCCTGTTTCGGAGCTCCACCGGAGGGGGATCCATCACAGAGTTCATCATCATCATCATCATCATCATCATCGCACTCACCATGAGTTATGAGTAGTTTACCACAGACCTTTAGGTCCATAGCTAGTATCTAGATGGCTTCTTCTCTCTCTCTCTCTGGGTCTCAATACAAAGTTCTCCTCGGTCTTCGAGGATATCTATTCGATGTAATCTCTTTTTGCGGTGTGTTTGTCGAGATCCGATGAATTGTGAGTTTATGATCAAGGTTATCTATGAAAGATATTTGGTTCTTCTCTGAACTTTTTATGTGTGCTCATAATATCCTTGCAAGTCTCTTCGAATTATTGGTTTGGTTTGGCCTACTAGATCTATAGTTCTTGTAATGGGAGAAGTGCTTGGCTTTGGGTTCAATCTTGTGGTGTCCTTTCCCAGTGACAGTAGGGGCAGCAAGGCATGTATTGTATTGCTGCCGTCGAGGATAAAAAGATGGGGTTTATATCGTATTGCTTGAGTTTATCCCTCTACATCATGTCATCTTGCTTAAGGCGTTACTCTGTTCTTATGAACTCAATACACTAGATGCATGCTGGATAGCGGTCGATGTGTGGAGTAATAGTAGTAGATGCATAATCGTTTCGGTCTACTTGTCTCGGACGTGATGCCTATATACAATGATCATGCCTAGATAGTCTCATAATTATTCGCTTTTCTATCAATTGCTCGATAGTAACTTGTTTACCCGCCGTAGAATATCACTATCATGAGAGAAGCCACTAGAGAACACTATGGCCCCCGGGTCTATTCCCAACATATCAATCTACATCTACTTTACTTTTATCACTTTTATTTGATGTTCTTATAAACCAAAAATACCAAAAATATAAACTATCATCTCTATCAGATCTCACTTTCGCAAGTAACCGTAAAGGGATTGACAACCCCTTATCGCATTGGCTGCGAAGTTCTTATTTGTTTGTGCAGGTGCGAGGGACTCGCGCGTGGTCTCCTACTGGATTGATACCTTGGTTCTCAAAAACTGAGGGAAATACTTACGCTATTGTGCTGCATCTCCCTTTCCTCTTCGAGGGAATACAACGCAAGCTCAAGAAGTAGCAAGAAGAATTTCTGGCGCCGTTGCCGGGGAGGCTTACGCAAAAGTCATATACCAAGTACCTATCACAAACCCTTATCCTTTGCATTACATTTATTTGCCTCTCGTTTTCCTCTCCCCCACTTCACCCTTGCCGTTTTATTTGCCCTTCTTCCGTCGTGTGTTTATCGTTCGCTTGCTTCTTGTTCGCTTGTGTGTGTTGGATTGCTTGCTTGTCACTATGGCTCAGAACAATACCAGATTGTGTGACTTCTCCAATACCAACAACAATGATTTTATTAGCACTCTGATTGCTCCTATTATCGATGCTGAATCTTGTGAGATCAATGCTGCTTTGTTGAATCTTGTCATGAAAGATCAATTCTCCGGCCTTCATAGTGAAGATGCTGCTACCCATCTAAACAACTTTGTTAATTTGTGTGATATGCAAAAGAAAAGGGATACAGATAACGATATTGTTAAATTGAAGTTATTTCCGTTTTCGCTTAGAGATCATGCTAAAACTTGGTTTTCCTCTTTTCCTAGAAATAGTATTGATTCGTGGAATAAGTACAAAGATGCTTTTATCTCTAAGTATTTCCCTCCTGCTAAGATCATCTCTCTTAGAAACGATATTATGAATTTTAAGCAACTAGATCATGAGCATGTTGCACAAGCTTGGGAGAGAATGAAATTGATGATACGTAATTGCCCTACACATGGTTTGAATCTATGGATGATTATTCAGAACTTTTATGTTGGCTTGAATTTTGCTTCTAGAAATCTTTTAGATTCGGCCGCCGGAGGCACTTTCATGGAAACTACCTTAGGAGAAGCTACCAAACTCCTAGATAATATTATGGTTAATTATTCTCAATGGCATACCGAAAGATCTACTAGTAAAAAAGTGCATGCTATTGAAGAAATTAGTGTTTTGAGTGGAAAGATGGATGAACTTATGTAATTATTTGCTGCTAAGAGTGCTTCTTCTGATCCTAATGATATGCCTTTGTCCACTTTGATTGAGAATAACAATGAATCTTTGGATGTGAATTTTGTTGGTAGGAATAATTTTGGTAACAATGCTTATTATGGTAATTTTAATCCTAGGCCTTTTCCTAGTAATTCCTCTAAGAATTATGGTAATTCCTACAACAACTCTTATGGAAAGATGCCTTCTGAATTTGAAACTAATGTTAAGGAGTTTATGATCTCGCAAAAGAATTTCAATGCTTTGCTTGAAGAGAAATTGCTTAAGGTTGATGAATTGGCTAGACGCGTGGATAGAATTACTCTTGATGTTGATTCTTTGAAACTTAGATCTATCCCACCTAAGCATGATATCAATGAGTCTCTCAAAGCCATGATAATTTCCATTGATGAATGCAAAGAAAGAACCAATAGGATGCGTGCTAAAAGAGAGGATTATATTAAAACGTGTTCTTCTAGTTATCATGAAAATAAAGATGAAGATCTGAAAGTTATTGATGTGTATCCTATTATATCCTTGTTTTCTAGTATAAATCTTGATGAAAATAGGATTGGAGATGATTCTGCTTTAAGGTGTCCCAACGATTCAGAGTTTTTAGATCTTGATGCTAAAATTGCTAAAAGTGGGAGTGAAGAGATTAAAACTTTGCATAGTGATGAACCCACTACTTTGGATTTCAAGGGATTCAATTATGACAATTTCTCTTTGATTGATTGTATTTCCTTGTTGCAATCCGTACTAAATTCTCCGCATGCTTATAGTCAAAATAGAGCTTTCACCAAACACATAGTTGATGTTTTGATGCAATCTTGTGAAGAAAAACTTGAGTTGGAAGTTTATATCCCTAGAAAGCTTTAGGATGAGTGGGAACCTACTATAAAAATAAAAATAAAAGATCATGAATGCTATGCTTTGTGTCATTTGGGTGCAAGTGTCTCCACTATCCCAAAAACTTTGTGTGATTTGGTAGGGTTCCATGAGCTTGATGATTGTTCTTTAAATTTTCATCTTGCGGATTCCACTATTAAGAAACCTATGGGAAGAATGAATGATGTTCTTATTGTTGCCAATAGGAATTATGTGCCCATAGATTTGATTGTTCTTGATATAGATTGTAATCCTTCATGTCCTATTATTCTTGGTAGACCTTTCCTTAGAACGATTGGTGAAATTATTGTATGGAGGAAGGAAATATTAGATTCCAATTTCCATTAAGGAAAGGCATGGAACACTTTCCTAGAAAGAAAATCAAATTACCATATGAATCTATCATGAGAGCCACTTATGGATTGCCTTCCAAGGATGGCCATACCTAGATTTATCTTGTATCGTGCCTAGCCAGGGGCGTAAAACGATAGCGCTTGTTGGGAGGCAACCCAACTTTATATTTTTTGTTTCTGTTGCTGTTAGGGAATAAATATTACATCTAGCCTCTGATTATATGCGGTTTCATGTTTTGTTTAGTGTTTGTGCCTAGTAGAACCTTTGGGAAGACTTGTGTGAAGTTTATGTGATCTTGCTGTGAAAAACATAATCGTTAGCGCTCACTAAAGTGGTCTCCAGATTTTACTAGAGCGCTCTTTTTAGTTGATTCTTTTTGCAGATGATTGGTAGACAAATTCCGCCAATTTACCAACTTAGTTTGAATTTTTTGGAGTTCCAGAAGTAGGCGAACCTGCAGATTACTACAGACTGTTCTGTTTTTGACAGATTCTATTTTTCGTGTGTTGTTTGCTTATTTCAATGCATCCATGAGTAGTATTGGAGGATATGAACCATAGAGAAGTTGGAATACAGTAGGTTTAACACCAATATAAACAAAGAATGAATTCATAGCTGCACCTTTGAGTAGTGGTTTGCTTTCTTATACTAACGGAGCTCACGAGAATTTTTGTCTAAGTTTTGTGTTGTGAAGTTTTCAAGTTTTGAGTATTGCTTTGATGGACTATGGAACAAGGAGTAGCAAAGGCCTAAGCTTGGGATGCCCATGGCACCCCAAGTAAATTCAAGATAAGAAAAGGCCTATGATTGGGGATGCCTCGAGAAGTTATCCCCTCTTTCGTCTTCATCCATCGGTAACTATACTTGGAGCTATATTTTTATTCGCAACATGATATGTGTTTTGCTTGGAGAGTATTGTATAATTTGAGTCTTTTCTTGTTAGTTTATCACAATCATCCTTGCTGGACACACCTATTTGAGAGAGTTAAATATGGCCTAGAAATTGTTAGAACACTCTATGTGCTTCACTTATATATTTTGAGTTGAATAGTTTTTGCTCTAGTGCTTCACTTATATATTTTAGAGCACGGTGGTGGTAATACTTTGTAAAAATTATTGAACTCTCATGCTTCACTTATATACTTTTGAGAGTCTATTAAAACGGCATGGTAATGTGTTTAGGCTAAAGGAACTAGTCTTCACATGATAGACATCCAATGTCAATGTAGTAAAAAAATTCACACCAAGTGCATTGAATAGAATGAGATGTTGGATGCTTGGTAATTGTTTTGAGATATGAGGATAGTGATATTAGAGTCATGCTAGTGGAGTGATTATGAAATAGAGAAATACTTGTGTTAAGGTTAATGATTCCCGTATAATGCATGTATGGTGAACCGCTGTGTGACGAAGTTAGAGCATGAGGTATTTGTAAAGTGCCAACCTTTGTGTGGAGGTCGGGGGCGCGCGATGGTTAACTCCTACCAACCTCCCCCTAGGAGCATGCGTTGATTGCTTTGTTTTGATGACTCGTAGATTTTTGCAATAAGTATATGAGTTCTTATGACTAATGTTGAGTCCATGGATTATACGCACTCTCACCTTTCCACCATTGCTAGCCTCTCTTGTACCGCGCAACTTTCGCCGGTACCATAAACCCACTATATATCCTTCCTCAAAACAGCCACCATACCTACCTATCATGGCATTTCCATAGCCATTCCGAGATATATTGCCATGCAACTTTCCACCATTCCGCTCATATGACACGCATCATATTGTCATATTGCCATGCATGATCATGTAGTTGACATCGTAGTTGTGGCAAAGCCACCATGCATAATTTTCATATATGCCACTCTTGATTCATTGCACATCCCGATACACCATCGGAGGCATTCATGTAGAGTCATACTTGTTGTAGTATCGAGTTGTAATTTCGAGTTGTAATAAAAGTGTGATGATCATCATTATTAGAGCATTGTCCCATGTGAGGAAAGGCCAATAAAAAAAGGAGATGGCCCAAAAAAATATAGAGAGAGGGGCTAATAAAAAAAGAGAGAAAGCCCCTCCAAAAAATGAGAGAAAAGAGAGAAGGGACAATTGCTACTATCTTTTTCCACACTTCTGCTTCAAAGTACCACCATGTTCTTCATTGTAAAGAGTCTCATGTTTAGTCACTTTCATATACTAGTGGGAATTTTCGTTATAGAACTTGGCTTGTATATTCCAACGATGGGCTTCCTGCAAATGCCCTAGGTCCTCGTGAGCAAGCAAGTTGGATGCACACCCACTAGTTTCTTTTGTTGAGCTTTCATTCGTATTTAGCTCTAGTGCATCCGTTGCATGGCAATCCCTACTCACTCACATTGATATCTATTAATGGGCATCTCCATAGCCCGTTGATATGCCTAGTCGATGTGAGACTATCTCCCTCCTTTTTTTCTTCTCCACAACCACCTCTATTCCACCCATAGTGATATATCCATGGCTCATGCTCATGTATTGCGTGGAAGTTGAAAGGTTTGAAAAGATAGAGTATGAAAACAAGTGCTTGGCTCAAATCGGGGTTGTGCACGATATGAATATTTTGTGTGATGAAGAGGGAGCATATCCAGACTATATGATTTTGTAGGGATAACTTTCTTTAGCCATAGTATTTTGAGAAGACATGATTGCTTTGTTAGTATGCTTGAAGTATTATTGTTTCTTATGTCAATATAAAATTTTATCTCGAATCTTTCAGATCTAAACATTCATGTCACAATTAAGAGAATTACAATTAAAAACTATATTGGTTAGCATTCCACATCAAAAATTCTTTCTTTATCATTTACCTACTCGAGGACGAGCAGGAATTAAGCTTGGGGATGCTTGATACGTCTCCAACGTATCTATAATTTTCGATGTTTCCATGCTATTATTTATGAAGTCTTGGATGTTTAATGCGCTTTATCATTCACTTTTATATCATTTTTGGGGCTAACCTACTAACACAAAGGCCCAGTCCAGATTGCTGTTTTTTGCCCGTTTCAGGGTTTTGCAGAAAAAGAATATCAAACGGAGTCCGAACGGAATGAAACCTTTGTGAGAGATATTTTTGGAGAAAATCACGCACGAAGAACTTGAGAATCATGTCAGAAGAGCCACAAGGGGCCCACGAGGGTGGGGGCACGCCCCCTGCCTCGTGGGGCCCCCGTGACTGCCCGTCCTCCTTCTTCCTATATAAGTCTACGTACCCCAAAACCTCCGTGAACAGAGAGAAAACCCTAATTCCACCGCCTTTGTCAGGCCCAAGATGCGATTCTATCCCGATCACGCGACACTTACGTGATTGGGGCACAACCGCATTTCGGGCGCTTAGCAAGATGGATATCATTACATCGTACCATTACATACATACATGGGGGATACAACAATACATACAAGTCACATGAATACAACATCATCAATACAAAGCATCCGACTACAGATGCAAACATGAAAAGCACAAAGACATCCATCTGCTATCCCAGGCTGCCGACCCGGAACCTAACCCAAGACTGAAGAAGAAGAAGAAGAAGAAAGAACTCCAACACAACGATCAACGCTCTCACGTCAAGACATCGGAAACCTACACCTGCAACTGTTGTTGTAGTATCTGTGAGCCACGAGGACTCAGCAATCCCATAACCATGGGTAACAAAACTATCAAAGCTTAATAGGAAGGAAGAGGTAAAGTGGTGAGGTTGCAGCAGCGGCTAAGCAATATATATGGTGGTTAACTTACGAGTACAAGAATAAGATGAGCATCTACGCAAGCGGTCGCAAACTAGTAGTGATCGCTAAAGATCCTGAACTACCTACGAGTCAAACATAACCCCATCGTGTTCTCTTCTCAAAATGAAAAGAGACAGTCACGGTTACTCACACAGTTGTGTGTTTTACTTTGGATCCTCTGTCAAGTTTTCTACAACCGGACATTAACAAATTCCAATCTGCCACATAACCGCGGGCACGTCTTTCGAAAGATCATAACCCTGCAGGGGTGTCCCAACTTAGCCCATCACAAGCTCTCACGATCAGCTGAAGTGATAAATACAATATCATCACCCCTTATCTTAGGGAAATCCGATCAGGCTCGGCATCCCGGTGCACAAGACATTTCGACAATGGTAAAACAAGTCCAGCAAGACCTCCCGGCGTGCGGACACCCTGATAGTAGCTGCACGTATCTCGTCTCAGGCCACGTCTGGATGGGACAAGCTACGAGTAAAACTAGCCCTCGGGTTTCCCCAAGGTGGCCTCGCAGGTTGCCCGTTTGGGACCAAGACCATCAGCACTGGCCCCCCTGCTATGTAGAAAAGAATCTCCAAGGAGCGTCCCCCTTATGCAATTTAATTAATTAATTAAGTTATTATGAGGCAAATTAAAACCAATGTTGGGCCTTGCTGGAGGAGTTTTATTCAAAGACGAAGTGTCAAGGGGTCCCCATTTACCCAACCGTGTAAGGAACGCAAAGTCAAGGAACATAATGCCGGTTTATCGGCGCCTAAGGTGGCATGAGTGGAACAAAACACCGAGCAAAAGGCCAAGCCTTCCACCCATGCCCAGTATATAGGTGTGTTAAAAATATATATAACATATTGTGATATTCCAACAACAAGTTCCCACCTGGAACGATCTTCATCTTCACCTGCAACTAACAACGCTATAAGAGGGGCTGAGCAAGCGGGTAACATAGCCAAACAATGGTTTTGCTAGGAAGGTTTCAAAGGTTTGAGGTTTCATGGCAACAAGGAGAGGCTGACAATAAGATGGGTAGCGCGACATATAACAATAGCATCGAGACACTAAGCATGGCAATGATAGTAAAGGTGTCCAAGGGTATGGTCATCTTGCCTGAGATCCCGCAAGGAAGAAGAACGGATCCGTGAAGAAGACGAAGAAGAAGCCTTGAAGAAGAACCACGGGTAGACGAACGAATCCTCACGAACGCAACGGAACAAGCACTAACGAGAAGAAGCAAGCAACATGGTAAACACACCACACGAGACATGACAATATCCTCAACCAAGTATGATGCAAGACAGTTCTATACAGGATGCACTACAAGTCTATACAGGAAGCACAACATGGCAAGGTAGGAAGCACAGTAAAACAACACAAGTCTATATATGATGCAATACATGGCAAGGTATGATGCATGACAAGTCTATACAGGAAGCAATGCATGACAACGTAGGAAGCACAGAAAAACAACACAAGTCTATATATGATGCAATACATGGCAAGGTATGATGCAAGGCAAGTCTATACAGGAAGCAATACATGACAAGGTAGGAAGCACAGAAAAGCAACACAAGAACATGACAATATGATCAAGCAAGTATGATGCAAAACAAGTCTACATATGATGCACAACAAGTCTGTATAGGAAGCAAAACATGGCAAGGTAGGAAGCAAAGAGAAACAACACAAGAAACATGACAATATGCTCAAGCAAGTATGATGCAAGACAAGTCTATATATGATGCACAGCAGGTCTGTATAGGAAGCAGAACATGGCAAGGTAGGAAGCACAGTAAAACAACACAAGTCAACAAGTTTAAATGAGGCCGGAAACTACATATTACAAATCCGGTAAGTCCTCATATGCATAGTTTGAAATCAGTCCAGATCTGAACAAACCTTATGTTCAAGTTGTTAAACAGCAAGTTAACATGCACCATCATGATCTACACGAAATTCTAGTGTAGTTTCATATATAGTTTGTTTAATTCGGAGCTACGGCCTAGAAGATATGAGCAAAACAAGACAAGCATGGCAACGGTGCAAGGTGCACCCAAATATCAAGCAAACTCACTCCAAACATGAAAACAATATGATATTATGATTCTACATGCAAAATCACACAAGTTTCATATAAGGCACACCCAAAACGGAGCAACGGGCTAAGAGATACACATGAAACAAGATATAACAATAAGCTGAAATTAACAGCCACATTGCAACTTTGGAGCAAGGTAAATATATGCTACAACACTCAAACATGACAACAAGAAGCATGGACATGAAGTATACATATCCTACAACAAACAACTCCATTGGAGCATCCCCATAGGAGGCATGGATCAATAGCAACAAGCTACAACATTTTGATTATGACATTAAAAACCTGACAGTAATATTTTATAGCAACTTGAGAGCAAGAAATAAATAAGCTACAGCAGGTCATATGAGCAAGTAAGGGCATGACTGGATAGAGAACAACATATACAACAAGGAATGATCAATGTCCACCCCAAAACTAGCATGGATTTGCCTAGGGCATCAAGCAAACATAGCATCAGGATATTACAGATTCCAGACAGTGAAATTTCACTCAGTGTTAAAACAGTAACAATATCATGGCATGTTTGTAAGCATGTTTAAGTCACCTCAAGGCATATCATAGCAAATGGTTTGCACCACAGCAAAGATCACATCATGAAGATTCTAAAACATCTGGGCATGTGACATGAGGACAAACACATCAATAACAAAGAGCAATTGAAATCAGCATCTCATAACAACTTCCAGAACTTAACAACCAAATGCACTTTTGCAACAGAGATTAACATGGCAATATGAACTCTAACAAGCATGCTACAGCAACCATCATGTAGAGCATCTCATGATGAACATTTTGACATATCATTTGCTTCATTTGGATAAACATGCACCAAGTTATCATATCACAAACATGGCAACAAAATAACAAGTAGCAGCAGTTTATAACAAGTAGCACTCTTGCAACAGAGATTAGAGCATCTAGATGAAGTCAAACAAGCATGGCACAATGGAACAAAGTGTAGAGCATATCACCACGATCATTTTGACATATCATACACTCAATTTGGACAAGCACACAATTAATTACAGCCATGCAAAGATGCAACAAAAAGCTGACAGAAAAAGGACTTCGTGAAATATAGACCTCCGGAGGGGGCGGACATGTCCATCGGTGCAGTCATTCGGGCCCACTGGCAATGACACGCGAGGAGGAGGACGTCAGACATGTCCGGACGCCTCTGGACATGTCCGCGCGTGTAATGCCCAGGATGGAACTATATCTCCTACGTGTCGAGGCACGACTTAAAGATATAAGCCCATTCTGAAATTATCGCAAGTTTGGTATCTTTGCACGACTCATGTAAAAGAGGGATTAAATTGCAAAAGGAGATAGTTGGCTTACACTCGCCACTTCACACAATACATTACATAAGCAAAGCATCATTCAAAACATCACAGCCCATCTAAGGGTAAGATCCAAAAGACAAGATACCAAACATAACGATAAACCACAGGTCAAGATCGAATCCTAGTAGAAACCACTACTGATCGTCGAAACGTCTCAAGCATACGGCCAAACTCTCTTCATCGAGCTCCCAGTGAAGTACTGAACCAGCTCCTGCTTCGTTCTCGGTTGAACCTGCATCTGGTGTTGTAGTATCTGTGAGCCACGAGGACTCAGCAATCCCATAACCATGGGTAACAAGACTAGCAAAGCTTTATGGGTATGGAGAAGGGTAGTGGTGAGGTTGCAGCAGCGGCTAAGAATAATATGATGGCTAACTTACGAGTACAAGAATAAGATGAGCATCTACGCAAACGGTCGCAAAAGTAGTGATCGCTAAAGATCCTGAACTACATACGAAGCAAACATAACCCCACCGTGTTCTCTTCTCAAAGTGAAAAGAGACAGTCACGGTTACTCACACAGTTGTGTGTTTTACTTCGGATCCTCTGTCAAGTTTTCTACAACCGGACATTAACAAATTCCAATCTGCCACATAACCGCGGGCACGGCTTTCGAAAGATCATAACCCTGCACGGGTGTTCCAACTTAGCCCATCACAAGCTCTCACGATTAGCTGAAGCGATAAATATAATATCATCACTCCTTATCTTAGGGAAATCCGATCAGGCTCGGCATCCCGGTAGCACAAGACATTTCGACAATGGTAAAACAAGTCCAGCAAGACCTCCCGGTGTGTCGACACCCTGATAGTAGCCGCGCGTATCTCGTCTCAGGCCACGACCGGATGGGCGATTATACGAGTAATACCAAACCTCGAGTTTCCCCGTGGTGGCCCCGCATAACCCCCGTTTGGGACCAATACCATCAGCACTGGCCCCCCCTGCTATGTAGAATTAAGAACCCGGGGACGCGACCCCCTATGCAAATTTAATTTTTTAATTAAGTTGTTATTATGAGCAAATTAAAACCAATGTTGGGCCTTGCTGGAGGAGTTTTATTCAAAGTCGAACTGTCAAGGGGTCCCCATCCACCCATCGTGTAAGGAACGCAAAATCAAGGAACATAATGCCGGTTTATCGGCGCCTAAGGTGGCATGAGTGGAACAAAACACCGAGCAAAAGGCCAAGCCTTCCACCCATGCCCAGTATATAGGTGTGTTAATAATAATAATAGATATTGTGATATTCCAACAACAAGTTCCCACCTGGAACGATCTTCATCTTCACCTGCAACTAACAACGCTATAAGAGGGGCTGAGCAAGCGGGTCACATAGCCAAACAGTGGTTTTGCTAGGAAGGTTTCAAAGGTTAGAGGTCTCATGGCAACAAGGAGAGGCTGACATAAAAGATGGGTAGCGCGACATGTAACGATAGCATCGAGACAACTAAGCATGGCAATGGTAGTAAAGGTATCCAAGGGTATGATCATCTTGCCTAGGATTCCACAAGGGAGAAGAACGGATCCATGAAGTAGACGGAGCAACATAGTCGAGCGAATCCTCACAACTCCGGAACGAAACCGAAGCTAACAAGAGAAGCAACCGGAAAGAAGAAACAACGCGGTAAACACACAAGCATAAGCATGGCATACGATGCACATCCAAGTATGATGCATGTCCGGTTTAATGCATGGCATGGCAAAGTGCACAAACAAGGCTACAAGTTAAGTGGAGCTCAATATGCAACGAGTTGCATATTCACGAAACACCACATTTATTTATTTAGTTGACTCTCGATTATTAACAAGACAAGATTAAATGTTTTTAACATGGCAAGAGGTGAAGCAAAAACAAACTACCTATTTAGACATTTTAAATGAGGCCGGAAATAACAACAACAAGTTCCGGAAAACCCCATGAGCATGTTTAGCAATTATTAAAGCAACAACAATTAACATATATAATGTTCTTAACATGATGCGGATGACGTGATCAAGTTTATGAAATTTTTACTAAAAGTTGACATAAGAGATAAGGAGCATTTGTCACCGTGGTGGACGGAGAAAGGTGCCACGGCAACGATCCGAAAATGATGCAACGCAACATCTCGGTTCCGGTAACTCGTTGAGAGACCGGGGCAAAAGATAACGGAGAGCGAGCGGAACAAGATGAAAGGTGGGGTGATCCCGTCACCGGGTTCCCACGGGTCGGCGTCGAGGCAACCGAGGAGCACGACAAAAGATGATACGGCACGGTGCACACAAGGGAAACCTTCGATACAACACAACAACACATGGGTCATCGTCTCGGGGTTATACCTTCGGAACACTCGTTTCGGGGCGGTTCGAGATCGTAGAGGAAGTAGTGGTACACGTTCGTAGAGGAAGTAGTCGTTCCGTTCGTAGTCGTTCACGTTTCCGAAGAGGTGCTCGCCGGCGGGGGACTTGTCGAGTCGTCGTTGACGTAGGGGTACACGTTCGTAGAGGTACTTGCGGTCTCGGCGACGGTAGTCGTGCTCGGTCGTAGACGTTCGGTTCTTGCGTAGAGGTACTTGGCGCATCCGAAAACACGGTAGATGAACTTGACGGTCCTCGTCATCCTGGTGCTTGGCGTCAAAAGTGCTAGGAAGCAAAGGGTCAGTCCAAAGGAGGCAGAGGCCATGGCAGCGGCAACTTGGCGATGGAGGCGATGGAGGTTGTTCGAGGGCTCGGCCCTGCAGCCTTGGTGCTGGACAGCAGAGGAACGGCACGGGACGGCGAATCCTGGCCGGTCCGCGGCTTGTGCTCGCCGGCGCAGAAGAAGAGGCGGCCGGAGGGAACTTGGTGGGGCGCGGCACAGCGCTGCGAGGAAGGTCGGGCTCCAGGGCCATGGCGCTGCGGCCTGGCGAGCGGGATGGAGGCAAGGACGGACGGGCGCGTCGGGCTGCTGGACCTGGCGAGGAAGAGGCGGCGACGAGGAGAAGGACGGCGCGGAGGAGGCCCGCAGGCGCTGCTGTCGAGGAGGGGAGCCGCGCGGCGGCTGCAGGCTACGAGGAGGAGGTCGTAGTAAGGCGCTCGGGGCGGCCGGCTCGCGCCAGAGGAGGAGGGGGCGCTCGGGGCGCTGGAGGACGGGCGGCCGCGGCTGCGGTGCTGGAGAAGTGGCGCGGCGTGCGCTCGGCCTGGAGGGCGCACAGAGGCAAGGCGAGGAGGAGCCAGGCACGGCGAGGTCAGGGAGCGCTCGAGAGGAGCTGCACGGGGAGCTGCTCGAGGGGACGAGCGAGGGGGGAGAAGGAATCGGGGTCGGGGGAAGAGGGACGAGAGGGAGATCGATGGAGGCGAGCGAGGGAGAGGCAGAGGGGCTCGAGGGACGAGGCTCCTGGCGGCGGACGAAGGGAAACGGGAGGAGCGGTCGGGCCTCGCTAGGGTTACAGGGGAAACGGGCCAATGGGCCAGGAGGTGGGATGGTCTAGAGATGGGCCTGAAGGAGAGGGAGGCTGCGGGATGCCTTGGGCCAAAAGGAGGCCTAGAGGCCTGGGAAGGCAGGCTGTCTTCTTATTTTTATTTCTTTAGCAGAAATAAAAAATAGAGAGAGAACAACACCAAAAAGAAAAGAGGTCAAGATGAAGAAAAATAAATGATGGAACATTTTTGTAAGGCTTTATGGGATATTACCAACCCAACAAAAATAGTTCCAACAAAAATAGGGAAGTACAAACTAAAATAATTAGCTTGCCTTAAGGAGTTTGAAAGGAGTCTAGACTTTAGGAGGAGCCTCGATACAACGTAAAAAGAAATATAGGGAGGTCTGACGGTGGAACTTGAATTAAGGGGCATGGGAAAAATTATGCAAGTGTGTTGGTTAATTCCAAACAAATGGAAATATTTATAATATAGCTCCCTAAATATTGGGATGATATGTTATAAAGAGAAGACAACCTTCCCTCGATTTAAATGGATCGAAGATCCACAAAATTTATTTAGGTTGAGATGCAAAGAAAATATGACATGATGGCATGATGACATGATGCAATGCAAAAAATAAATAACACAAGCACAAATGAAACACACGGGCAACCCGGAACATCTGGAATCTTCTGGAATCTTCTGGGACGTCGGTCTTCGGGCGTCACAGCGCGGGCAGATGAGCTCGGAATC
Organism: Secale cereale; assembly: GCA_902687465.1. Lineage (NCBI taxonomy): Eukaryota > Viridiplantae > Streptophyta > Magnoliopsida > Poales > Poaceae > Secale > Secale cereale. Next base: position 200,290,792 of record LR738715.1, on the reverse strand, counting down.
CGGCGGCGGTTGGAGAAGCAGAGGCCGGCGCTCCGGTGAGCTTGAGAGGCTGGCGGGGTCGGGATCGAGCTGCGGCAGCCTGGATCCGATGGCCCCTGACCGGATCCGGCGAGAGGAGGCCGCGGCGGCGAGTGGGGCTGGCGCTAGCCGAGGTCGCCGGAGGCGAGGCCCTCGACGGCGGGCGGCGGACCAGAGCTCTTGGGGAAGCCAGGAGCGGGGCGCTGAGGCGCAGGGCGACGCGCGGCGGCGGCAGGGTCCAGCAGGGCGCCGGAAGACGACGGCGGGGGGGCGAGCGAAGTCCTCGGGGCGCTTGGGGCAGCGACGCGGGCGCTCGGCCCGGATCGGGCCCGGGGCGGGCCGCGATGGGCTTCGGCGGGAGGAGGGGAGCTGCGGGAGGTCTGGCGACATGGGGAGGGCTAGATGGCGCTGTCCCATTGGCTCTGGGCGCCCACGTGGCGGCGGCTGGCCAATAAGAGGCCCCCAAGTGGCAGGCTCGGGCTGGGCTGCACCGAAATTGGAGGAGGAGGGGGTTTGGCTGCGCGGATTTTTAGGTGGAGGGAGGCTAGAGGTAGGGGAAGGGACTAGGGTGCCGAAAATGGCAATGGGGGTGTTTATATAGCCATAGGGCTAGGTTTAGTGGGGTTTGAGGCCGTTTCGGAGCCGTTCGATCGCCATCGGACGGTCCGGAGCGGAGGGGGTTTGTAGGTGGGCTAGATGGGCTGTGAAGAGGGGCCTCGGGCTTGGAGAAGAGAAGAGAGAGAGAGAGAGGCCCGTGGGGGTTTTCGGAGACCGAAAACGTCCTACGTAATAACCCGCGACTAGTGCCGCTATATATATATATCCGTTGGGCTATCAAACGAGCTCCGAATGCGATGAAATTTGGCAGGCGGCCTGTCTACACTATAATAAGACCACATGCCAAGTTTCACCCCATTCCGAGAACATTTTTCAGCCACTCATAAAATAATTATTCGAAGGCACCGCGGGCGCGTGTGAGTGTGTCTGGGCTCAGAACGGACAATGGAAAGGACGAGGGGACTCGGGCGGATGCAAGTTTGGAAAACATGCTGATGCAACACACATGATGACATGGCAAGATGCAACACGCAAGCAGATGACATGGCAACGACGACGAATAATTGGCTGACACCTGGCACACCGGTCCCAGGGTGTCACAGCCGTAACCTTATGTTCCCGTGAGATCCCATCTTGGAGCCTGTTCCGGAGCTCCACCAGAGGGGGGATCCATCACGGAGTTCTTCATCATCGCCCTCACCATGAGTTGTGAGTAGTTTACCACAGACCTTCAGGTCCATAGCTAGTATCTAGATGGCTTCTTCTCTCTCTCTGGATCTCAATACAAAGTTCTCATCGGTCTTCGAGGAGATCTATTCGATGTAATCTCTTTTTGCGGTGTGTTTGTCGAGATCCGATGAATTGTGAGTTTATGATCAAGGTTATCTATGAAAGATATTTGGTTCTTCTCTGAACTTTTTATGTGTGCTCATAATATCCTTGCAAGTCTCTTCGAATTATTGGTTTGGTTTGGCCTACTAGATCTATAATTCTTGCAATGGGAGAAGTGCTTGGCTTTGGGTTCAATCTTGTGGTGTCCTTTCCCAGTGACAGTAGGGGCAGCAAGGCACGTATTGTATTGTTGCCATTGAGGATGAAAATATGGGGTTTATATCATATTGCTTGAGTTTATCCCTCTACATCATGTCATCTTGCTTAAGACGTTACTCTGTTCTTATGAACTCACTACACTAGATGCATGTTGGATAGCGGTCAATGTGTGGAGTAGTAGTAGTAGATAGAGCATCGTTTCGGTCGACTTGTCTCGGACGTGATGCCTATATACAATGATCATGCCTAGATAGTCTCATAATTATTCGCTTTTCTATCAACTGCTTGATAGTAATTTGTTTACACGCGATAGAATATCGCTATCATGAGAGAAGCCACTAGAGAACACTATGGCCCCCGGGTCTATTCTCAACATATCAATCTAAATCTACTTTACTTTTATCGCTTTTATTTTTTGTTCTTATAAACCAAAAATACCAAAAATATAAACTATCATCTCTATCAGATCTCACTTTCATAAGTGACCGTAAAGGGACTGACAACCCATTATCGCGTTGGCTGCGAAGTCCTTATTTGTTTGTGCAGGTGCGAGGGACTCGCGCGTGGTCTCCTACTAGATTGATACCTTGGTTCTCAAAAACTGAGGGAAATACTTACGCTACAGTGTTGCATCTCCCTTTCCTCTTCGAGTGAATACAACGCAAGCTCGAGAAGTAGCAGCGGGTTATAGTCTCTCGCAAGAAGATGAAGAAAGATTGACATGAACAAGTTCAAATCAACCTGGGGCCTAATGTTGGGGATATAAGTATTTCATATGACCCGCCCAGGAGGGGCCGGGTTACGCAACGGCGGTTCATGGGCCAAGCCCAGTAGCAGGTTAAAGATGGCGGTTTAGATAAAGGCCCAAGGCCTAGGGCGGCTTAAAGCCTATGAGTGTCAACTGCCATATATGTGACTTGTGTTGTAAGGCATGTAACAAGAGTCACCGGGCCGGACACGATTGTATGAGCCGGCCGGGACTCCGTAGGCCGCACGGCGTCAAACCGTGTATATAAGGGGACGACCGGCATCGGTTTAGGGCAAGAAACAACAGATCGAGGGCTAGGCGAGCGCATCCGCACCCTAGCAATCGACACCCTAGCAATTCCACCTCAAACTGGATTAGGTTTTACCCTCACCACAAGGGACCGAACCAGTATAAACTCCTTGTGTCCTTTGTCTTGTTCTTAACCCCTTTAAGCTAACCACGTCGCTATGGCTCCGCAATCAAGTCCTTACCTTAGGACATCTGCCGTGACAACTCCACGACATATCCCGTTACACCTATGAAGTACTTCTAGTTTTATACTTGTTCTAGGTAAAGCAAACGTCTAGCGTGTGTAGAGTTGTAGCGGTGGTCGATAGGACTTGAGGGAATATTTGTTCTACCTTTAGCTCCTCGTTGGGTTCGACAATCTTACTTATAGAAAGAGGCTTCAGTTGATCCCCTATACTTGTGGGTTATCACTAGGCCCACCAGTCTCCTAGGTGGTCACAACCTACCCTATCGCTCCGCCACATAGAATCAAGTGGGGGCCGTTGGGAACCTAGGCCCATCGCTACTGGATGGAACCACGTGTCCCTCCAGCCTCCACTCCGTGAATCACATGCGGGTACTCTACGAGCCGACCCGACTTTAGTCATCATGGTTATGTGGTAAGTCAAAGTAACCGTGTGTCCAAAACCAGCAAGGGGGTAACCCGAGGAATCACCCTCGATGGATTCCCACTCAATGTAATCGTCAAGGTGGACTCAGGGGAATCACCCTCGATGGTTCACACTTGAGGGGATGCACGACAGAGTTGTTATCGGGAATGGTGATGGAGGAACCACCCTCGATAACCACGACCGAATAGCTACACTACAGGGTTAACATCAGAATTGCTGACGAGGTATCACCCTCGGCACTCGAAAGTAACAATGCAGAGTCGTACAACTAAGGGGGGTGATGTGCGGTGTCAGGCCTGGACATCGATCACGTTGATCGAGTCATCGGACATAAAGCGGGGCAACTGGTACAAGGTGGGGGTCACTGATGGATCACTAACCAACCTATACTAAGCAGTTTAGGATAGCAGATAAAGGTATAAGCAATTTAAGTAACAAAGACAGGCTATGCAGCTGAATAGGATCTATTGAATCAACAACAGTAGCAAACCTAATGCAAGAATAAGAGATAAGAGAATGGGCGATATCTGGTGATCAAGGGGGGTTGGCTTGCCTAGAAGCTCTCTAGACAAAAGGAATCCTCAAAAGCGTAGTCGTAGTCGAACACCGAAGCATCAACGGTCTTGGGGTCTATCGCGGTATCGGAGTCTACCAAAAAGAAGCAATGAAAGGGAAACAAATAAATAATAGAGCAAACAATAGCATCACAAAATATAACAAGGCAATACGCGGTGCTAGGTGTGACCTAACGCAGTACTAGGCGATACTGGTGGAGGGGGGAAACATCCGGGAAAGTATCCCCGGTGTTTGACGTTTTCAGACAGATGAAACGGAGGGGGAATGTTGCATGTTCTCTATGCTAGGGACGTGTGGTGAACGAATGGACTGCATATTCGGATTCGTTTCATCGTTCTGAGCAACTTTCAAGTACAAAGTATTTTCATCTGAGTTACGGATTATTTTATATTAATTTTTCAAAGTTTTAAACATTTTTTGGAATTCTTTTAATTATTTAATTCGAATTTAAACAATGCAAATCCCTTTTATACACAGCCGGAGCTAGCCCTAGCCACTAACTGGTGGGGCCAGTCAAAGCCCAGTCAGTAGTCAACGACACAGTCAGTAGTCAACTTAGACAACAATGACTGGGTCAAAAGGAGCAGTGAGGGCTACCTGTCAGCTGGCCATAGTTGCTGACGACTGGGCCCGGTCAAAGGCCACGTCAGCAGAGTCAAACCTAACGCGTGGGGCCACGGGAATTAAACTAAACTTAAGAGTAAATTAAGCTGGGTTTACTTAACGGTGTGGCCCGACTGTCATTCACACTGGGCTAATCAAATTAGTGCCATTAGGGCCTAAAGACGCCGGACACGCGAGCCACCGAAGACGACGAAACGACGGCGGCTCTCCACCGTGCGGTCGCTACAGGGTATCAAATCACGCGCAATTTGCGGCTATGGGTTGCTGGGAGCGTGCGCGGCCGAATGAAGGTGGTGGGAGGGGTTGGTCTGGCCGGAGATGAGCGGCGCTTCGACGTTGGCAGCGGACGGAGTCGGGTGAACTCGGACCCGGGGCTGGAGAGCACTAGGAGGGGAGCTGGTGGTCACACTGAGCTACGGTGAGGCCCGGGAGCTCGAGCTAGTTCTCGGGCGCGAGCTCGAAGGCCAGCGGTCGCGACGGCGAGGCAAGCGATGGTGCTGAGGGTCGGCTATGGTGGCTCGGGGGCTAGGGCCGCGGGATCGAGTGCAGAAGAGAGGGGGAGGGGAATCAGCTCACCGCGAGGCTCATGGAGGGCTCGACGACTACTGATACGTCCAAAACGTATCTATAATTCCTGCTTGCTCCATGCCTCTTTTGGGTTATATTGGTATGTTATTTATACACTTCCATACACTTTTGATCATATTTGGACTAACCTATTAACTCAGTGCACCCCAGTGCCAGTTTCTGTTTTCGGCTGTTTTTGTATTTCAGGTTTTCACATTACGAGAACTGCCAGGAAAAATCCAGAAAAATTATATAAAAAATCAACGTTCCAGAAGCTACCTTGCGCCCGAAGTACAGCCGGGGGGGCCACCAGGGCTCCAGGCGCCCTGGCAGCGCGCCCCCCCTGGGCCGCGCCGGGGGGGGGGGCGCCTGGGCCCCCCGAGGCTCCGTTGATGCCCCCCTTTGGCATATATTTAACACCCGTCGCAGAAACCCTGATTCCAGACCCCTTTTCTCCAGACGCGATTCCGATCTCCGCCGCCATCACCATCAAGCTTCGGGGGACCAGAATTCCTGTGCCGGCACCCTGCCGGGACGGGGAAGTGCCCCCGGATTCATCTCCATCGACGTTGCTTCCTCCCTCCATGATGCGGGAGTAGTTCCTCCTCGGGGCTGAGGTTCTTACCAGTAGCTATGTGGTCAATTCTCTCTCCCATGATGTGATCTTCGTTGTGATCATAGGCTATGTTAATCTAGGGTGATCCCATGATATTTCCCCTTCCTCTATGTATTAGATTGATGTACTCACTTGTCTTTATCTAGTATAATCCCCGAGACCAAGGTGACAGCGGTCTATTGGACATGGATTAGAAAAGTATTTTCATGAGTGATTTCCTCTCTTGTGTGTTGATTGAAGATTGAGAGTCTCTTGGTGCTTGTCTTTGACTATCCTTTAGATATGTTGTGGTGATTGTGGGACTCTCTTTGGATGGCCGCGGTGACATTCGGAAATCCTTAGATTGAGAACTACGAACTTTGAGGTGTGCTTTTGTAGCCCTACATAATTCTCGTCCTCTCTTGACCACGAAGGAATGACCTCCGAGTGCGTCCCCTTTGCATGTTTTATGGGAAATATCATGTGATTCGATTATGTTAATGTTGTTGGGAGTTGCCACTAGTGAAAGTATGAAGCCTAGGCCTTGTTTCCACCATTGCAATACCATTTGTGCTCACGTTTACCACTTGTTTGCTTGCTGCACTTTTTATTACAGATTTGTATTACTTTGTTTTGCCATCCATATCACTTGCCATTTAACATCTCTTCGCCGAACTAGTGCACCTATACATCTAACAAGTGTATTAGGTGTGTTGGGGACACAAGAGACTTCTTGTATCTTAGTTGCAGGGTTGCTTGAGAGAGACCATCTTCAACCTCTACTTCCCTGAGTTCGATAAACCTTAGGTCATCCACTTGAGGGAAATTGCTGCTGTCCTACAAACCTCTGCGCTTTGAGGCCCAACATAGTCTACAAGAGTAGAAGCGTGTGTAGACATCAAGCTATTTCTGGCGCCGTTGCCGGGGAAGTGAGTGCTTGAAGGTATATCTTTAGATCTTGCAATTAAATCTTTTTGTTTCTTGTTTTTAGTTTCACTAGTTATGTTTATGGAAAACCGTGCTATTGGATCGTTGCTTGCGGGAAGACGCCCCACACCTGTGGTGGTTGCTCCTCCCCCTACTGAAATTGTGCCCTATAAAATACCAGCTGGTATTATCGATTATGTTTTGGCTAATCGTTATGCAGGAGACAGACATCCCGGTGAACACTTGCTATATCTGTCACAACTATGTTCATTATTTAAGCTTGCAGGTGTATCGAGGGAGTTTGTCATGAGGAAATTATTTGCCTTGTCACTGAAAGGAAAAACATTGGAATGGTATAGGCTACTAAATGACTCTCACCTGCTGGAGTGGGAAGAGATCCAATCTCCCTTTTACTCCAAGTTTTATCCTCTTCATGAAGTCCATGAGAATAGGAATTATGTTTATAATTTTTATCCTCATGATGGAGAGAGCATAGCTCAAGCTTGGGGGAGACTGAAAACATTAATGCTAACATGTCCTAACCATGGGCTCCCCAAAGATATGATTATTACAAATTTCTATGCGAGGCTCTCTCGACAGGATAAAGATTTGCTCGATGCTTCCTCTACGGGTTCTTTCACAAACGAAAAGACTGATTGAAAGTGCAACTAATCCCCGGGTGGTTTTGGAAATTAATAACAACATATATATCATTGAACTAATAGCTACTTGAGAATCATTTCAGAGAAGTTCAGTGATATGGGTATGGCAATGACTGAAGAAGTGGACCCCTCAAAATGCTAAGGCAAGCATTGGCAAAAGCTCTAGACTCCATTTTTGGTTTAGTGATCCAAGATCACATTGAGTCCATAGGAAAAGCCAATACTATTAAAAGGGGATGAGGTTGTGTTGATGATCTGGTTGCTCAAGTGCTTAGTGATATATCTCCTTCAACTATCAGCAACTTTCACTACAATACACACTCATAAGTAATCTCGGACCAACCGATTTTCCAAACTCAGTCCCACCGAGATGAACCACCTCAGCCATAAGCCAAACCCTAGAAAAATCGGTCACTCCGAGTTTGAGATCGGTCTCACCGAAACACGGGCTGCCAAGCTTCTGTAACCGTTTGTCCTCAAATCGGAATAACCGAGTTGATGATTTCGGTCCCACCGAAACTGGCAAGTTCCTATCTTTACTCAAATCGGACAAACCGAGATGGTATTTTCGGTCCCACCGAAAACCCCAACGTTCACTATATTTGAACTTTCGGTCTGACCGAGTTGTCAACATCGGTCTCACCGAGATTGCTCAATTATGTGTGTAACGGTTGGATTTTGTGTGGAGGCTATATATACCCCTCCACCCCCTCTTCATTCGTGGAGAGAGCCATCAGAAAGAACTACCACTCCTACCTTACACTTTCTGAGAAGAGAACTACCTACCCTTGTGTTGAGATCAAGTTGCTCCATTCCTACCATATGAAACTTGATTTCTAACCTTCCCAAGTTGCTTTCCACTCAATCCTTTCTTCCACCACAGCCATATCAGTGAGGAGAGTTGAGTGTTGGGGAGATTATCATTTGAAGCACAAGAGCAAGGAGTTCATCATCATCTACAACATCTATTACCTTTTGGAGGGTGGTGCCTCCTAGATTGGTTAGGTGTCGCTTGGGAGCCTCCGTCATCGAGATGTGGAGTTGAACCAAGAAGTTTGTAAGGGCAAGGAGATCGCCTACTTCGTGAAGATCTACCCCGAGTAAGGCTAGCCCTCCGTGGGCGTAGGCCATGATGGAATAGACAAGGTTGCTTCTTCGTGGACCCTTCGTGGGTGGAGCCCTCCGTGGACTCGCGCAGCCGTTACCCTCCGTGGGTTGAAGTCTCCATCAACGTGGATGTACGATAGCACCACCTATCGGAATCACGGGAAAAATCACCGCGTCTCCAAATTGCGTTTGCTCTTCTCCACCTCCCTTTACTACATGTGCAATTTACTTTCCGCTGCTTATACTCTAGAATTGCATGTGTAGGGTGATACTTGTCTTGATCATAATTGTGAATCTGCCAAAAACTGTTCATGATCAAAAGGCAGAATTTTTATAATTACAAGTAGTCTAATCACCCCCCTCTAGACATACTTTCGATCCTACAAGTGGTATCAGAGCTTTGGTCTCCATTGTTTTGGTTTCCATTGCATTGGACTCCATAAGCTTGGTTTCACAACCTAGGAGAGTATGGCGTCTAGTGAGGGTAATTATCGCAGAGGTCCTTACTTTGATGGTACAAATTTTGCTAGTTGGAAGCATAAAATGAAAATGCATATTCTTGGTCATAACCCAGCCGCATGGGGCATTATTTGTGTTGGCATGCAAGGTGAATTCTTCGAGGAAGGAAAAGTTCCGGATCGCGAAGCTACACCGGAAGAGTTGCGGATGTTGCAAAACAATGCTCAAGCTTGTGACATTCTCTTCAATGCTTTGTGTCCCGAGAAGTTCAACAAAATCAGCCGTCTTGAGAATGCTAAAGAGATTTGGGATACTTTGGTTGAAATGCACGAAGGTACCGAATCTGTGAAGGAATCAAAGCTAGATATTCTTCAAGGTCAACTTGACAAGTTCAAGATGAAGGATGGTGAAGGAGTCGCTGAAATGTACTCTAGGCTTGCTCTCATCACAAATGAGATTGCCGGCTTAGGAAGCGAAGAAATGACCGACCGATTCATCATCAAGAAGATTCTAAGAACTTTGGATGGAAAGTATGACACCGTGTGCACTTTGATCCAAATGATGCCAAACTACAAGACTCTCAAGCCAACTGAAGTCATTGGAAGAATTGTTGCTCATGAGATGACACTTAAGGATAAGGAAGAGCTTCACAACAAGTCAAGTGGTGCTTACAAAGCTACAAGTGATGCTCCCACAACCTCAAGTGACAAGTTAATTTCCAATGAAGAGATAAGCCTAATGGTTAAGAACTTCAACAAATTCTACAAGAATAGAGGCAAAGAGAGAAGCTCAAAGTCTAGATCATATGATGAAAATAGATCTTCTAGTCGTGATCGAAACTGCTACAATTGTGGAAGACCCGGACACTTCTCAAATGAGTGTACGGCTCCCCACAAGAGAAGAGAAGAATCTCCAAGAAGAAGATCAAGAGATGAGTCACCTCGCAAAGAGAGAAGGAGTAGAGATGATCGTTATGAACGAAGACCCTCTCGGAGAAGCAAGGATTCGGAGAGGAAAGACAAGTCATCAAGGAGCTACACAAGAAGAAGACATCAAGCTCATGTAGGTGAATGGGTCTCCGGCTCCGACTCCGACAATCAATCCGATGGAAGCTATCACTCCGACTCCGACTACAGTCAAGATGAAGGTGTTGCCGGTCTTGCACTCGTATCCTCCAACTCCAACTCCTACGACTTATTTGTTTCACCAGATGAGGGAATTGGAAGATGCTTCATGGCTAAAGGCCCCAAGGTATCACACCCTGAATTCATTGACTTCAATAGTGATGAGGATGACTTGCTTGGTGAAGATGAGCTCTTGCATGATAAATCTAGTGAGCTTAGTAATGATGAAAATGCTAGTAGTCTTTATAGTCGAGAAGAGTCGAATGACAATGCTATGAAGGAGATTGAGCGTCTAACTAAAGAACTAAACACTCTTAAGTTAGCTCATGAAACAACTCAAGAAGATCATAGAGAGCTCCTAAGATCTCATGAGAAGCTACGCTTCGAGAAGCTCACTCTAGAGCAAGAACATGAGTTTCTAAAAGCGATCAATGACGATCTTCGAAAGAAGAGTTCTTCATATCTTGCCAAACGACTTCTCTTGTCTAATTTCTTGCCATCTATTAAGACTAAGCATGACAAGCATAAGAAAAATTCTTCCTCTAGTAGTAACAATAACCATGTTAAATCTAATATTGTTGCTTCTAGTAGTTCTCTTGATTCCACTAACAATGTTTCAAGCCAAGTTACACTTGAGCAAGAGAATAGCTTATTGAAGGAAATCATAGAGAAAGGTGTCTACAAGAGTCTTGCCGGAAGCAAGAACTTTGAGGAAATTGTTCGCAAGCAAGGAAGGCACCGGAAGAATCAAGGGATTGGTTTTGAGCGGAAGTTCAACGCCGAAGGTGTTGAATGGGAAGAAGGTCAATATCCTACTCCACAGTTTGTTTCTCAAAAGGAGAAGTATGATCCTACTTCTTCCAATGTGGAACAAGCTCAAGATGACCTTCCACCACAAGACCACAAGCTAAAAGCCAAGGACAAGCTTCAAGAAGAGATTGATGCATTCATTGAAGCACCTCAAGCCATGGTCAAGTGGGTTCCCAAGGACACGTCAAGTTCTACCTCGTCAAGCTCAACTACAACCCCAAGGATTCCCATCAAGATGATGTGGATCCCGAAGAAGAAGAACTAGAAGGCTCTTGAGGGTGACTCCGCCAACATACTTCACTCATATTCATTTTGGCAAGAACTTGTGCAATCAACTTCCACATCATGCACTAGTTCATGGAGTCACAAACCCTCTTGTTGGTAAGTCAAGGGACAAGGTAATCATTGCTTTCATGGACATCATCTTTTGTGAACTTCAATCTATGTCCATGGATATCCTTGTTTGTTCCTTGTGGGACTAACCCATGTAGGTATTGAAAGTGCCCTAATCCAAAGGATAGCTCCCAACTCTTGATGATCTACATCAACATTGAGCATCCACATCTTCAACATCTACATGAAGTCTTCTACGACAACCCAAGGTTAGTTTGACCCTTTAAAAGGGGTTCTCACATCTAGGGGGAGCTTTGCTCTAAACATTGAGCTAAAGCATCTTCAAATGATGTGAACACATCAATGCTTTATGTAAAAGTGGTAACCCCACTTGTGCTTAAACGATGAGTATGACCTATGATCAAATGTTCTCATTTGGCTCCTAAGTCAAAATACTCATATATAGATGACGTAGTCATCGACAAATTGTGTGCTAGTAGCTAGAGTTTTGGTTGTGCATGTTTGACACATATTTCATTTGCTATCTTATTGTGTGAGCATGTTGAATGCATGATTTTATCCATTCGAGGACATCCATTTGTTGTTTTGGTTGTTTTGATTTTTCTGGCCAAATGGATGGACAAGAATGCCTAAGTACCTCCCCTAGCTATCTATGCTTTCTTGTCTCAAATTCTATTCATGCTTATATCACAAACTTTGAACAAGTCATTTTCGGACCCTCCGAGTGAGGAGCACTCGGAGCCACCGATCCGTCTAAGGCTGACTTCCAAAACCTTCTAAGTAAATTTCGGTCAGACCAACTTCTCCCACTCGGTCAAACCGAAACACTTAGACTGATCTAGGTTTCATCTCGGTGAAACCGAGTTCTAAATCTCGGCGTGACCGAAATGCGTAACTGCATAGCAGTTATCCATCTCGGTGTCACCGAGTTTTTAAACTCGGTCCCACCGACAGCAAGGGGATATAAATACTGAGGGCAGCGCGCGTTGATTAATCCTTCAAACGTTTTCGCTCCCACGTCCCCTGCTGCCATCGCCGTGATCTCCGGATCGTCGCCGTCGTCGCCTGTGCGCCCTCGCCGCAGGTCTTCGCCGCCGTCAACGGATTTCTCCTCCGCGCCGTTGCCGCCGTAGAGGGACTCCACCAAGTTAGGGTGAGTCTCGATCCCTATCGTGCTCCCATCCGATTCATTGCACGTTTGGTTTGCCCTACATCTAGCCACGTTTGAAATCTTCCTTAACATCAGATCAGTTCGTTTGAACTAGCTTTGAGTAAAATTCTTAGGGTTAGGTTTCCACGGAACACATCTCGGTGAAACCGACTTTAAAAACTCGGAATGACCGATTTGGCCTCTGGCCATTGCACTGCACCTTTCGGTCCAACCGAGTCGTGCAAATCGGTGTGACCGAAGTAGAGTCTTAGTGAAACCCTAGTGTTTCGGCAGGACCGAAACCCACTTCGGTCTGACCGAAAGTGGTGTGGTAAGCTTCTGTTACACACTTCGGATTCACCAAAACTGAAAATCGGTTTGACCGAAATGCATTCTGTGAAAACTTAAAACTAAGATTTGAACTCTTTTTTTTTTGCAAAAAAAAAACTTCTGCAGTTTGTGATAACTCTTCTACTCTGCCTATACCTTATCTATTCACAGGTTGTCAGCCATGTCAGATGCCAGTGACAGCCAGAACAGGTCAGAGTCACCTTTTTGCAGAGATTCCTGAGGCAGATACTAGTCCTGAGGCTAGTAGTCCTATTGATGATGGTGAGAGGAGTACACCCAGTGGTTTGCCTCCTGCATCCACGAGAGCCAGAAAGGAGAGGAATTCTGATGATGAGGATTCCGATTTTGTTGCAGAAGAAGAAGTGTCCTCCAAGCCCAAGAGAAAGGTTGTTGCCAAAGAGCAACAAGGGCAGCAGTCAAAGAAAGGCACCTGCAAGGTCAAGCAATCAGTTGTTGCCAAGAAGCTCAACTTGGGAGAGCCAGCCCCAAGTAAAGTGAAGAAAACTTCCAAGAGGAAGAGGGTAGTGTATACTGATCCTCATGCAGATGCAGCAGTCGAAGAAGAAGAAGAAGATGCACCCCAGCCTCCTCCTCGGAAGGCTAAGCTCATGGGTGATGCTATTAGGGCTGGAGCCACTTCTAAGCCCAAGAAGCCTGCTCAAGCTAAGGCAGCTCCAGCAAAGCCTACTGCCAAGCCCAAGAGGACTACCAGGAACATTCCAGCCTCTGAGAAGAACAAGGGTGATGTGCCACCAGCTGATTCTGATGAAGAAGAACAAGTGTTGCTGAAACTCCGTCCAAAACTGCCACTTCACAACGATGCTCATCCTCAAGCCGAAGATATGAAGGCAAGGAAAGATCGAGGTCTCAGGCTATGGAGACAATCTGATCCATATGCCGTGAGGAGAAGGACTGCTGTGGACCCCAGATTCCACACCAGAGAGCAGCAGGACTTCTATGAGACTGTGCTGATGGACAAGAAGCCAATAGTTGCAGATACCAGATACGTTGACTGGAAGTACATTGACAGTGAAGAGCACAGAGACTTCTTTCCCCATGTGCATGAGAGCTTCACTGCATGTGGAGTTGATGAGTTTGTGGGTCAGAAACTGACAGACTGGAACGACGAGATGATTATGCAGTTCTATGCCACAACTCATTTCTATCCTGATGGGAAGATCACCTGGATGACTGAAGGTCAAAGGTTCTCTTCGTCTGTTGAAGAATGGGCAGAACTTCTGAATGCTCTAGTGCAAAGAGAGGACGACATTGATGTCTATGGGATTCCTAAGAAGAACCATGATTCCATGAAGAACATGTACAAGGAGATCCCCGCAGCAGATTTGGAAGTGTGGAAGCTTGGCTCAGTTTACTATCTCCAGGCAGGTCTACCTACCACTAACACTATTTTGAGGCATACCTTGATGCCCAAGTCTGGAGATCATCGCATGATCAGAGGCTATTCTATCAACATGCTGCACATTCTTGATGAGAAGGCACCTTTCAAGGTGATGGACTTAATGGTAGAGACCATTAAGAGGACTGCAGCTGACCAGAAGAGGTCATGTGGATTTGCCCCACAGATTCAGATGCTTATCAATGCCAAGTTTGGCACGGGCAAATTCATGTTGGATAGGAAGCACTTACCACTGCAGCCAGAGCATGAAGACAATGTTGTTGTGATGGATGAGGAGGATCCAACTTCGGTTGAAGGTCAAGCTAAGATTGAAGCTGCTAGGAAAGCCAAAGCTGATAAAGAGGCAGCAGCAGCAGCTAAACCAAAGAGCTTCGGAGAGCAGATTCTTGAAGCTACCCAGAGGATTGAACAACGCCTGGCCAGCATTAAGCAATCTCAGGAGAGCCTAGAGAGGATTGTTGACGAGAAGGTCCACGCTCTGGACGTGAAGCTGACTGAACTTCAAGTGACCGTCAACAAGCTTGAGGTAGACATGGAGGAAGCAAAGCAGGACAGGGCAGAGCTCATGCAGGATGACTTAGTCCAGGACTCTCATCGCCAGACTGCTCAGGTTCCCAGAGGATCCCGATCAGCAGCTATCCCAGTGACTGACTCCAGGACTACCACTTCAGCACCTCCTACAGCTCCAGCATCCACTCCTCCAACACAGACTTCAGCTGAAGTCTTCGCCGATGCCGTCATATCTACTCCGACATCTACCCAGACGGGAGCCGCCAGCAGAGCCCACAGTGACGTCTAGCTCTATGCTTTTTCAAACTTTTTGGTAACTTGTTGCCAAAGGGGGAGAAATTTTATAGATCATAGGGCTTCGAGAGAGAGAGTGCTCTTTCGTTCTTTTGCGGTTTCTTTGAGTTTCTTTTGGTACTTTTGGTTCTTGAAACTTTCAGTGTGCTTGATACTACGTTTGATGCTACCTTTATGAGTGCTTGGTCGTACTATGCTTTAATGTGTGCTTAATGCTTATCATATGCTATTCCTATCTTGTATGATCATTTACTCATGTCTTGGTGATTGGGTGCATGTTATTCATTCTTATCATTTTGTGCGCTCCACCAAGATGTATGTGACATGGAAGAGTGACCCATGATCCTAATCGATTGTGCATTTGCATTCAAACGCAAATTTTAAATAATGCACAAATTTAGGGGGAGCTCTTGTTTATCACATACTTCTCAAAGCGACGATATTATTCATTGATTATATCCTTTGTCGAAGCTTTGATCTATATGTTGTCATCAATTACCAAAAAGGGGGAGATTGAAAGTGCAACTAATCCCCGGGTGGTTTTGGAAATTAATAACAACATATATATCATTGAACTAATAGCTACTTGAGAATCATTTCAGAGAAGTTCAGTGATATGGGTATGGCAATGACTGAAGAAGTGGACCCCTCAAAATGCTAAGGCAAGCATTGGCAAAAGCTCAAGACTCTATTTTTGGTTTAGTGATCTAAGATCACATTGAGTCCATAGGAAAAGCCAATACTATTAAAAGGGGATGAGGTTGTGTTGATGATCTGGTTGCTCAAGTGCTTAGTGATATATCTCCTTCAACTATCAGCAACTTTCACTACAATACACACTCATAAGTAATCTCGGACCAACCGATTTTCCAAACTCAGTCCCACCGAGATGAACCACCTCAGCCATAAGCCAAACCCTAGAAAAATCGGTCACTCCGAGTTTGAGATGGGTCTCACCGAAACACGGGCTGCCAAGCTTCTGTAACCGTTTGTCCTCAAATCGGAATAACCGAGTTGATGATTTCGGTCCCACCGAAACTGGCAAGTTCCTATCTTTACTCAAATCGGACAAACCGAGATGGTATTTTCGGTCCCACCGAAAACCCCAACGTTCACTATATTTGAACTTTCGGTCTGACCGAGTTGTCAACTTCGGTCTCACCGAGATTGCTCAATTATGTGTGTAACGGTTGGATTTTGTGTGGAGGCTATATATACCCCTCCACCCCCTCTTCATTCGTGGAGAGAGCCATCAGAAAGAACTACCACTCCTACCTTACACTTTCTGAGAAGAGAACTACCTACCCTTGTGTTGAGATCAAGTTGCTCCATTCCTACCATATGAAACTTGATTTCTAACCTTCCCAAGTTGCTTTCCACTCAATCCTTTCTTCCACCACAGCCATATCAGTGAGGAGAGTTGAGTGTTGGGGAGATTATCATTTGAAGCACAAGAGCAATGAGTTCATCATCATCTACAACATCTATTACCTTTTGGAGGGTGGTGCCTCCTAGATTGGTTAGGTGTCGCTTGGGAGCCTCCGTCATCGAGATGTGGAGTTGAACCAAGAAGTTTGTAAGGGCAAGGAGATCGCCTACTTCGTGAAGATCTACCCCGAGTAGGGCTAGCCCTCCGTGTGCGTAGGCCATGATGGAATAGACAAGGTTGCTTCTTCGTGGACCCTTCGTGGGTGGAGCCCTCCGTGGACTCGCGCAGCCGTTATCCTCCGTGGGTTAAAGTCTCCATCAACGTGGATGTACGATAGCACCACCTATCGGAACCACGGGAAAAATCACCGCGTCTCCAAATTGCGTTTGCTCTTCTCCACCTCCCTTTACTACATGTGCAATTTACTTTCCGCTGCTTATACTCTAGAATTGCATGTGTAGGGTGATACTTGTCTTGATCATAATTGTGAATCTGCCAAAAACTGTTCATGATCAAAAGGCAGAATTTTTATAATTACAAGTAGTCTAATCACCCCCCCCTCTAGACATACTTTCGATCCTACACTGATGCTAAATGGGAACTCCTTGAAAGAATTCAACGCAACACTGAAGATTGGGAGATCGACAAAGGTAAAGAGTCAGGTATAATTTATGAGTATGATTGCATTAAGTCCTTTGTTGAAACTACAAGTTTTAATAAGTTTAGTGCTAAGTTTGGACTTGATTCTCAACTCCTTGTTGATTTCCTCAAATCTTTTGCTTCACATCTTAATATGCCTAAGGAGGATTGGATCTGTTGGGGTAGCATAATTCAAAAAAATTATATGTCTTCACCAAGATCCAACTATGGATACATCTAGCAATGAGCAAGTAAGAGTGCATCTACATACCGTTATGTAGATCGCGTGCGGAAGCTTTCAACGAAGTGTGGATGAAGTAGTCGAACTCTTCACGTTCTTCATCACCGATGATCTAGCGCCGAACGGACGGCACCTCCGCGTTCAACACACGTACGGTGCAGCAACGTCACCTCCTTCTTGATCCAGCAAGGGGGGAGGAGAAGTCGTCAGAGATCCGGCAGCACGACGGCGTGATGACGGATGCAGTGGAGATCGCAGCAGGGCTTCGCCGGGCGCCCTGCGTTGGGAGTATGGAGGTGTGACGGGAGGGGGAGAGGCGCCAGGGCTTGGGTGCGGTTGCCCTCTCCCCCCCACATATATATAGGGGGCCAGGGGGGCGCCAAGACCCCCTGCAGATCCAATCTGCAAGGGGGCGGCGGCCAGGGGGGTTCCTTGCCCCCCAAGGCAAGTGGAGCCCCCCTCCCCCTTAGGGTTTTAACCCTAGGCGCATGGGGAGGTGGGCCCCCCCTAGTGGTGCGCCAGCCCTGAGGGCTGAACACTTCCCCTTGCGGCCTAGGGGCCCCACCGGGATGGGTGGCCCCACCCGGTGGACCCCCGGGGCCCCTCTGGTGGTCCCGGGACGCTCCCGGTGACCCCCGGAGATCACCCGTTGGCCGAAACTGGACTTCCTATATATCAATCTTTACCTCCGGACCATTCCGGAACTCCTCGTGACGTCCGGGATCTCATCCGGGACTCCGAACAACTTTCGGGTTTCCACGTGCATTTATCTCTATGACCCTAGCGTTACCGAACCTTAAGTGTGTAGACCCTACGGGTTCGGGAGACACGTAGACATGACAGAGACCACTCTCCGGTCAATAACCAACAGCGGGATCTGGATACCCATGTTGGTTCCTACGTGTTCCTCGATGATCTTCATCGGATGAACCACCGTGTCAAGGATTCACTCAATCCCGTATGTTATTCCCTTTGTCCATCAGTACGGTACTTGCCCGAGATTCAATCGTCGATATTCCCGATACCTTGTTCAATCTCGTTATGGCAAGTCTCTTTACTCGATCCGTAATCCATCATCCCGTGACTAACTACTTAGTCACATTGAGCTCATTATGATGATGTCTTACCGAGTGGGCCCAGAGGTACCTCTCCGTCATACGGAGTGACAACATCCCAGTCTCGGTTCGTACCAACTCAACAGACACTTTCGGAGATACCCGATGCGTACCTTTATAGTCACCCAGTTACGTTGTGACGGTTGGCACACCCAAAGTACTCCTACGGTATCCGGGAGTTGTACAACCTCATGGTCTAAGGAATAAATACTTGACACCGAAAAGCTTATGCATTACGAACTATACGATCTCGTGTTATGCTCAAGTTTGGGTCTTGTCCATCACATCATTCTCCTAATGATGTGATCCCGTTATCACTGACATCTCATGTCCATGGTCAGGAAACCGTGACCATCTGTTGATCAACGAGCTGGTAACTAGAGGCCTACCAGGGACTCATTGTGGTCTGTGTATTCACACATGCATCGCTGTTTCCGTACAATACAATTCAAGCATGAATAACAGACAATTATCATGAACAAGGAGATATAATAATAATGCTTTTATTATTGCCTCTAGGGCATATCTCCAACAGTCTCCCACTTGCACTAGAGTCAATAATCTAGTTACATTGTGATGAATCGAACACCCATAGAGTTCTGGTGTTGATCATGTTTTGCTCGTGAAAGAGGTTTAGTCAACGGGTCTGCTACATTCAGATCCGTATGTACTTTACAAATATCTATGTCTCCATCCTGAACATAATTCCGGATGGAGTTGAAACGGCGTTTGATGTGCTTGGTCTTCTTGTGAAACCTGGGCTCCTTGGTAATAGCAATAGCACCAGTGTTGTCACAGAAGAGAGTCATCGGGCTTGACGCGCTTGGAATGACTCCTAGGTCGGTGATGAACTCCTTCATCCAGACTCCTTCCTGCGCTGCTTCAGAAGCAGCTATGTACTCCGCTTCACATGTAGATGCTGCCACCACGCTTTTCTTGCAACTGCACCAGCTGACTGCCCCTCCATTCAAAATATACACGTATCCGGTTTGTGACTTAGAGTCATCCAGATCTGTGTCGAAGCTAGCATCGACGTAACCCTTTACGACGAGCTCTTCGTCACCTCCATAAACGAGAAACATATCCTTAGTCCTTTTCAGGTACTTCAGGATGTTCTTGACCGCTGTCCAGTGTTCCGTACCGGGATCACTTTGGTACCTCCCTACCAAACTTATGGCAAGGTTCACATCAGGTCTGGTACACAGCATGGCATACATGATAGAACCTATGGTCGAGGCATAGGGAATGACACTCATCTTTTCTCTATCTTCTGCCGTGGTCGGCGACTGAGTCTTACTCAATCTCATACCCTGCAAAACAGGCAAGAATCCTTTCTTTGACTGGTCCATATTGAACTTCTTCAATATTTTGTCAAGGTATGTACTTTGTGAAAGACCAATGAGGCGTCTTGATCTATCTCTATAGATTTTGATGCCTAAT
>LR738715.1:200224488-200265866 GCA_902687465.1 Secale cereale | reverse complement strand
CCCCCACATATATATAGGGGGCCAGGGGGCGCCAGGACCCCCTGCAGATCCAATCTGCAAGGGGGCGGCGGCCAGGGGGGGTTCCTTGCCCCCCAAGGCAAGTGGAGCCCCCCTCCCCCTTAGGGTTTTAACCCTAGGCGCATGGGGAGGTGGGCCCCCCCTAGTGGTGCGCCAGCCCTGAGGGCTGGACACTTACCCTTGCGGCCTAGGGGGCCCACCGGGATGGGTGGCCCCACCCGGTGGACCCCCGGGGGCCCTCTGGTGGTCCCGGGACGCTCCCGGTGACCCCAGGAGATCACCCATTGGCCGAAACTGGACTTCCTATATATCAATCTTTACCTCCGGACCATTCTGGAACTCCTCGTGACGTCTGGGATCTCTTCCGGGACTCCGAACAACTTTCGGGTTTCCACGTGCATTTATCTCTACGACCCTAGCGTTACCGAACCTTAAGTGTGTAGACCCTACGGGTTCGGGAGACACGTAGACATGACCGAGACCACTCTCCGGTCAATAACCAACAGCGGGATCTGGATACCCATGTTGGTTCCTACGTGTTCCTCGATGATCTTCATCGGATGAACCACCGTGTCAAGGATTCACTCAATCCCGTATGTTATTCCCTTTGTCCATCGGTACGGTACTTGCCCGAGATTCGATCGTCGGTATTCCCGATACCTTGTTCAATCTCGTTATGGCAAGTCTCTTTACTCGATCCGTAATCCATCATCCCGTGACTAACTACTTAGTCACATTGAGCTCATTATGATGATGTCTTACCGAGTGGGCCCAGAGGTACCTCTCCGTCATACGGAGTGACAACATCCCAGTCTCGGTTCGTACCAACTCAACAGACACTTTCGGAGATACCCGATGCGTACCTTTATAGTCACCCAGTTACGTTGTGACGGTTGGCACACCCAAAGTACTCCTACGGTATCCGGGAGTTGTACAACCTCATGGTCTAAGGAATAAATACTTGACACTGAAAAGCTTATGCATTACGAACTATACGATCTCGTGTTATGCTCAAGTTTGTGTCTTGTCCATCACATCATTCTCCTAATGATGTGATCACGTTATCACTGACATCTCATGTCCATGGTCAGGAAACCGTGACCATCTGTTGATCAACGAGCTGGTAACTAGAGGCCTACCAGGGACTCATTGTGGTCTGTGTATTCACACATGTATCGCTGTTTCCGTACAATACAATTCAAGCATGAATAACAGACAATTATCATGAACAAGGAGATATAATAATAATGCTTTTATTATTGCCTCTAGGGCATATCTCCAACAGGATCAAGCATCATAAACCTTTTAAATAGATTTGCAAAGAAAATGAAATTGTTCATGATGATTGCAACATGCATGATCCAATTCCTAAAAATGAAGTTTTATATAAGCATGTTAATTTTTGTGGAGTGGATAGACCTTCTGAAAAGCCTATGATTGAAGAAGAGAAGTATTGTAAGCAACATAAGCATGAAAGAACAATCACTTGGGTCAGAGATTTAAATGAAATTGCTAGAGAATTGTGTGACCTTTATCCTTTTACTTGTGAACTTTGCCGTATAGAGGGTCACTTTAATTTTCAGTGCATGAACTTTCAAAACATAACTGTTAACCAGTTGTGTGATAACATGATCACCTCTGATCTTTATGATGAGCTTATGTTATTTTTGATGTGTGAAGAGTTATCAGAAAAGACTTCTTGGCTAGATGTTAATGCCATAGGAATAAAAAACACTTTGCAAAATTGCCATCTCTATTGTGTTGTTAATTGCCATGAAAATGATTACATAAGTAAGATTAGAAAGGAGGGAACTTTACCAAAGTATAAAAATGTCTCTTATATTTCTGCTAATAAAAAGGAGAGTTTCTCCCAAGTTTCCCCTATTATTTCTAATGATAAACGAGGATATGTGGAGAAGCTTCATCTCAAACCACCCCCTCCTAAGGTGAAGAAGAAGAAAAAGAAGAGGAGGAGGAAGAGGAGCAAGAAAGAAGAAGAATGGGTATCAACCTGGCCTGAGCATATTCCTCCCATCAACTTTTATCCTAACGATTGTAAGTTTAAAGAAGAAGGTGAAGTTTATTGCCTTAATTATCATCTTGATGATACGTCCGTAGCTACTATTGAAGATGATTTTGATTATGATATGCATGTTGCTTATTGTGATTGGGAAAATGATGATAATGCTACTTATGATCTTGAAAATCTTTTTGGTACCAACTCTGAAAGTGATGATATGGGAAGCTCTAAGCTTGGGGATGATAGGATTGCAAGTCCTTTACCCACTAGTGATGTGATAAGTGATAATTCTTTTGCTAGTAAGAATAAAGACAACATGTTTACAAATATAGTTGCTAGCAATGATAATGCTCTTCTCTACCATGATGATGTTATAACTCCAATCTATAGTGATTATAAAGGTACCTATGACATAAGGAGAAATTATCCTTATGAAACTTGTCATAATCATGGAGGGAATTACTCCCTTTTTGAACACCACCCTCCTAATATACAATTAATCTATAGTGTTCAAGTTGTTTATGATAGTCCTACTCCCACTATTACCAATGAGAAAGATTATGCTTATGTGGAGAGTAAGAGTACCTTTTTGCATGTGGATCATGGTAACAATGCTTTATGTGATGCTTATATTGTTGAGTTCATCCATGTTGCCACTGAAATTTATAATGAGAGAGGGAGACTTGATTCTAAATATCTTAATAATAAGAAGTTTCCTCTCTTTATGGTGAATATTTTGAAGTTATGCTTGTTTTGCCTTCCTATGCTAGTTGCTTTGTGCTTCAATGAATTATTCTATTGCAATATTCCTATGCATAGGAAGCATGTTAGGCTTAAATGTGTTTGGTATTTGCTTCTTGATGCTCTCTTTTGTTCTTCAACTCTTATTCCTACGAGAGCATCATTAAAGTCTTATGCCTAGCTTAAAGGCATAAAAGAAAGCGCTTTTGGGAGGCAGCCCAATGAATAAAATTATTTTGCTTTTGTTGAGTCTTGATGTTGTTACTACAGTAGCATCATCATTGTATCTTTACTTTTCAGTTTTGTGCCAAGTGTAGCCTCTGATTGCAAGAAAGTTCAAAAGTTGTGACGTGCTGTCCAGGAAACAGATTCTGTCCTTGGATAGAAAAAATCGTATAAAATCACCAGATCATCTTTTTGGTCTGAATTTTTTCGACAGCGTGCTCTATACAATTGTCTTTCGAGCGTCTGTTCTGAGTGTTTTGATTAGAGTTGCAGAAGTGCCCCGAAAAAATCATTTACTACCTGCTGTTCTGTTTTTCACAGATTCTGTCATGTTTTGCCTTTCCTTCATTTTGCAAACCTTGAGCTTGCTTTTTCTTTGCAAAAACCTTTTGGCAATCTTGAGAAACAGTAGACCTTCAAGAATATCCTTATTTTCAGCAAGGAACAATTATTTTATTATGGGTACTAACCTCGCTAATCAGTTTATGATGAGTTATGTATGAAGGGAGTTTTCAAGTGTGCA
Organism: Secale cereale; assembly: GCA_902687465.1. Classification (NCBI taxonomy): domain Eukaryota; kingdom Viridiplantae; phylum Streptophyta; class Magnoliopsida; order Poales; family Poaceae; genus Secale; species Secale cereale. Next base: position 200,262,339 of record LR738715.1, on the reverse strand, counting down.
AGGGAAGATGATAAAAAGATTCAGGAGTGTCAAACGCTCAAGCTTGGGGATGCCCTCATGCACCCCCAAGAAATATTCAAGGAGACTCAAGCGTCTAAGCTTGGGGATGCCCCCGTGCATCCCCTTCTCCATCAACATTATCAGTTCGTCTTTCGTTCCACTATATTTTTATCACTGCATGTGTTATGTGCTATGCTTGGAGCGTCTTGCTTTTTGTTTCCTTTTTATTTTTCTTTAGCTTTTCATAACGAGTCGGAACTCAGCTTTCTTTGTGTGGGAGAGAAACATGCTCCACTTCTACCTAGAACATAACATAGAATTTTCATGTCTATCTTTGCTGTGTGTGTTCTTTGTCTTTCAATAGCTACTATCATGTTTAGCTCTTAGTTTTCATGCTTATCTTTTTAAAGAGCTTTAGTTTAGTTGGTTGCTTGAACTCTCTTTAGTTATCATGCTTATCTTATTAAGAGAGTTTGCTTCTGTTGCATTGGTTGATATGTCTATGATAAAAATGCTACGTGCATAATGGTGCTTAGTAGTTCATGTTTTCTTATGGTTAGTCTCAAATAGCTGGGGGGGGGGGGTTCCCAATGTGTTATTGGAGTACCAACATGATTTGTTTGCCTATGATGTGGTATGGTTTAGTAATATCTTCCTTCAAGAATTTATTTTGATTGACTTGGCGTATGCTCACGCATATTTAAGACTGTAAAGAAAGTCTGTCAAGCCTTGATGATCTTTTATTTCTGAGTAGCGATATAACTTCCACGCCTGATTCAATGTTGCTTTGTCGCTCTGCATGATTATGACCGTCATTGCTCTCTTAGTTGGTCGCTCCCAGTCTTTTGCTAACCTCCACCTGTACTAAGCAGACTGACTGCTTGTGCATCCAAAATCCTTTAAACCAGTTATGCCATATGAGTCCACCATACCTTCCTATACATGGTATTTACCTGCCATTCCTAACGAAGACTTTCATGTGCCATCTCGAAATTATTAAAAAAAATGCATTTCTGTTTTGTGCCTCTGTTTTAGCTCATGAGGAAGTAGTAGTTAATTCATGATCTTTTTAAGTTGGACAAGTTTCACCCCGGGATTGCATGTATAATGTGCAAACCCATAATACGAGAAGGAACTGGCAAAGAGTGCGCCCGGCTCAAAATTAATATAACAAACAAACCCTCCTTCACGCTTTGTTCATGAGAAACCAGAAAACTTTGGCAGTGATAAACAAAGGAGATTAAGAGGATGTGATCGTCCTCATTCGGGAGCCGTTCCTCGAAACTTGTCCATCTCAAGAAGTAATTGAGTTATCTGCTAGCATTCGTTGACGAAACATGCATATCCAAAAAAATAATTATTACCTCTGTTTTTAAAACCAAGATCTCTGGTACATGTTTTGTCTTTGTTTCCGACCACGGGTTTTCAACCTTGCCAACAAAAGCCACGGTTCGAGAGTCTCCATCTTCTTTTAAAAAGCACCAACTACTGAGAGCATGATTGTCATTCTGAGTGTAATGTGCATTGTCCCAAAGTAGCATTGTCTTTTGCATGATTATGATATCGTTTATTTTGAAATCATTGTATCTAGTCATCACTTAAACCTTGGAGGTGCCCCTGCATTTATGTTTTGCTTCACTAAAGGGGGCAAGCGAGATATCACTTTATCATATTTGCACACCATGATCATTACAAATCTATTTGATGTTTCAGTATCATATTGTAAAACTTTCAGTTCTTTGTGATTTTCTCATGAGGCAACTTAATTACTACAGATTCATTATCTCAGTAAGCTTTTGTCATATGACTATGAAAAAGTCCTATATGGTTAATAGCATGTCACCACAGAAATTATTCTTGTTATCATTTACCTACTCGAGGACGAGCAGGAATTAAGCTTGGGGATGTTGATACGTCCAAAACGTATCTATAATTTCTGCTTGCTCCATGCCTCTTTTGGGTGATATTGCTATGTTATTTATACACTTCCATACACTTTTGATCATATTTGGACTAACCTATTAACTCAGTGCACCCCAGTGCCAGTTTCTGTTTTCGGCTGTTTTTGTATTTCAGGTTTTCACATTACGAGAACTGCCAGGAAAAATCCAAAAAAATTATATAAAAAATCAGCGTTCCAGAAGCTACCTTGCGCCCGAAGTACAGCCGGGGGGGGGCCACCAGGGCTCCAGCCGCCCTGGCGGCACGCCCCCCCTGGGCCGCGCCGGGGGGGCGCCTGGGCCCCCCGAGGCTCCGCTGATGCCCCCCTTTGGCATATATTTAACACCCGTCGCAGAAACCCTGATTCCTGACCCCTTTTCTCCAGACGCGATTCCGATCTCCGCCGCCATCGCCATCAAGCTTCGGGGGACCAGAATTCCTGTGCCGGCACCCTGCCGGGACGGGGAAGTGCCCCCGGATTCATCTCCATCGACGTTGCTTCCTCCCTCCATGATGCGGGAGTAGTTCCTCCTCGGGGCTGAGGTTCTTATCAGTAGCTATGTGGTCAATTCTCTCTCCCATGATGTGATCTTCGTTGTGATCATAGGCTATGTTAATCTAGGGTGATCCCATGATATTTCCCCTTCCTCTATGTATTGGATTGATGTACTCACTTGTCTATATCTAGTATAATCCCCGAGACCAAGGTGACAGCGGTCTATTGGACATGGATTAGAAAAGTATTTTCGTGAGTGATTTCCTCTCTTGTGTGTTGATTGAAGATTGAGAGTCTCTTGGTGCTTGTCTTTGACTATCCTTTAGATATGTTGTGGTGATTGTGGGACTCTCTTTGGATGGCCGCGGTGACATTGGGAAATCCTTAGATTGAGAACTACGAACTTTGAGGTGTGCTTTTGTAGCCCTACATAATTCTCGTCCTCTCTTGACCACGAAGGAATGACCTCCAAGTGCGTCCCCTTTGCATGTTTTATCGGAAATATCATGTGATTCGATTATGTTAATGTTGTTGGGAGTTGCCACTAGTGAAAGTATGAAGCCTAGGCCTTGTTTCCACCATTGCAATACCATTTGTGCTCACGTTTACCACTTGTTTGCTTGCTGCACTTTTTATTACAGATTTGTATTACTTTGTTTTGCCATCCATATCACTTGCCATTTAACATCTCTTCGCCGAACTAGTGCACCTATACATCTAACAAGTGTATTAGGTGTGTTGGGGACACAAGAGACTTCTTGTATCTTAGTTGCAGGGTTGCTTGAGAGAGACCATCTTCAACCTCTACTTCCCTGAGTTCGATAAACCTTAGGTCATCCACTTGAGGGAAATTGCTGCTGTCCTACAAACCTCTGCGCTTGGAGGCCCAACATAGTCTACAAGAGTAGAAGCGTGTGTAGACATCAACTACGGGGGAGGTTCAACGCGAGCGGATCGAGGAGGTGGACGACGATGGCCGTGGTTGGGGAAGAAGGCCGATTGCGACGGCTCGAGGAGCTCCAGCACGACCTGGAGCTTGCAGACGGTGCAGAAGAGGACGGCGGTGCTCCTCGACTTCCTCTCGAGCGCCGGGGAGGCTGGTGGCCACGAGCACAGCGACGGCACGGTGACAGTGGTGGTGGGTTTGAGCGGGGAGCGAGAACGAGCTAGGGGAAAGGGAAGAGGGGGACCCTAGGGTTCGGGGGCACTCAGGAGGGGTGGTCGACGACTTGAGGGCGCCGGGGATCCACCAGATGGTTGCCCCGTGGCCATCGGTGTCCTGGACGGGAGCCAGGCATCCACGGGGCTGAGGTGAACAAAGGAATAGGACAAGGGAGGTAAGTGGGCCGGCCTGGCACTGCTGCCGTGGCTGGGCCGTGGCAGAGTGCTAGTTTTGCATTTTTCTTTCTTTTCCCTTCGTATAGTTTTTCTATTTTATTTTTATTCTTTTCTTTTGCATTTAATTTATGCAATTATTAGTTTTTTTTAAATAATAGACTTGTCCCAAAAATACTTTGCAATATATCGGACCGTCACAAAAAGTTTGGGTCCAATTGGAATTGTTTAAAAGTAGTCTTGAATTCAAATGAGTCTTTTTGACGTTATTGGTACTCTAAAATAATTGCCAGGGGAAATTTGGGCACCCAAATGGAGTTGATATTAGTTTTACTAATACTTAGGGTTTTATGATATATTGCAAACATTTTTGTTTCACTATTTGAATAAATAATAATTTGACTTGAATTTCAATTTTGAATTTTGAATCGGTTTTGAATCAATGCGAGCTTAACAACAGTAACATTGGTGACGTGGCATCATTAACATGGGATTACTGTAGCGTAGTTATCCGGGCGTAACAATTCTCCTCCACTACAAGAAATCTCGTCCCGATATTTAAGAGGGGAGCAAGGGCAAGGGATTTTGTTACGGAATTTTAACGGGTCTTCTCGGTCTTGGTTGCCTGCCTTGAAAAGGTCGATCCAATACGTTGATATCTTCATTTCTCTGCTTCAGGTCATCATGATGAAGCCGGCATCCTTTCTTCGGGAATTCCATCGTACTTACGAATAGTTAAAGGGCAACTTGACAGCGATAGTGATGCTATAAGGGGTAATCATCTAGGGGTTATCCCATGAATGAACAAATGATCATCTCTCAGGTTGAAGATTAGAACACACAGAGAGCAAAGTAAGAAGGTATAATAGGAGGTTTCAAATGGACTTACAATCGTTCGATGTTTGAGACAAAATGTGAAAAGGGGTCCAGTGCAACGAGAATACATATTGCGTCTGATACCAGAATAGATTACTAGGAAGATGACCCGTGGATTTCATGCAAAATCAAACGGGTGGAATAACTTTGGAAACAGGGATGTGATACGTCCATTTTGCATCCTGCTTTTATGTTGATATTTATTGCACTATGGGTTGTTATTACACATTATTTCACAATACTTATGTCTTTTCTCTCTTATTTTACAAGGTTTACATGAAGAGGGAGAATGCCGGCAGCTAGAATTCTGGGCTAGAAAAGGAGCAAACATTGGAGACCTATTCTGCACAACTCAAAAAGCCCTGAAACTCCATGAAACTCCGTTTCAGAAAATATAAAAAAATATCTGGCAAAAGAGGTACGAGAGGGAGGCCACCCACTGCCCATGAGGGTGGGGGCGCGCCCCTTGCCTAGTGGGCCACCTGGTGACCCCCCGATGCCCATCTTCTACTATATGAGGTGTTTTGACCTGAAAAATTCATAAGGAGGTTTTCGGGATGAAGCGCCGCCGTCTCGAGGTGCAACCTTGGCGGAACCAATCTAGGGCTCCGACAGAGCTGTTCTGCCGGGGATACTTCCCTCCGGGAGGGGGAAATCATCACCGCCGTCATCACCAACAACTCTCCCATCTTGGGGAGGGTTATCTTCATCAACATCTTCACCAGCACCATCTCCTCTCAAACCCTAGTTCATCTCTTGTATCCAATCTTTGTATCAAAACCTCAGATTGGTACCTGTAGGTTGCTAGTAGTGTTGATTACTCCTTTTAGTTGATGCTAGTTGGTTTACTTGGTGGAAGATCATATGTTAAGATCTATTATGCATATTAATACCCCTCTGATATGAACATGAATATGCTTTGTGAGTAGTTATGTTTGTTCCTGAGGACATGGGAGAAGTCTTACAATAAGTAGTCATGTGAATTTGGTATTCTCTCGATATTTTGATAAGATGTATGTTGTCTTTCCTCTAGTGGTGTTATGTGAATGTCGACTACATGACACTTCACATTGTTTAGGCCTAGAGGAGGGCATCAGGAAGTAATAAGTAGATGATGGGTTGCTAGAGTGATAGAAGCTTAAACCCTAGTTTATGTGTTGCTTCGTAAGGGGGCTGATTTGGATCCATATGTTTCATGCTATGGTTAGGTTTACCTTAATACTTCTTTTGTAGTTGCGGATGCTTGCAATAGAGGTTGATCATAAGTGGGATGCTTGTCCAAGTAAGGGCAGCACCCAAGCATCGGTCCACCCACATACCAAATTATCAAAGTAACGAACGCGAATCATATGAACGTGATGAAATCTAGCTTGACGATAATTCCCATGTGTCCTCGGGAGCGCTTTCCTTCATATAAGAGTTTGTCCAGGCTTGTCCTTTGTTAAAAAAAGGACTGGGCCATCTTGCTGCACCTTATTTACTTTTGCTATAATTTACTTGTTACCAATTATCTTATCACAAAACTGTCTGTTACCGATAATTTCAGTGCTTGCAGAAAATACCTTACTGAAAATTGCCTATCATTACCTTCTGCTCCTCGTTGGGTTCGACACTCTTACTTATCAAAAGGACTACAATAGACCCCCTACACTTGTGGGTCATCAAGACTCTTTTCTAGCACCGTTGCCGGGGAGTGAAGCGCCTTTGGTAAGTGGAATTTGGTAAGGAAAAATGTATATAGTGTGCTGAAATTAACTCTCACTTGTCACTATGGAACTTAATCCTTTGAGGGGCTTGTTCGGGTATCTTCACCCTGACCAGTAGAGCAAAGAGTTGCTCCTCAACCTACTCAACCTACTGAAAATGTTTGCTTTGAAATTTCTTCGGGTATGATAGACAAACTGCTAGCTAATCCCTTTACAGGAGATGGAACACTGCATCCCGATTTGCACCTAATCTATGTGGATGAAGTTTGCGGATTATTTAAGCTTGTAGGTACGCCCGAGGATGTGATCAAGAAGAAGGTCTTCCCTTTATCTTTGAAGGGAGAGGCATTGACATGGTTTAGGCTATGTGTGACTAGGGCTGGACACGAGCCGAGCCGAGCCGAGTTCAGACCGAGCCTTCCTTTGGCTCGCCTAAAGCGAGCCAAGCTCGGCTCGGCTCGTTGGTTGAACGAGCCTGTTTGTGGAGGCTCGGCTCATTTGGCCCATGGCTCGGTCCAGCCCGAGCAGCTCGTGTGGCACACACCTGTGCAGAGTCAGTGTGTGTGCTTCAGGGCGGCAGACGCTGGGCTAGCGACGAACGGTGGTGGTCGACGGAGCGATGAAAGGGCGCGTCCGCTGTTTGTGCCGAGAGTGTCGTCCATTGCCGGGCGCGGTGAGCACGACGACGGCATCACGTGTGGCAAGGACAGCGACGGCTAGACTTTACACAATCAAGCAGAAGAATTCATCCATCCCTCCATCGCGTGCGTACGCTGGTGCAAGCAGCCATGCAGGGGAGCATGTATGTAGTGTGCCGTACGTGGGCCGGTGCAGGGGAGTGCCTGAGTGCCGAGCTAGGGATGGGAAGAAAGAAAAGAGTACCTGCTCGTCACGTTCGGCTAGAAACCAAGGGAGGCGCGTCCGCCGGCGTTCAGTCTGGTAAGGAAAGGCCGCGTCGCCCGTCGCCATCGGTCCAGTTTTTGTGGCGCGGCGAGGTGAGGGAAGAGGCGGCGCCGAACAGAGGAACGGAGGGACTACGCTCTGTTTGCGTCGCTCATGCCCTAAGGCCATGATGGCCGATGCGAACTGGGCTGGGCCTCGAGTGAGTCACCGAGTTGGACCAAGCCAAGCTTGGCTCGGCTCGGTCGAGAATCGAGCCTCTTTTCACAACTCAGCTCGCTCGTTTTTGGTATCGGGCCGGGTTGTAACGGGTCGAGCTACAGCGAGCTTCAGGCCGAGCCAAAAATCTCACTCGGACGTCCAATCCTATGTGTGACAGCCTAGTTTTTGCCCCCTTTTATTGGCCTGAGTTTTATTTGGATTTAATATGAACCTTGGGATTTTTGAATCTTTTCATATGGACTTAAACACTTGGGTACCCTTGGCTTTCACCCAAGTGCCTCATCTCCATCTCAAATCATCTTTTCCCCTCTGGTTCACCCTAAAATAATTAATGGATAGAAAAATATTCATTTTTCCCTCCAAAACCCTAGTTAAGCTCTTTGTGCTCCAAAGCAACACCATTTTTTCTTGCCCACAAAAATCTGTGGAAATTCTCAAATATTCTTTGAACCCTAGGGCACCTTCCTGAGCAAAAATATTGCACCACTTTTTGGAATATTTTTGCTACAGAAATTCTTTTCTATTCTGGGGATCATAAAGAACACCTCCGAGCAGTGTTACAACGACTCCGCGACCATCGGCTTTACGCCAAATTCAGTAAGTGTGAGTTTTGGCTCAAACAAGTTGGATTTCTTGGACATGTGCTATCCGCCGAGGGTATAGCCGTAGACCCAAGCAAGGTAAAAGATGTGCTCAATTGGTTGCCACCAACAACGGTATCTCAAATCCGGAGTTTCCTTGGACTGGCTGGATATTACCGTCGTTTCATTGAAGGGTTCTCCAAGATTGCTAAACCCATGACAGAGCTGCTCAAAACGGAGAAGAAGTTTGAATGACCTAAAGACTGTGAGAAAAGTTTCAGTGAGCTAAAAATACGGCTCACGACCGCACCCGTATTAACTCTTCTAGATATCTACCGCAGTTTTGATGTATACTGTGACGCATCCAGGCAAGGACTTGGTTGCGTACTTATGCACGACGGCAAGGTAGTAGCATATGCGTCACGCAAGCTGCGACCGCACGAAGGAAATTACCCTACTCATGATCTGGAATTAGCCGTGGTAGTTCATGCTCTCAAAATATGGAGGCACTACCTCATCGGGAAGAGGTGTCAATTTTTTACTGATCACAAAAGTCTCGAGTATATATTTACCCAGCCAGATTTAAATCTCCGTCAGCGAAGGTGGCTTGAGCTGGTTAAGGATTATGATCTCGGAATAAATTACCACCCGGGTAAAGCCAACGTGGTGGCTGACGCACTCAGTCGAAAGCCGGTCAGCCTAAATGTCATATTAAAATCCTTGCCCCCTAAGCTTCAAGAGGAGATTGCTCAACTCAATCTGAACATAGTTGAGGCTGGTCTCACTAATATTTTGGAAGTTACCCCCACACTTGAGGAAGAAATCCACAAGGCCCAGCTAGACGACCCTGTCCTGCAAAGGCATACCAAGAATATGGTGGCAAGACGTACCTCTGATTTCTCAAAGGATCACGTTGGGACTCTCCAATTTCGTGGAAGGATTTGTGTACCCAATCAGTCGGACTTGAAACAGAAAATCTTGACAGAAGCACATGAATCCTCATACTCTATTCACCCTGGAGGTACAAAAATGTATGAAGACCTTCGTCAAATATTATGGTGGGATGGAATGAAGAAAGACATCACCAATTTTGTGGCTTGTTGTGACATATGCAACAAGGTGAAGGCAGAACATCAAAAGCCAGCCGGACTTCTTCAACTGCTGCCAGTTTCACAATGGAAATGGGATGACTTCTGTATGGATTTCATCCCAGGACTACCCAAGACTCAGCGAGGCAATGATGCGATATGGGTCATAGTGGACACCCTAACCAAGGTGGCTCACTTTATCCCGGTCAAGACCACATATCGAGCAGACCAACTTGCATAGCTGTATGTGTCCAGAATAGTCAGTATGCATGGAGTACCTCGAACCATCACTTCTGACCGAGGTTCACTCTTTACCTCCGCTTTTTGGTCACGTCTCCATCAAGCCCTGGGGACAGCACTGAAATACAGTACCGCTTATCATTGTCAGACTGATGGATAGACAGAGCGGGTAAATCAAATACTTGAAGATATGCTGCGAACTTGCGTCTTGGCCCAAGGATCTAAGTGGGAAGATTGTCTGCCTTATGCCAAGTTCTCTTACAACAATAGTTTCCAAACTAGTCTAAAGATGTCACCGTATGAAGATTTGTATGGTCGTAAGTGCCGCACCCCGTTAAATTGGTCTCAGACTGGAGATAGCCATATCTTCGGGACAGACCTTATGATGGAAGCTTAGAAACAAGTTAAGGAGATCAGAGATAGATTGCAACTGGCCAAATCTCGACAAAAGAGTTATTACGATGCAAAACACCGACATATCAGTTTTGAGCTCGGAGAATACGTATACCTCCGAAACACTCCTATGAAAGGAGTTAAGAGATTCCAGACTCGCGGAAAGTTGGCACCAAGATTTATTGCCCCCTTTACAGTTATTTCTCGAGTGGGCATTGTTGCTTATCAGTTGGAATTACCCCCGGAATTATCCGATGTGTACAACGTGTTTCATGTCTCACAATTGAGGCGGTGCATATCGCCGCCTGAGAAAAGGACTGCCATGACCGATATAGTGTTGGCAAAGGATTTAACGTACGAAGAGAGACCGTTCAAAATTGTGGATCAGATGGAAAGGGTCACTCGCAGTAAAGTAAGGAAATTTTATAAGGTCTAGTGGGAGCATCACACCGAGTCAGAATCAACCTGGGAACGGGAAGAATTCCTAAGGACACATTATCCATAATGGTTTTCCCAAGCAACCGAATCTAGAGGACGAGATTCATTCTAAGTGGGGGAGGTTTGTGACAGCCTAGTTTTGCCCCCTTTTTATTGGCCTGAGTTTTATTTGGATTTAATTTGAACCTTGGGATTTTTGAATCTTTTCATTTGGACTTAAACACTTGGGTACCCTTGGCTTTCACCCAAGTGCCTCATCTCCATCTCAAATCATCTTTTCCCCTCTGGTTCACCCTAAAATAATTAATGGAATATTTTTCTTTATTGAAAAATATTCATTTTTCCCTCCAAAACCCTAGTTAAGCTCTCTGTGCTCCAAAGCAACCCCATTTTTTCTTGCTCACAAAAATATGAGGAAATTCTCAAATATTCTTTGAACCCTAGGGCACCTTCCTCAGCAAAAATATTGCACCACTTTTTGGAATATTTTTGCTACATAAATTCTTTTCTATTCTGGACAGAAATGGTATTTTCTACAGCAACTACCATTTTACTTGCTCCATTGTACCTGAAACTTCTTGTGCATTTTTACCTTAGTAACTTATGGCTAGCATCCAAAGCACATCCTCCAACTCCCAGCCATTTTACCTCAGTAAACTCTCAAAGTTTCTGTCCAGAAACTTACCAGCCGTGTGAAATTCCTTCTACTGCGTCTGGATCCAAAATAAACCAGGGTAACACTCAAATCTACCACGAACAACACTCCAGACATGATCTTTGGCCACTAGTCGGCCAGTAGGTAGAGTTCACGCGGTGACCATGCGTGTGCACCATGCCAGGCTGCTAGTCGACGCGCTCTGGGTGCCGCCGAGCGCTCTGTTTCGCGCGTGCTCGCTTCCACGCCTGCCGGAGCTTGACAAACCACGCCACCATCTTCGTCTCGACTTCTACAGCCCCGCCTGGCACTCGCCGACGCCAGAGCTCGCCGCAGCAAGCACGGGCGTGGTCCGGCCAAGGCAACAGTGCGGCACGCACTATGCTCGTCGTCATCCCAGTGATCCTGTGCTCGTCTCCGTCGGTCCACAGCCCCCGTCTGAACCCCGTCGCCTTCTCCCCTTCTCATTGATGCCGTTCGTCATTGGGCGCAGCGTCCAGGTGTTGCTGGCGGAGCTAAAATCCCCCCTCTCGGCTCGCCAATATATAGGGCCCTTCCCAGCCTTCCCAAGCATCCCGCTCCACTCCCACACACCCCACAACTGCGTAGAATCTCATAGCCCGGCCGGGCAGAGCTCGCCGGCGATCCCCTCGGGTCGTCATAGTAGCTCCAGCCCCTCTCAGGCCAGGGCAACTCTTCCAGAGCCTCTGCCACTCTCTGGTGGTGCTGTTCCACCTAGTTGGAGCCTCTGGAGTCACCGTTGCTCGCCGTCATCCTCAACTTCGGCGATCACCCCGTTCTTCCTCCGCCTACGAGGCCGTTTCCGATGCTGTCCGACCACCCCTAGCTATGCTACGGGTACGGGCAGGTGCGCCTCGACCCCCTCTGTAAATCTACCCCTCTCGTCTTGGCCAAGAAGCTCGCGTCGCCGGCGTGCGCTCCGGCGAGGCCACGGCCGCCTCTGTTCCTCTCTCCCTCTTCCCCTCACCTAACTAGTGGGGCCCGCTAGTTAGCCTCTTTGTACTCATGCGAAGTGGTGCGAGTGGTGGCGCCCTGGGTCATTACGCCTTCGACGTCACCCCCTTTCCAGTCTGTTTATTTAAATTTCAAATTTATATATATTCCAGAGAACTTCAAACTTCAATAACTTTTTAACCATAAGTCCAAATGAATTGATTCTTTTTGCATTGTGTTCTTTGTACAGAAATCTTGCATCACACCAAAAATGAGACTTTTCTGAGCTGTGTAGATTTTCTGGTGAAATTTTGAATGGTTCTTGATATTTTCTTTTTGTACTTTTAAATCTTTTCAGAAGGTGAAGCTTGTCTTGAGGAACACCAGGAGGCTTGTGAACCTCATTTGCACTAAGGCAAGCCACAACAACATTTTCATGGTGCCATTTCAATATTTGTGATTTTCCAACTTCAATATATGATTTAATCCATGCACATGAATTATTTTTGTTAATTGTATTCTATTGGTTGCTGCATTTAGTTGTTATATTCAGTTTATAGAAAGTTGGAAGTTGATTTAAGTTGTTAATGTAACTAGAAGAAAGTTTGGGTCATGAAGAACTAATATGGGTATGAATATAAATAGTTATGTGAAGTTATTTTCTTGCATAAGAACTATGGTAAATTTTTGCTAGAATATATTCTGATTTTAATTGAAAGTAAAGCCTAACCAGAGAAATATTGGAAGTTGTGATGCTTACACTTAGTATGGTAGAGCTGATCTAGTTCTTTAAGTTAATGCATATTGGTTTGTTGCATTTGCATGGCATTTTATGACATCGGTTATTTCTTTAAGTTGAACCTGCTAATAACTCAACTTGAATAATTTGTTGACCGAGTCATGGTGCCACTGAATCGAGTTTTTCCCAGTGCAACCACATTTGCCTTTATGGGAAGGTCTTTATTCGGTTCGTTGTCATGCCTCTAGTTGATACCTCCAAGTAGGGAAGGTTATGGGCGTGCGGTACCCTGGCCCGGTAAGCAGACATAACCTTGTGTGCCCGTTGTTGAGTTTATGGTACCGAGTCCCTGTTTGGGAAAGTTTATGTTTGGCCACGGAGGTGGTCGTTGTGCCTTTGGTAGGCATGGGGCCACTAGGACTATTCCGATGGGAAATGAGTCGGAGTGGCCGAGAGAGTGTCATGGCAATGGAAGAGTTTCGTCGGAACGCCGTTGGTCCACCCGAATGGGAGAAAGAGGCCATGGGTTTCGTGGTTTGGGTACAGTGCACTACCTCTGCAGAGTGTAATAAATCTATCGATAGCCGAGTCCACGGTCACGGACACGCTCGAAAGTATGTCACACCATGGGTCAACATTTAATAAAAGTTTGCTCACTATGTTATGAACTTTGCACTGTTAAAGGTGGTGGAAGAGCCACCAGGATGATTGAGACCAAGTGTGGTCAGTGTTGTGATCGCCGGAAAGATCACGAGATATGTCCTTTTGAGATGGAAAAGTTGGTATGTTACTAAAGATCATCGTTGGGAAGTCAGTCTGAGGGACTGTTTCACAAAGGCACGAGCACATCATGTTGGTTATATTCATATTCACGTATGGTGTTGCATTTTAATAAATGAATAATTATCATGATATTGTTTGTCATTATGATTTTGTTTGCCGTAAGCTTGCAAGTACATTCAATGTACTGACATGGCGTGTCATGCCAGATTTTAGGAAAGTTTCGCTCGAAAGGAGTGCCGGCTGAGTCTAGATCGTGTCCACATCGGTGTCCCTGTGCTATGGAGTTCCGCTACAAAGTCGTTCCGCTGCCGCGTAGTTGTTATGGCCGAGGCCTTTTATGTTCACTAAATAATGTAAATATTGTCCAGCCGCACCGTGTGTGCCGCTTGGCCTCGCTACCTGTTGTAATGTAAAACTTTGATCCGCTAGTATCAATAAAGCGGTTGTTTTCTGTACCAAGATGTTGTGTGTTGCCAGAAGACAAGGTCTCTGGGCTGGCAATACAAGGTAAACCGGTTGCTCTGAGCCGGGGTGCCACAACGCTTGGTATCAGAGTCGCGCTGACTGTAAGACACGTTAGACTAAGACGTGTTAACTAAACGCTAGGTACGCGTTTAAGTTGAGTGTCAGTAGTCTGTGTAGCTGGTTGTTGCTTTGCATATACTTGCCTTATTTTTATGCTAACAAAGGTTTTGGTTGTGAGTGTAGATGGCTCCAGTGCTGTATCCGTGCCAGTTGCAGCTGATGCCATACACATCACCGTAGCTCCTTCGTAACGCATGGCGTCGGCTGTACCCTCTCGAAGACAACCCAGTTTATCATGTGTACCGGGAGCGTCTAGCAGGCTCAGTGTATGAGTATCAAGTAGTGGTTACTCTGCGCACCCGTTCCGACACCAGCTCTTATACTCGTACCTCTCGGAGCGGTTACACTTCTCCCTCTTCGCAGGCCGTCCAATTTGCTGCATTCGAGATCCTTGTTGAGCTCCGTCACAGCGAGGTCCGCATGCAGAACTACCCAGGTTTCCAGTACTATCCTTCTCTGCACGACAATGGTCGTGTTCTTTTCCCTGATATTGATCCGCAGTCTAATAGTGTTGCTAGCCACCTTTCCCGATATATTACTGCTAGCTATCTCCTGATCCACGAGTTGGCTCGCGAGTTGACTAACACTCGTATTGCTTTAGCCACTACTAGGTCTGTCACCATTCCCGCATCCATGGGATTCACCCCTTACATCCCCGCCAGTTCTGGTTCCCCTATTTCATTGATTACTCCTCCGAGTAGCTCGGGCGCCTCGACCATAAATCATCTCAGTGCTCCTACTGAGTGGGTTTCATTGCTCACTACTCCTGTAGCTCCGATGATCCACCCTACTCCTGCCCCGGAAGGAGAGCCTCCGAGGCAGCGTCATCGTGTTACCTTTAACCCAGAGGTTTCAGTTAACATCGTTAGTTCAAGATCCGAGTCCGCTTCAGGAGAGGACCCCGTAGCACCCGCAGAGCAGTAGAGTTCCAGAGTATTCACAGTTGTCAGGATGATGTATGGATGTAGCTATACGAGTCATGATGTTTTGTTTCATGTATGAGTATGGTGGAACCGGGCATGTTAATTACTTTTCATGTAAGAGTCCATGTATAATTATGCTGGAACTGTATTTCTTCTATTCGCTGTCTTTTCTTCGTAATTTTGTTTTCTCTCGGGATTTGTTGCTGGCTTTTCCCCAATATTTCTTTTGAATGTTTTCATCTCGGTTGCGTTGTCTTGGGAAAAATCCATAATAGGATGACGCGTGGAGGCAACAGTAGCAGTGCTCAAGAGGATGTTCATGTTCGTCGCTCCGCCCGACAGGCAGGACACTCTCCCGAGCCGTACATACCACCGCCTCCACCGCCAAATACGCCTACCACCAAGCAAATTTTGCATATGTTTGAGGAAAGGAGAAGCAATGATCTTCTTGAGATATTAAAAAGTGTTCAAGCTATGGTTGGTCAGAATGGAAATCAGAACAGTCATCACTCCAAGCTATCAGATTTTCAGAGAACTCAGACTCCCAGTTTCAGTCAGGTTGTTGACCCTTTGGATGCTGATGATTGGTTGCGGACCATTGAAAGGAAGCTTGAGATTGCCCGTACTGCATAAGAGGACAAAGTTCCATATGCAACTCACTATCTTGAAGGCGCTGCTGCCATATGGTGGAAAATGCAAAAGCCATGTGGCCTGCTAATGAAGAACTCACCTGGTCAAAATTCAAGGATCAGTTCCGAAAATATCATATCCCTACTGGAATTAGGAATACCAAGCAGCGTGAATTTCTAGCACTCACCCAAGGAAATTTGTCTGTGGGTGAATATTTGCAAAAAATCAACCATCTAGCCCGTTACTCCCTTTATGACGTGGCCACTGAAGAAAGAAAGATTGACAGATTTCTTAGAGGATTAAACTCGCAACTCCGGTGCACCCTCAGCATGCTCGATTTTCCAGACTTCCAAACTTTGGTGAACAAAGCTTTCATTGCGGAAAGAGAATACAAGCTCGTCCTGGACAACAAGCCTGCTAATAACGAGCACAAGCGCAAGTTTGAACCAAGGAAAGAAGGGCAACCAATGCAGAAGGCTCGAACCTGGCAGCAGACTCAGGTAGAATACAAGCCCAATTGGCAACAGAATGTTAACAAGACCACTACTCAAGTCAAAAATGTCGTGACCAACCCAGTACATGAGGAGCGTCGGCGCAACAACTCTTGTTTCAATTTTGGGCAAAACGGACATTATGCCAGACAGTGCCCCAAGAACAGCAAGGCGAATGCCTTATTTAGGCCACAAGTCAAATTTATGGGGTCATACCCAAACGAGCAAAACATCGCCGGGCACGTCCATCACGTCTCCGCGGATGAACCCCAAGAAAACCCCAAAGTAGTCATTGGTATGTTTTCTGTTAATAGCATACCTGCAATAATTTTATTTGACTCAGGGGCTTCCCACTCTTTTATTTCTCGGAGTTTTGTTGCCCAAAACAAATTTTTTTATTCGCTTTTGGGCAAAAACATGCTAGTACAAACCCCGAGATCTCTAATCAAGAGTACCCTGGCCTGCCGTGATTTGGAAATCAATATCAACGGAATAAGCTTTCCAAATTCATTGATACTCATCGAGTTGGTACAGTTGGACATTATTTTGGGCATGAATTGGTTGACCCAATATCAAGTATGCATAAATTGTGCAACCCAAGAAGTCACTCTGACCAGTCAGAAGGGGCAGACTAAAAATTTCTACTCCCGCAGAAGCATACCCAAGAAGGGAATAATATTCACCGCTGTGGCAGAATTGGAATTAATTCCCGTGGTCAGTGAATTTCCAGATGTATTTCCAGAAAAACTACCAGGCATGCCGCCAGATCGAGAGCTTGAGTTTGCAATAGATCTTGTACCCGGAACCGCACCGTTATACAAGAAATATTATCGGATGCACTCATCAGAATTAGTGGAATTAAAGAAGCAGCTCGATGAAATGCTCCAGAAAGGATACATCCGTCCCAGCTCCTCACCATGGGGATCACCTGCTCTCTTCGTAAGCAAGAAGGATGGCAGCCTCCGCATGTGTGTGGATTACCGTTAGCTGAATGATGTCACCATCAAAAATAAATATCCGCTACAAGAATTGATGAGTTCTTTGATCAGCTCAGTGGGGCCAAGGTAATGTCCAAGATTGATTTACGGACAGGATACCATCAGCTCAAGATTAAAAAGGAAGATATTCCTAAGACCGCATTCACCACTCGATACAGTCTTTATGAATATATAGTTATGTCCTTTGGTCTCACCAATGCCCCTGCGTTCTTCATGCACATGATGAACAAAGTATTCATGGACTTCCTCGATAAGTTCGTGGTAGTCTATATCGATGACATACGTATATACTCAAAAAGTGATGGGGATCATAAAGAACACCTCCAAGCAGTGTTACAACGACTCCGCGACCCTCAGCTTTACGCCAAATTCAGTAAGTGTGAGTTTTGGCTCAAACAAGTTGGATTTCTTGGATATGTGCTATCCGCCGAGGGTATAGCCGTAAACCCAAGCAAGGTAAAAGATGTGCTCAATTGGTTGCCACCAACAATGGTATCTCAAATCCGGAGTTTCCTTGGACTGGCTGGATATTACCATCGTTTCATTGAAGGGTTCTCCAAGATTGCTAAACCCATGACCGAGCTGCTCAAAAAGGACAAGAAGTTTGAATGGACTAAAGACTATGAGAAAAGTTTCAGCGAGCTAAAAATACGGCTGACGATCGCACCCGTATTAACTCTTCCAGATATCAACCGCAGTTTTGATGTATAATGTGACGCGTGCAGGCAAGGTCTTGGTTGCGTACTTATGCAAGACGGCAAGGTAGTAGCATATGCGTCACGACAGCTGCGACCGCATGAAGGAAATTACCCTACTCATGATCTGGAATTAGCCGCAGTGGTTCATGCTCTCAAAATATGGAGGCACTACCTCATCGGGAAGAGGTGTCAAATTTTTACTAATCACAAAAGTCTCGAGTATATATTTACCCAGCCAGATTTAAATCTCCGTCAGCGAAGGTGGCTTCAGCTGGTTAAGGATTATGATCTTGGAATAAATTACCACCCAGGTAAAGCCAACCTGGTGGCTGACGCACTCAGTCAAAAGCCGGTCAGCCTAAATGTCATATTAAAATCCTTGCCCCCTAAACTTCAAGAGGAGATTGCTCAACTCAATCTGAACATAGTTGAGGCTGGTCTCACTAATATTTTGGAAGTTACCCCCACACTTGAGGAAGAAATCCGCAAGGCCATTCCATATGACCCTGTCATGCAAAGGCATACCAAGAATATGGTGGCAGGACGTACCTCTGATTTCTCAAAGGATCACATTGGGACTCTCCGATTTCGTGGAAGGATTTGTGTACCCAATCAGTCGGACTTGAAACAGAAAATCTTGACAGAAGCACACGAATCCTCATACTCTATTCACCCTGGAGGTACAAAAATGTATGAAGACCTTCATCAAATATTCTGGTGATGTAATGAAGAAAGACATCTCCTATTTTGTGGCTTGTTGTGACATATGCAACAAGGTGAAGGCAGAACATCAAAAGCCAGCCGGACTTCTTCAACCGCTGCCAGTTTCAGAATGGAAATGGGATGACGTCTGTATGGATTTCATCACTGGACTACCCAAGACACAGCGAGGCAATGATGCGATATGGGTCATAGTGGACACCCTAACCAAGGTAGCTCACATTATCCCTGTCAAGACCACATATCGAGCAGACCGACTTGCATAGTTGTATGTGTCCAGAATAGTCAGTCTGCATGGAGTACCTCGAACCATCACTTCCGGCCGAGGTTCACTCTTTACCTCCGCTTTTTGGTCACGTCTCCATCAAGCCCTGGGGACAGCGCTGAAATACAGTACCGCTTATCATCCTCAGACTGATGGACATATAGAGCGGGTAAATCAAATACTTGAAGATATGCTGCGAGCTTGCATCTTGGCCCAAGGATCTAAGTGGGAAGATTGTCTACCTTATGCCGAGTTCTCTTACAACAACAGTTTCCAAACCAGTCTAAAGATGTCACCGTACGAAGCTTTGTATGGCCGTAAGTGCCGCACCCCGTTAAATTGGTCTCAGACTGGAGATAGCCGTATCTTCGGGATAGACCTTATGATGGAAGCTTAGAAACAAGTTAAGGAGATCAGAGATAGAATGCAACTGGCCAAATCTCGACAGAAGAGTTATTACGATGCAAAACACTGATAGATCAGTTTTGAGCCCGAAGAATACGTATACCTCCGAGTCACTCCTATGAAAGGAGTTAAGAGATTCCAAACTCGCGGAAAGTTGGCACCAAGATTTATTGGCCCCTTTCCAGTTATTTCTCGAGTGGGCACTGTTGCTTATCAGTTGGAATTACCCCCGGAATTGTCTGATGTGCACAATGTGTTTCATGTCTCACAATTGAGGCGGTGCATATCGCCGCCTGAGAAAAGGACTGCCATGACCGATATAGAGTTGGCAAAGGATTTAACGTATGAAGAGAGACTGTTCAAAATTGTGGATCAGATGGAAAGGATCACTCGCAGTAAAGTAAGGAAATTTTATAAGGTCCAGTGGGAGCATCACACCGAGTCAGAATCAACCTGGGAACGGGAAGAATTCCTAAGGACACATTATCCAGAATGGTTTATCCAAGCAACCGAATCTCGAGGACGAGATTCATTCTAAGTGGGGGAGGTTTGTGACAGCCTGGTTTTTGCCCCCTTTTTATTGGCCTAAGTTTTATTTGGATTTAATTTGAACCTTGGGATTTTTGAATCTTTTCATATGGACTTAAACACTTGGGTACCCTTGGCTTTCACCCAAGTGCCTCATCTCCATCTCAAATCATCTTTTCCCCTCTGGTTCACCCTAAAAAAATTAATGGAAAATTTTTCTTTATTGAAAAATATTCATTTTCCGTCCAAAACCCTAGTTAAGCTCTTTGTGCTCCAAAGCAATCCCATTTTTTCTTGCCCACAAAAATCTGAGGAAATTCTCAAATATTCTTTGAACCCTAGGGCACCTTCCTGAGCAAAAATATTGTACCACTTTTTGGAATATTTTTGCTACAGAAATTCTTTTCTATTCTGGACAGAAATGGTATTTTCTACAGCAACTACCATTTTACTTGCTCCACTGTACCTGAAACTTCTTGTGCATCTTTACCTTAGTAACTTATGGCTAGCCTCCAAGGCACAGCCTCCAACTCCCAGCCATTTTACCTCAGTAAACTCTCAAAGTTTCTGTCCAGAAACTTACCAGCCGTGTGAAATTGTTTCTACCGCTTCTGGATCCAAACTAAACCAGGGTAACACTCAAATCTACCACGAACAACACTCCAGACATGATCTTTGACCACTAGTCGGCCAGTAGGCAGAGTTCACGCGGTGACCACGCGTGTGCACCATGCCAGGCTGCTAGTCGACGCGCTCTGGGTGCCGCCGAGCGCTCTGTTTCGCGTGTGCTCGCTTCCACACCTGCCGGAGCTTGCCAAATCATGCCACCATCTTCGTCTCGACTTCTACAGCACCGCCTGGCACTCGCCGACGCCGGAGCTCGCCGCAGCGTGCACGGGCGCGGTCCGGCCAAGGCAACAGTGCGGTGCGCACTCTGCTCGTCGCCATCCCAGTGATCATGTGCTCGTCTCTGTCCGTCCACAGCCCCCGCGTGAACCCTGTCGCCTTCTCCCCCTCTCACTGACGCCGTTCGTCGTCGGGCGCAGCATCCAGGTGTCGCTGGCGGAGCCCCGACCCCCCCTCTCGGCTTGCCTATATATAGGGGCCATCCCAGCCTCCCCAAGCATCCCGCTCCACTCCCACACACCCCACAACTGCGTAGAATCACGTAGCATGGCCGGGCAGGCCGCAGGCCGCCGTCCCCGAGCTTGAGCTCGCCGGCGATCCCCTCGGGTCGTCGTTGTAGCTCTAGCCCCTCTCAGGCCAGGTCAACTCTTCCAGAGCCTTCGCCACTCTCAGGTCATGCTGTTCCACCTAGTTGGAGCCTCTGGAGTCGTCGTTGCTCGCTGTCGCCTTCAACTCCGGCGATCACCCCGTTCTGACTCCGCCTGCGAGGCTATTTCCGACGTTGTCCGACCACCCCTAGCTACGCTACGGGTACGGGCAGGTGCGCCTCGACCCCCTCTGTAAATCTATCCCTCTCGTCTTGGCCAAGAAGCTCGTGTCGCCGACGTGCGCTCCGGCGAGGCCACAATCACCTCTGTTCCTCTCTCCCTCTTCCCCTCACCTGACTAGCGGGGCCCGCTAGTCAGCCTCTCTGTACTCGCGTGAAGCTGTACGAGTGGTGGCGCCCTGGGTCTTTATGCCTTCGACGTCACCCCCTTTCTAGTCTATTAATTTAAATTTGAAATTTATATGTATTCCAGAGAACTTCAAACTGCAATAACTTTTTAACCATAAGTCCAAATGAATTGATTCTTTTTGCATTATGTTCTTTGTAAAGAAATCTTGTAGCATACCAAAAATGAGACTTTTCTGTGCTGTGTAGATTTTCTGGTGAAATTTTGAATGGTTCTTGATATTTTCTTTTTGTAATTTTAAATCTTTTCAGAAGGTGAAGCTTGTCTTGAGGAACACCAGGAGGCTTGTGAACCTCATTTGCACTAAGGCAAGCCACATCAACATTTTCATGGTGCCATTTCAATATTTGTGATTTTCCAACTTGAATAAATGATTTAATCCATGCACATGAATTATTTTTGTTAATTGTATTCTGTTGGTTGCTGCATTTAGTTGTTATATTTAGTTTACAGAAAGTTGGAAGTTGATTTAAGTTGTTAATGTAACTATAAGAAAGTTTGGGTCATGAAGAACTAATATGGGTATGAATATAAATAGTTATGTGAAGTTATTTTCTTGCATAAGAACTATGGTAAAATTTTGCTAGAATATATTCTGATTTTAATTGAAAGTAAAGCCTAACCAGAGAAATATTAGAAGCTGTGATGCTTACACTTAGTATGGTAGAGCTGATCCAGTTCTTTAAGTTAATGCATATTGGTATGTTGCATTTGCATGGCATTTTATGACACCGATTATTTCTTTAAATTGAACCTGCTAATAACTCAACTTGAATAATTTGTTGATCGGGTCATGGTGCCACTGAATCGAGTTTTTCCCAGTGCAACCACATTTGCCTTTATGGGAAGGTCTTTATTCGGTCCGTTGTCATGCCTCTGGTCGGTACCTCCAAGTAGGGAAGGTTATGGGCGTGCGGTACCCTAGCCCGGTAAGCAAACATAACCTTGTGTGATCGTTGTTGAGTTTATGGTACCGAGTCCCCGTTTGGGACAGTTTATGTTCGGCCACGATGTCAGTCGTTGTGCCTTTGGTAGGCACGGACCACCCAGGACTATTCCGATGGGAAATGAGTCGGAGTGGCTGGGAGAGTGTCATGGCAATGGAAGAGTTTCGTCGGAACGCCGTTGGTCCACCAGAATGGGAGAAAGAGGCCATGGGTTCCGTGGTGTGGGTACCGTGCACTACCTCTGCAGAGTGTAATAAATCTATCGATAGCCGAGTCCACGGTCACAGACACGCTCGAAAGTAGGTCACACCATGGGTTAACATTTAATAAAATTTTGCTCACTATGTTATGAACTTTGCACTGTTAAAGGTGGTGGAAAAGCCATCGGGATGATTGAGACCAAGTGTGGTCAGGGTTGTGATCGCCGGAAAGATCACGAGATATGTCCTTTTGAGATGGACAAGTTGGTATGTTACTAAAGATCACCGTTGGTAAGTCAGTCCGAGGGACTGTTTCACAAAGGCATGAGCACAGCATGTTGGTTATATTCATATTTGCGTATGGTGTTGCATTTTAATAAATGAATAATTGTCATGATATTGTTTGTCATTATGATTTGGTTTGCTGCAAGCTTGCAAGTACATTCAATGTACTGACCTGGCATGTCATGCCAGATTTCAGGAAAGTTTCGCTGGAAAGGAGTGCCGGCCGAGTCTAGATCATGTCCACATCGGTGTCCCTGTGCTATGGAGTTCCGCTACGAAGTCGTTCCGCTGCCGCGTAGTTGTTATGACCGAGGTCTTTTATGTTCACTAAATAATGGACATATTGACCAGTCGCACCGTGTGTGCCGCTTGGCCTCGCTACCTGTTGTAATGTAAAACTTCGATCCGCTAGTATCAATAAAGCGGTTGTTTTCTGTACCAAGATGTTGTGTGTTGCCAGAAGACAATGTCTCTGGGCTGGCAATACAGGGTAAACCGGTCGCTCTGAGTCGGGGTGCCACACTATGCGATGATATTGGATCGTGGAACTACAATCAATTGAAGTTGGAATTTCATCCGAAGTTCTACCCTATGCATCAGGTTCATCGTGAACATAATTATATATATAAGTTTTGGCCTCGTGAAGAAGAAAGTACCGCTCAAGCTTGGGGGAGGCTTAAGTCAATGTTATATTCATGCCCCAATCATGAGCTCTCAAAGAAATGATTATTCAAAAAAATTATGCTCGGCTTTCTCTCAATAATCGCTCCATGCTCGATACTTCTTGTACCGGTTCTTTTATGATGAAGACAATTGAATTCAAATGGGATTTATTGGAAAGAATTAAACGCAACTCTGAAGATTGGGATCTCGACGAAGGTAAGGAGTTAGGTATAACACCTAAGATTGATTGTGTTAAATCTTTTATGGATACTATCAATAATTCAAGGTACACAATTATTAATCCATTATATTGAAGGTTCCTCTGCTCAGTTGGCGCCCACCGTGGGGCCGAACCAACGGCCACAAGGTTAAGAGCTTTGTACTTTACCAACTGAGAAGAGGACCCTTCAATATAATGGATTAATAATTGTGTACCTTGAATTATTGACAGTATCCATAAAAGATTTAACACAATCAAACTTAGGTGTTATACCTGACTCCTTACCTTCGTCGAGATCCCAATCTTCAGAGTTGCGTTTAATTCTTTCCAATAAATCCCATTTGAATTCAATAGTCTTCATCATAAAAGAACCGGTACAAGAAGTATCGAGCATGGAGCGATTATTGAGAGAAAGCCGAGCATTTTTTTTTGAATAATCATTTCTTTGAGAGCTAATGATTGGGGCTCAAGTTAGAGGCGCCATATTCTTTAGGGATAGACACAACTAAAGGATCGCCGGTTTACCGACGACTCCATGAGGATCATAATGAGGCCTAGCCTCAAACAGCATGTAGGGCTATTACCGGATGATGTTTCCCCGGGCTCGAAGCTGTCTAGTCCCTTGTCTTGCGTTGCGTCTCTCGATTCCGCTCAACCCCTATCAAGCTACTACATAGATGCGCGGCCTCACGACTAAGTCCTCACACTAGGACATCTGCCATGACAATTCCACGACAGATACCGATGTTTTCCATGAATTTAGCACTAAATATGGACTTGACTCTGAGATAGTAGCTTCTTTCTGTGAATCATTGCCACTCATGTTGATCTCCCTAAGGAGGAGTGGTTTAAATACCATCCTCCCATTGAAGTAAAATTAGTTGAACCTGTTAAAGTTGAAGAAAATACTATCACATATAATGTTGATCCTATTGTTCCTACTCCTTATATTGAGAAACCACCCTTCCCTATTAGAATCAAGGATCATGCTAAAGCTTCAACTGTGGTTCGTAAGAGTAATTCTAGAACACCTACACCCTCGGAGAAAATTAAAGTTGAACCTAGTGTTGCTATGGTTAAGGATCTCTTGGTCGATAATATAGATGGGCATGTTATTTACCTCCATGAGGAAGCTGCTAGAATCGCCAAACCTGATACTAGGAATAAACATAGACCTGTTGTAGGCATGTCTGTTATTTCTGTTAAAATAGGAGATCATTGCTATCATGGTTTATGTGATGTAGGTGCTAGTGCGAGTGCAATACCCATTTCCTTATATGAAGAAATTATGCATGATATTGCACCTGCTGAGCTAGAGGGTATTGATGTTACTATTAAGCTTGCCAATAGAGACACTATTTCACCAATGGGGATTGTTAGAGATGTCGAAGTCTTGTTTGGGAAATTAAATACCCTGCTAATTTTCTTTTTCTTGGTTCCCCGCAAGATGACTTTTGCCCCATTATATTTGGTAGACTCTTCTTGAACATTTTTAATGCTAAGATAGACAACGAAAATGATATTGTTACTGTTGGATTAGGGGATATGTCTCATGAGTTTAACTTTGCTAAATTTCGTAGACAACCCCGTGATAAAGAATTGCCTAGTAAGGATGAAATTATTGGTCTTGCTTCTATTGATGTACCTCCTAACGATCCTTTAGAACAATATCTGCTAGACCATGAAAATGATATGTATATGAATGAGAGAAGGGAAATAGATGAAATATTCTTTAAACAGGGACCCTCATTGAAGCACAACTTGCCTGTTCAAATTCTAGGGGATCCTCCTCCACCCAAGGGTGATCCCATGTTTGAACTCAAACCATTACCTGATACACTTAAGTATGTTTATCTTGATGAAAAGAAGATATATCCTGTTGTTATTAGTGCTAACCTTTCAGAGTAGGAAGAAGAGAAATTATTGAAAACTCTGAAGAAGCACCGTGCTACTATTGGATATACTCTTGATGATCTTAAGGGCATTAGTCCCACTCTATGCCAACACAAGATAAAATTGGAAAAGGATGCTAAACCGGTTATTGATCATCAACGACGGTTAAATCCTAGGATGACATAAGTGGTAAGAAAAGAAATATTGAAGCTTCCAGAGGCAGGTATAATTTATCCAGTTGCTGATAGTCAGTGGGTAAGTCATGTCCATTGTGTCCCTAAGAAGGGAGGTATTACTGTTGTTCCTAATAATAAAGATGAATTGATCCCGCAAAGAATTGTTACAGGTTATAGGATGGTAATTGATTTCCGCAAATTAAATAAAGCAACTAAGAAAGATCATTACCCTTTACCTTTTATTGATCAAATGCTAGAAAGGTTATCCAAACATACTCACTTTCGCTTTCTAGATGGATATTCTGGTTTCTCTCAAATACGTGTGTCAAAAGAGGATCAAGAAAAGACCACTTTTACTTGTCCTTTCGATACCTTAGCTTATAGGCATATGCCTTTTGGTTTATGTAATGGACCTGCTACCTTTCAAATATGCATGATGGCTATATTCTCTGATTTTTGTGAAAAGATTGTTGAGGTTTTCATGGATGATTTTTTCATTTATGGAACTTCTTTTGATGATTGCTTGAGCAACCTTGATCGAGTTTTGCAGAGATGTGAAGAAACTAATCTTGTCTTGAATTGGAAAAGTGCCACTTTATGGTTAATGAACGTATTGTCTTGGGGCATAAAATTTCCGAAAGAGGTACTGAAGTTGATAAAGCTAAAGTTGATACTATTGAAAATATGTTGTGTCCCAAGGACATCAAAGGTATAAAAAGTTTCCTTGGTCATGCCAGGTTTCATAGGAGGTTCATTAAGGACTACTCCAAAATCTCTAGGCCTCTGACTAACCTTTTACAAAAAGATGTTCCTTTTGTCTTTGATGATGATTGTGTAGAAGCATTTGAAATACTTAAGAAAGCATTGGTATCTGCACCTATTGTCCAGCCTCCTGACTGGAACTTACCCTTAGAAATTATGTGCGATGCTAGTGATTATGATGTAGGTGCTGTTCTAGGACAAAGAGTTGATAAGAAGTTGAATGTTATCCAATATGCTAGTAAAACTCTAGACAGTGCCTAGAGAAATTATGCTACTACTAAGAAAGAAATTTTAGCAGTCGTATTTGCTTGTGATATGTTTAGACCTTATATCTTGATTCTAAAGTAACTATTCACACTGATCATGCTGCTACCAAATACCTTATGGAAAAGAAAGATGCTAAACCTAGACTTATTAGATGGGTTCTCCTGCTACAAGAATTTGATTTGCATATTACTAATAGAAAGGGAGCTGAGAACCCCGTTGCGGACAACTTGTCTTGGTTAGAGAATATTCTTGATGACCCACTGCCTATTGATGATCACTTTCCTGATGAACAATTAGCTATCATAAATGCTTCTCATATAGCTCCATGGTATGCTGATTATGCTAATTACATTGTTGCTAAGTTTATACCACCTAGTTTCACATACCAGCAAAAGAAAAAGTTATTCTGTGATTTAATACATTACTTCTGGGATGACCCACACCTTTATAAAGAAGGAGTAGATGGTATTATTAGACGTTGTGTACCCGAGCATGAACAGGAACAGATCCTATGCAAGTGTCACTCGGAAGCTTATGGAGGACACCATGCTGGAGATAGAACTGCACATAAGGTACTACAATCTGGTTTTTATTGCCCACTCTCTTCAAGGATGCCCGTAAGTTTGTCTTATCTTGTGATGAATGCGAAAGAATTGGTAATATCAGTAGACGTCAAGAACTGCCTATGAATTATTCACTTGTTATTGAACCATTTGATGTCTGGGGCTTTGATTATATGGGAGCGTTTCCTTCCTCTAATGGGTATACACATATTTTAGTTGCTGTTGATTACGTTACTAAGTGGGTAGAAGCTATTCAACTAGTAGTGTTGATCACAACACCTCTATTAAGATGCTTAGAGAAGTTATTTTTCCGAGGTTTGGAGTTCCTAGATACTTAATGACTGATGGTGGTTCGCATTTTATTCATGGTGCTTTCCGTAAGATGCTTGCTAAGGATGATGTGAATCATAGAATTGCATCCCCATACCACCCACAGTCTAGTGGTCAACTAGAACTAAGTAACAGAGAGCTGAAATTAATTTTGCAAAAGACTGTTAATAGTCTAGAAAGAATTGGTCCAAGAAACTTGATGATGCATTATGGGCCTATAGAACTGCATACAAAAATCCTATGGGTATGTCTCTAAATAAAATGGTCTATGGAAAAGCATGCCACTTACCTCTTGAACTAGAACATAAGGCATATTGCGCTATTAAAGAGCTCAATTATGATTTCAAACTTGCCGGTGAGAAGAAGTTATTTGACATCTGCTCACTTGACGAATGGAGAACCCAGGCTTACGAGAATGCCAAACTGTTTAAAGAAAAGGTTAAAAGATGGCTTGACAAAAGGACACAAAAGCGCGAGTTTAACTTAGGTGATTATGTCTTGCTAGACAACTCTCGTTTAAGATTTTTTGCAGGAACACTTCTCTCTAAATGGGAAGGTCCTTACGTTATCAAGGAGGTCTATCGTTCCGGTGCCATAAAAATCAACAACTTCGAAGGCACGAATCCGAAGGTGGTGAACGGTCAAAGAATCAAACATTATATCTCAGGTAATCCTATAAATGTTGAAACCAATGTTATTGAAACCGGAACCCCGGAGGAATACATAAGGGACACTTTCCAGAACGATTCAGACTCCGAAAAGGAAGAGGTATGTGGTACGGTAAGTAAACCGACTCCAAAACATAATGACAATTTTTCTCCGTTTTGTAATATTTAGAAAAATAGAAAAATAAGAAGCAGTCTGGGAAGGACACGAGGCATCCACGAGGGTGCAGGGCGCGCCCTAACTCCCTAGGTGCGCCCCCCTACCTCGTGGGCACCTCGTGTGCCTCCCGGACTCCGTTTTATTGCACGTTACTTCTTTTGGTCGGTAAAATTTCATTATATATTCTCCCAAAGGTTTTGACCACCGTACCACGCGAATATCCTCTACTTTTGTTTCGATTCGTGTATCTGTCACCATGACGTCTTCAAGCACCCCCAAGGACAAGTTCTTCGAGAAGGTCATCAACCCCTACCTTGCGGAGGTGCTGCAACACCCTCAAGCCATCGAGGTGAGTGAGGGTGTGCTGCAGCAAGAATGGAGACAAGACTCGAAGCCATGGAGCAGCAAGTTTTCAAGTGCCAAGGTATGGTGCAACAAGGACTCAATGCCAACCACATGATGATCACAGAGCTCACCAACAACCACAAGCTGGACGCCAAGACCATTGGGGAGGCCATCTTCAAGATTCACGAGAAAATCGAGCATCTCCAAGCCCAGATCTATGACCTGCAAAACCAAAGTTGTGAGTATGAACATAGATTCAAGAAGATGAGTTTGGCTACATATTTGAGGATTCCGGAGACTCGATCATCCTTCTACGATGGTGAGCCCATGCCTTCGAAGGTGGACGATAAGCCTGCATCATCGACAACCCCATCATCACCACCTTCGAAGAAGGAGACATAATCACAAGGGTATGGGCACTCCCCTTGGCAACTGCCAAGATTGGGGGGGGTGCCCCGGTATCGTATCACCATCACACTCCTATCTTTACCGTTTTCCTTAGTTCGATCCTTTTGGTAATATCTTGATATAGTAGAATAAAGTTTAATGTGATCTAGTTGTGAACTTTGCTTTATGATCTTATCTATGTAATGGAGTCCGTGAGCTATATATATAATAAAGATTAGTTTTGAGTCAAGGGCTTGGTTTTCTCGCTATGATCATGAGAGAATAAAAGAAAATATAAAAAGTACCAAGAGATCACATTGATCTTATGGAAAGTAATGACTTCACATATAAATAGTATGATGAATAAAAGTTGTTGAGAGTTGACAAACAAAATTTTGGTCATCGTTGCAATTAATAGGAAGTAATAAAGAAAGAGAGGTTTTCACATACAAATATACTATCTTGGACATCTTTTATGATTGTGAGCACTCATTAAAATATGACATGCTAAAGAGTTGATGTTGGACACGGAAGACAACACAATGGGTTATGTCTTCTTATATTCGAAATAAAGTATATTTTCATGGATCATCCAACATGTTGAGCTTGCCTTTCCCCCTCATGCTAGCCAAAACTTCTTGCACCAAGTAGAGATGCTACTTGTGCTTCCATACATCCTTAAACCCAGTCTTGCCATGAGAGTCCACCATACCTACCTATGGATTGAGAAAGAACCTTCAAGTAAGTTGTCATTGTTGCAACTCTCTAAAATATGTATGATCTATTAGTGTGGAGAAAATAAACTTTAGATGATCTTGTGATATGGAAGCAATAAAAGCGACGGACTGCATATTAAAGGTCCATATCACAAGTGGCAATATAAAATGACGTTCTTTTGCGTTAAGATTTTGTACATCCAACCATAAAAGCAAATGACAACCTCTGCTTCCCTCTGTGAAGGGCCTATCTATTGTTCTTACCTTATAAGAGTCATGCTGATCTTCACATTTCCTTTTTTACATTTTATCCTTTGGGAAGCACATTTTGTAGGAAAGATCCTGACATATATACCCGCTTGGATGTAAGTTATCATGATCTATTACTGTTGACATTACCCTTGAGGTAAAAGGTTGGGAGGCAACACTATAAGCCCCTATCTTTCTATGTGTCCGATTAAAACTCCATACCCATAAGTATTGCATGAGTGTGAGCAATTGTGAAAGACTAAATGATAGTTGAGTATGTGGACTTGCTGAAAAGCTCTTATTTTGACTCTTTCTGATGTTACGATAAATTGCAATTGCTTCAATGACCGAGATCATAGTTTGTTAGTTTTCAATGAAGTTTCTGATTCATACTTGACATTGTGAATAGATTGTTACTTTAGCATAAGAGTCATATGACAATATATATGTGTTGTTGTTATAAGATTGATCATGATGCCTTCATGTCCGTATTTTATTTTATCGACACCTCTATCTCTAAACATGTGGACATATTTTTCGATATTGGCTTTCGCTTGAGGACAAGCGGGGTCTAAGCTTGAGGGAGTTGATACGACCATTTTGCATCCTGCTTTTATGTTGATATTTATTGCACTATGGGTTGTTATTACACATGATGTCACAATACTTATGCCATTTCTCTCTTATTTTGCAAGGTTTACATGAAGAGGGAGAATGTCGGTAGTTGGAATTCTGGGCTGGAAAAGGAGCAAACATTGGAGACCTATTCTGCACAACTCAAAAAGCCCTGAAACTCCATGAAACTCCGTTTCGGAAAATCTAAAAAATATCTGGCGAAAGAGGTATGAGAGGGGGGCCACCCACTGTCCACGAGGGTGGGGGCGCCCCCCTGGGCGTGCCCCTATCTCGTGGGCCACCTGGTGACTCCCTGATGCCCATCTTCTGCTATATGAGCTGTTTTGACCTGGAGAAAATCATAATGAGGCTTTCGGGATGAAGCGCCGCCGTCTCGAGGCGGAACCAATCTAGGGCTCTGACGGAGCTGTTCTTTCGGGGATACTTCCCGCCGGGAGGGGGAAATCATCACCGCCGTCATCACCAACAACTCTCCCATCTTGGGGAGGGTTATATTCATCAACATCTTCACCAGCACCATCTCCTCTCAAACCCTAGTTCATCTCTTGTATCCAATCTTTTTATCAAATGAAGGAAATATGCCCTAGAGGCAATAATAAAGATTTTATTTGTATTTCCTTATATCATGATAAATGTCTTTTATTCATGCTAGAATTGTATTAACCGGAAACTTAGTACATGTGTGAATACATAGACAAAACAGTATGTCCCTAGTATGCCTCTACTAGACTAGCTCATTGATCAAAGATCGTTATGTTTCCTAGCCATAGACATGAGTTGTCATTTGATAAATGAGATCACATCATTAGGAGAATGATGTGATGGACAAGACCCATCCGTTAGCTTAGCACTATGATCGTTTAGTTTTACTGATATTGCTTTCTTCATGACTTATACATGTTCCTGTGACTATGAGATTATGCAACTCCCGAATACCGGAGGAACACCTTGTGTGCTATCAAACGTCACAACGTAACTGGGTGATTATAAAGATGCTCTACAGGTGTCTCCGAAGGTGTTCGTGGTGTTGGCATAGATCAAGAATAGGATTTGTCACTCCGAGTGTCGGAGAGGTATCTCTGGGCCCTCTCGGTAATACACATCATAATAATCCTTGCAAGCAAATTACTAATGAGTTAGTCACGAGATGATGTATTACGGAACGAGAAAGAGACTTGCCGGTAACGAGATTGAACTAGGTATTGAGATACCGACGATCGAATCTCGGGCAAGCAACATACCGATGACAAAGGGAACAACATATGTTGTTATGCGGTTTGACCAATAAAGATATTAGTAGAATATGTAGGAGCCAATATGAGCATCCAGGTGCCTCTATTGGTTATTGACCGGAGATGAGTCTCAGTCATGTCTACATAGTTCTCGAACCCGTAGGATCCGCACGCTTAACGTTTGATGATGATCGGTATTGTGAGTTTATGAGTTTTGATGTACCGAAGGTAGTTAGGAGTCCCGCATGAGGTCACGGACATGATGAGGAGTCTCGGAATGTCCGAGACATAAAGATTAATATATTGGACGACTATATTCGGACATTGGAAGTGTTCCGGGTGTTATCGGGTAAAATCGGAGTGCCGGAGTGGGTTACCGGAACCCCCCCCCCCCCCCCGAGGGAGTATGGGCCATAGTGGGCCAATGAGGGAAAGAGAGGGGCAGCCCATAGGGCTGGCTGCACGCCCCCTAGGGTTCCTAGTTGGACTAGGAAAAGGGGGGAGGCGCCCCCGCTCCTTTCCTTCTCCTCTCCCCCTTAGGAATAGGAAAGGGGGGTTCCTATTCCTACTAGGAGTAGGAATCCTACTCCCTGGCACGCCCCTTGGCCAGCCGCACCTCCCCCTTGCTCCTTTATATACGGGGGCAGGGGCACCCAAAGATGCATAGGAAACATTGTTCTAGCCATGTGCGGTGCCCTCCTCCACAGAAACACACCTCGGTCATACCGTTGCAGTGCTTAGGCAAAGCCCTGCGCCGGTAGCTTCATCATCTCCGTCACCACGCCGTCATGCTGACAAAACTCTCCTGTGAAGCTCAACTGGATCAAGAGCTCGTGGGACGTCATCAACCTGAACGTGTGCTAAACGCGGAGGTGTCGTATGTTCGGTGCTTGATCGGTTGGATCGCGAAGACGTTCGACTACATCAACTGTGTCACTAGACGCTTCCGCTTTCGGTCTACGAGGGTACGTAGACATACTATCCCCTCTTGTTGCTATGCATCTAGTATATAGATCTTGCATGATCGTAGGAAAATTTATAAATACTACTTCCCCAACATCAAAACCTCAGATTGGTACCTGTAGGTTGCTAGTAGTGTTGATTACTCCTTGTAGTTGATGCTAGTTGGTTTACTTGGTGGAAGATCATATGTTAAGATCTATTATGCATATTAATACCCCTCTGATTATGAACATGAATATGCTTTGTGAGTAGTTATGTTTGTTCCTGAGGACATGGGAGAAGTCTTGCTATAAGTAGTCATGTGAATTTGGTATTCATTCTATATTTTGATAAGATGTATGTTGCCTTTCCTCTAGTGGTGTTATGTGAACGTCGACTACATGACACTTCACCATTGTTCGATATTTTGATAAGATGTATTGTTCTTATGCTAAAGTAACAATCTATTCACAATGTCAAGTATGAATCCGAAACTTCATTGAAAACTAACAAACTATAATCTCGGTCATTGAAGCAATTGAAATTTATCTTAACATTGGAAAGAGTCAATATAAGAGCTTTTCAACAAGTCCACATACTCAACTACCATTTAGTCTTCCACAATTGCTAACACTCACACAATACTTATGGCTAGGAAGTTTTAATCGGACATAGAGAAAGATAGGGGCTTATAGTATTGCCTCCCAACCATTTACCTCAAGGGTATCGTCAACAATAATAGTTTATGATAACTTACATCCAATTGGGTATATACATCAAGATCTTTCCAACACAATGTGCTTGCTAAAGGATAAAATGGAAAATGGAAAGGTGAAGATCACCATGACTGCTGTATAAGGTATAAGACAAGAATAAACGATAGGCCCTTCGTAGAGGGAAGCAGAGGTTGTCATGTGCTTTTATGGTTGGATGTACAAAATCTTAGTGCAAAAGAACGTCACTTTATATTGCCACTTGTGATAGGGACCTTTATTATGCAGTCCGTCGCTTTTATTGCTTCCATATTACAAGATCGTATAAATCTTATTTTCTCCATACTAATAGATCATACATATTTAGAGAGCAATTTTTATTGACTGTAACAATGACAACTTACTTGAATGATCTTACCCAATCCATAGGTAGATATGGTGGACTCTCATGGCAAAACTGGGTTTAAGGATATTTGGAAGCACAAGTAGAATCTCTACTTGGTGCAAGGAGTTTGGCTAGCATGAGGGGGAAAGGCAAGCTTAACATGTTGGATGATCCATGACAATATACTTTATTTCAGATATAAGAAAACATAACCCATTACGTTGTCTTCCTTGTCCAACATCAACTTTTTAGCATGTCATATTTTAATGAGTGCTCACAATTATAAAAGATGTCCAATAAATTATATTTATATGTGAAGACCTCTCTTTCTTTATTACATCCTATTAATTGCAACGATGACCAAAACTATGTTTGTCAACTCTCAACAACTTTTATTCATCATACTCTTTATATGTGAAGTCATAACTTTCTATGAGATCAATATGATCTCTTTTCATTCTTTTTATTCTTTCTTTTATTGTCTCATGATCATAGTGAGATAATCAAGCCCTTGGCTCGAAACTAATCTTTATTATATATAGCTTACAGACTCGATTACAAAGATAAGGATCATAAAAGCCAAGCTCACAACTAGATCATACTAAGCTTTATTCTACTAGATCAAGATATAACCAAAAGGATCGAACTAAGAAAAGCGGTAAAGATAGAAGTGTGATGGTGATACGATAACGGGGAACCTCCCCCAAGCTTGGCAGTTGCCAAGGGGAGTGCCCATACCCATGTATTTATGTCTCTTTCTTCAGCGGTGATGGAGTTGTTGATGATGCAGGCTTGTCGTCCATCTTCCAAGGCGTAGGCTCACCATCATAGAAGGATGACCAAGTCTCCGAGATCCTCAAATCTGTAGCCAAACGTATCTTCTTGAATCTATATTCATACTCATAGTTTTGGTTTTCCAGGTCATAGATCTAGACTTGGAGGTGCTCGATTTTCTCATGAAGCTTGAAGATGGCCTCCCCAATATTCTTGGCATCCAGCTTGTGGTTGTTGGTGAACTCCGCGATCATCATGTGGTTGGTGTTGAGCCTGCGTTCCACCATCCCCTGGCACTTGAAAACTTGTTGCTCCATTGCTTCGAGTCTTGTCTCCACGCTTCCGATCCTCCTTGGTCCCTCAACATCGTAGATGTGGAGCACCCCCTCACGCATCTCAATGGATTGAGGGTTTTGCAGCACCTCCGCGGGGTAGGGGTAGATGACCTTCTTGAAAAACTTGTCCTTGGGGGCGCTTGGAGACATCATGGTGATCTAGATCTATCATAAAAACAACTCGAAACAAAAGCAGGAGATATTCGCGCGGTGCGGTGGTCAAAACCTTCGGGAGATTATATAATGAATTTTTACCGACTAAAATAAGTATCATGCAAGAAAACAGAATACGGAGGGCACACGAGGTGCCCACGAGGCAGGCCGCCTAGGGGGGGTAGGGCACGCCCTCCACCCTCGTGGGTGCCTCGTGTCCCTTTCGGACTACTTCTTATTTTCCTATTTTCTTAAATATTCCAAAATAGAGAAAAATTGATATTATAACTATTTTGGAGTTGGTTTACTTACTGTACCTCATACATCTTCCTTTTCAGAGTCCGAAATGTTCTGGAAAGTGTCCCTTGTGTATTCCTCCGGGGTGACCGTTTCAATGAAATTAGTTTCAACATTTATGGGATTACCTGAGATATAATGTTTGATTCTTTGACCGTTCACCACCTTTGGATTTGTGCCTTCGAAGTTGTTGATTTTTATGGCACCGGAACGGTAGACCTCCTCGATAACGTAAGGGCCTTCCCATTTAGAGAGAAGTTTTCCTGCAAAAAATGTTAAATGAGAATTGTATAGCAAACCATAATCACCTACATTAAACTCACGTTTTTGTATCCTTTTGTCATGCCATCTTTTAACTTTTTCTTTAAACAGGTTGGCATTCTCTTAGGCCTGGGTTCTCCACTCATCAAGTGAGCTAATGTCAAATAACCTCTTCTCACTGGCAAGTTTAAAATCATAATTGAGCTCTTTAAGGGCGCAATATGCCTTGTGTTCTAGCTCGAGAGGTAAGTGACATGCTTTTCCATAAACCATCTTATACGGAGACATACTCATAGGATTTCTATATGTAGTTCTATAGGCCCATAATGCATCATAAAGTTTCTTGGACCAATTCTTTCTAGATCTATTAACAGTCTTTCGCAAAATTAATTTGAGCTCTCTATCACTCAGTTCTACTTGACCACTAGACTGTGGGTGGTATGGGGATGCAATTATATGATTAACATCATACTTAGCAAGCATTTTACGGAAAGCACCATGAATGAAGTGTGAACCACCATCAGTCGTTAGGTATCTAGGGACTCCAAACCTCGGAAAAATAACTTCTTTAAGCATCTTAATAGAAGTGTTGTGATCAACACTACTAGTTGGAATAGCTTCTACCCACTTAGTAACGTAATCAACAACAACTAAAATATGTGTATACCCGTTAGAGGAAGGAAACAGTCCCATATAATCAAAGCCCCAAACATCAAATGGTTCAATAACAAGTGAATAATTCATAGGCATTTCTTGACGTCTACTAATATTACCAATTCTTTGACATTCATCATAAGACAAGACAAACCATGATAGCAATGATCTCCTATTTTAACAAAAATAACAGCCATGCCTACAACAGGTCTATGTTTATTCCTAGTATCAGGTTTGGCGATTCTAGCAGCATCCTCATGGAGGTAAATAACATGCCCATCAATACTATCGACCAAGAGATCCTTAACCATAACAACACTAGGTTCAACTTTAATTTGCTCAGAGGGTGTAGGTGTTCTAGTATTACTTTTACGAACCACAGTTGAAGCTTTAGCATGATCTTTAATTCTAATAGGGAAGGGCGGTTTCTCAATATAAGCGGTAGGAACAATAGGATCAACATTATAAGTGATAGCCTTTTCTTCAACTTTAGCAGGTTCAACTACTTTTACTTGAATGGGAGGATGATATTTAAACCACTTCTCCTTAGGGAGATCAAAATGAGTAGCAAATGATTCACATAAAGTAGCTACTATCTTAGAGTCAAGTCCATATTTAGTGCTAAATTCACGGAAAACATCGGTATCCATAAAAGATTTAACACAGTCAAACTTAGGTGTTATACCTGACTCCTTACCTTCGTCGAGATCCCAATCTTCAGAGTTGCGTTAAATTCTTTCCAATAAATCCCATTTGAATTCAATAGTCTTCATCATAAAAGAACCTGTACATGAAGTATCGAGCATGGAGCGATTATCGAGAGAAAGCCGAGCATAAATTTTTTGAATAATCATTTCACTTGAGGGCTCATGATTGGGGCATGAATATATCATTGACTTAATCCTCCCCCAAGCTTGAGCGATACTTTGTCCTTCGCGAGGCCAAAAATTATATATATAATTACAATCATGATGAACCTGACGCATAGGATAAAACTTCTAATGAAATTCCAATTTCAACCGGTTGTAGTTCCATGATCCAATATCATCGCATAGCCTAAACCATGTCAATGCCTTTCCCTTCAAAGATAAAGGGAATACCTTCTTCTTGATGACATCCTCGGGCATAACTGCAGGCTTAAATAATCCACAAACTTCATCCACATATATTAGGTGCAAATCGGGATGCAATGTTCCATCTCCTGTAAGGGATTAGCTAGTAGTTTCTCTATCATACCCGAAGGAATTTCAAAGTAAACATTTTCAATAGGTTCAGTAGGTTGAGGAGAAACTCTTTTCTCTACTTGTAGGGGTGAACATACCCCGAACAAGCCCCTCAAAGGATTATGTTCCACAGTAACAAGTGACAATAAATTTCAGCACACTATATAAATTTTTCCTTACCAAAGGCG
>LR738715.1:200212662-200224478 GCA_902687465.1 Secale cereale | reverse complement strand
ACATCGGTATCCATAAAAGATTTAACACAGTCAAACTTAGGTGTTATACCTGACTCCTTACCTTCGTCGAGATCCCAATCTTCAGAGTTGCGTTAAATTCTTTCCAATAAATCCCATTTGAATTCAATAGTCTTCATCATAAAAGAACCTGTACATGAAGTATCGAGCATGGAGCGATTATCGAGAGAAAGTCGAGCATAAATTTTTTGAATAATCATTTCACTTGAGGGCTCATGATTGGGGCATGAATATATCATTGACTTAATCCTCCCCCAAGCTTGAGCGATACTTTGTCCTTCGCGAGGCCAAAAATTATATATATAATTACAATCATGATGAACCTGACGCATAGGATAAAACTTCTAATGAAATTCCAATTTCAACCGGTTGTAGTTCCATGATCCAATATCATCGCATAGCCTAAACCATGTCAATGCCTTTCCCTTCAAAGATAAAGGGAATACCTTCTTCTTGATGACATCCTCGGGCATAACTGCAGGCTTAAATAATCCACAAACTTCATCCACATATATTAGGTGCAAATCGGGATGCAATGTTCCATCTCCTGTAAGGGATTAGCTAGCAGTTTCTCTATCATACCCGAAGGAATTTCAAAGTAAACATTTTCAATAGGTTCAGTAGGTTGAGGAGAAACTCTTTTCTCTACTTGTAGGGGTGAACATACCCCGAACAAGCCCCTCAAAGGATTATGTTCCACAGTAACAAGTGACAATAAATTTCAGCACACTATATAAATTTTTCCTTACCAAAGGCGCTTCACTCCCCGGCAACACCGCCAGAAAAGATTCTTGATGATCCACAAGTATAGGGGATCTATTGTAGTCCTTTCGATAAGTAAGAGTGTCAAACCCAACGAGGAGCAGAAGGAAATGATAGGCACTTTTCAGTAAGGTATTCTCTGCAAGCACTGAAATTATCGGTAACACGTAGTTTTGTGATAAGGTAATTTGTAACGGGTAGCAAGTAATAAAATTAAATAAGGTGCATCAAGATGGCCCAATCCTTTTTGTAGCAAAGGACAATCCTGGACAAACTCTTATATAAAGGAAAGTGCTCCCGAGGACGCATGGGAATTATCGTCAAGCTAGTTTTCATCACGCTCATATGATTCGCGTTCATTACTTTGATAATTTGCTATGTGGGTGGACCGATGCTTGGGTACTGCCCTTTCTTGGACAAGCATCCCACTCATGATTAACCTCTATTTCAAGCATCCGCAACTACAAAAGAAGTATTAAGGTAAACCTAACCATAGCATGAAACATATGGATCCAAATTAGCCCCTTACGAAGCAACACATAAACTAGGGTTTAAGCTTCTGTCACTCTAGCAACCCATCATCTACTCATTACTTCCCAATGCCTTCCTCTAGGCCCAAACAATGGTGAAGTGCCATGTAGTCGACCTTCACAT
Source organism: Secale cereale (assembly GCA_902687465.1). Lineage (NCBI taxonomy): Eukaryota > Viridiplantae > Streptophyta > Magnoliopsida > Poales > Poaceae > Secale > Secale cereale. The sequence goes on along the minus strand of LR738715.1, from coordinate 200,223,044 downwards.
GACACCACTAGAGGAAAGGCAACATACATCTCATCAAAATATCGAACGAATACCAAATTCACATGACTACTTATTGTTGGGGAACGTAGCAGAATTCAAAAAAATTCAACGCTTTCACCAACATCCAACTAAGGAGACATCTAGCAACGAGCAAGTAAGAGTGCATCTACATACCGTTATGTAGATCGCGTGCGGAAGCTTCCGAAGAAGCGTGGATGAAGTAGTCGTACTCTTCGCGTTCTTCGTCACCGATGATCTAGCGCTGAACGGACGGCACCTCCGCGTTCAACACACGTCCGGTACAGCAACGTCACCTCCTTCTTGATCCAGCAAGGGGGGAGGAGAAGTCGTCAGAGATCCAGCAGCACAATGGCGTGGTGGTGGATGCAGTGGAGATTGCAGCAGGGCTTCGCCGGGCGCCCTGCGTTTGAGGAGACGGAGTTGTAACGGGAGGGGGAGAGGCGCCAGGGCAAGGGTGCGGCTGCCCTCTCCCCCCCCCCCCACATATATATAGGGGGCCAGGGGGTGCGCCAGCCCCCTGCAGATCCAATCTGCAAGGGGGGGCGGTGGCCAGGGGGGAGTCCTTGCCCCCCAAGGCAAGTGGCGCCCCCTCCCCCCTAGGGTTTCAACCCTAGGCGCATGGGGAGGTGGGCCCAAGTGGTGCGCCAGCCCATTAGGGCTGGACACTTCCCCCTTGCGGCCTAGGGTCCCCACCGGGATGGGTGGCCCCACCCGGTGGACCCCCGGGGCCCCTCCGGTGGTCCCGGGACGCTCCCGGTGACCCCCGGAGATCACCCGATGGCCGAAACCTGACTTCCTATATATCAATATCTACCTCCGGACCATTCCGGAACTCCTCGTGACGTCCGGGATCTCATCCGGGACTCCGAACAACTTTCGGGTTTCCACGTGCATGTATCTCTACAACCCTAGCGTCACTGAACCTTAAGTGTGTAGACCCTACGGGTTCGGGAGACACACAGACATGACCGAGACGACTCTCCGGTCAATAACCAACAGCGGGATCTGGATACCCATGTTGGTTCCCACGTGTTCCTCGATGATCTCATTCGATGAACCACTGTGTCAAGGATTTACTCAATCCCGTATATTATTCCCTTTGTCTATCGGTACGGTACTTGCCCGAGATTCGATCGTCGGTATACCCGATACCTTGTTCAATCTCGTCATGGCAAGTCTCTTTACTCGTTCCGTAATCCATCATCCCGCGACTAACTCCTTAGTCACTTTGAGCTCATTATGATGATGTCTTACCGAGAGGGCCCAGAGGTACCTCTCCGTCATACGGAGTGACAATATCCTAGTCTCGGTTCGTACCAACTCAAAAGACACTTTCGGAGATACCCGTTGCGTACCTTTATAGCCACCCAGTTACGTTGTGACGTTTGGCACACCCAAATTATTCCTACGGTATCCGGGAGTTGCACAACCTCATGGTCTAAGGAATAAATACTTGACACTGGAAAAGCTTAAGCATTACGAACTATACGATCTCATGCTAGGCTCAGGATTGGGTCTTGTCCATCACATCATTCTCCTAATGATGTGATCCCGTTATCAATGACATCCAATGTCCATGGTCAGGAAACCGTGACCATCTGTTGATCAACGAGCTAGTAACTAGAGGCTTATCAGGGACACGTTGTGGTCTATGTATTCACACATGTATCGCCGTTTCCATACAATACAATTCAAGCATGAATAACATACAATTATCATGAACAAGGAAATATAATAATAATCCTTTTATTATTGCCTCTAGGGCATATTTCCAACAGTCTCCCACTTGCACTAGAGTCAATAATCTAGTTACATTGTGATGAATCGAACACCCATAGAGTTCTGGTGTTGATCATGTTTTGCCCGTGGAAGAGGTTTAGTCAACGGGTCTGCGACATTCAGATCCGTATGCACTTTAAAAATATCTATGTCTCCATCTTGAACATAATTCCGGATGGAGTTGAAACGGCGCTTGATGTGCTTGGTCTTCATGTGAAACCTGGGCTCCTTGGTAATGGCAATAGCTCCAGAGTTGTCACAGAAGAGAGTCATCGGGCTTGACGCGCTTGGAATGACTCCTAGGTCGGTGATGAACTCCTTCATCCAGACTCCTTCTTGCGCTGCTTCGCAAGCAGCTATGTACTCCGCTTCACATGTAGAATGCACCACGACGCTCTGCTTGCAACTGCACCAGCTGACTGCATTTATCTCTACGACCCTAGCGTTACTGAACCTTAAGTGTGTAGACCCTACGGGTTCGGGAGACACGTAGACATGACCGAGACCACTCTCCGGTCAATAACCAACAGCGGGATCTGGATACCCATGTTGATTCCCACGTGTTCCTCGATGATCTTCATCGGATGAACCACCGTGTCAAGGATTCACTCAATCCCGTATGTTATTCCCTTTGTTCATCGGTACGGTACTTGCCCGAGATTCGATCGTCGGTATTCCCGATACCTTGTTCAATCTCATCATGGCAAGTCTCTTTACTCGATCCGTAATCCATCATCCCGTGACTAACTACTTAGTCACATTGAGCTCATTATGATGATGACTTACCGAGTGGGCCCAGAGGTACCTCTCCGTCATACGGAGTGACAACATCCCAGTCTCGGTTCGTACCAACTCAACAGATACTTTCGAAGATACCCGATGCGTACCTTTATAGCCACCCAGTTACGTTGTGACGTTTGGCACACCCAAAGTATTCCTACGGCATCCGGGAGTTGTACAACTTCATGGTCTAAGGAATAAATACTTGACACCGAAAAGCTTATGCATTACGAACTATACGATCTCGTGCTATGCTCAGGATTGGGTCTTGTCCATCACATCATTCTCCTAATGATGTGATCCCGTTATCACTGACATCACATGTCCATGATCAGGAAACCGTGATCATCTATTGATCAACGAGCTGGTAACTAGAGGCCTACCAGGGACTCATTGTGGTCTATGTATTCACACATGTATCGTTGTTTCCGTACAATACAATTCAAGCATGAATAACAGACGATTATCATGAACAAGGAAATATAATAATAATACTTTTATTATTGCCTCTAGGGCATATTTCCAACAGTCTCCCACTTGCACTAGAGTCAATAATCTAGTTACATTGTGATGAATCAAACACCCATAGAGTTCTGGTGTTGATCATGTTTTGCCCGTGGAAGAGGTTTAGTCAACGGGTCTGCGACATTCAGATCTGTATGCACTTTACAAATATCTATGTCTCCATCCTGAACATAATTCCGGATGGAGTTGAAACGGCGCTTGATGTGCTTGGTCTTCTTGTGAAACCTGGGCTCCTTGGTAATGGCAATAGCACCAGTGTTGTCACAGAAGAGAGTCATCGGGCTTGACGCGCTTGGAATGACTCCTAGGTCCGTGATGAACTCCTTCATCCAGACTCCTTCCTGCGCTGCTTCGGAAGCAGCTATGTACTCCGCTTTACATGTAGATGCTGCCACGACGCTTTGCTTGCAACTGCACCAGCTGACTGCCCCACCATTCAAAATATACACGTATCCGGTTTGTGACTTAGAGTCATCCAGATCTGTGTTGAAGCTAGCATCGACGTAACCCTTTACGACGAGCTCTTCGTCACCTCCATAAACGAGAAACATATCCTTAGTCCTTTTCAGGTACTTCAGGATGTTCTTGACCGCTGTCCAGTGTTCCGTACCGGGATCACTTTGGTACCTCCCTACCAAACTTATGGCAAGGTTCACATCAGGTCTGGTACACAGCATGGCATACATGATAGAACCTATGGCCGAGGCATAGGGAATGACACTCATCTTTTCTCTATCTTCTGCCGTGGTCGGCGACTGAGCCTTGCTCAATCTCATACCTTGCAAAACAAGCAAGAATCACTTCTTGGACTGATCCATATTGAACTTTTTCAATATCTTGTCAAGGTATGTACTTTGTGAAAGACCAATGAGGCGTCTTGATCTATCTCTATAGATTTTGATGCCTAATATGTAAGCAGCTTCTCCAAGGTCCTTCATTGAAAAACTTTTATTCAAGTAGGCCTTTAAATTTTCCAAGAATTCTATGTCATTTCCCATCAGCAATATGTCATCCACATATAATATGAGAAATGCCACAGAGCTCCCACTCACTTTCTTGTAAATACAGGCTTCTCCATAAGTCTGTATAAATCCAAACGCTTTGATCACATCATTAAAGCGAATATTCCAACTCCGAGATGCTTGCACCAGCCCGTAAATCGAGCGCTGGAGCTTGCATACCTTGTTAGCGTTCTCCGGATCGACAAAACCTTCCGGTTGCATCATATACAACTCTTCCTTGAGGAAGCCGTTAAGGAATGTTGTTTTGACGTCCATTTTCCATATCTCATAATCATAGATTGCAGCAATAGCTAACATGATTCTGACTGACTTCAGCATCGCTGCGGGAGAGAAAGTCTCGTCGTAGTCAATCCCTTGAACTTGTCGATAACCCTTAGTGACAAGCCGAGCCTTATAGATGGTCACATTACCATCCGCGTCTGTCTTCTTCTTAAATATCCATTTGTTTTCTATGGCGTGCCTATCATCAGGCAAGTCCACCAAAGTCCATACTTTGTTTTCATACATGGATTCTATCTCGGATTTTATGGCTCCAAGCCATTTATTGGAATCCGGGCCCGCCATCGCTTCTTCATAGTTCGAAGGTTCACCGTTGTCTAACAACATGATTTCCAGGACAGGGTTGCCGTACCACTCTGGTGCGGAACGTGCCCTTGTGGACCTTCGAAGTTCAGTAGTAACTTGATCTGTTTCTTCATGATCATTATCATTAACTTCCTCCCTTGTCGGTGCAGGCACCTCAGGAACAACTTCCTGCGCTGCGCTACTTTCCGGTCCAGGAGGGGTGACTGTCACCTCATCAAGTTCTACTTTCCTCCCACTCACTTCTTTCGAGAGAAACTCTTTCTCCAGAAAGCATCTATTCTTGGCAACAAAGACTTTGCCTTCGGATCTGTGGTAGAAGGTGTACCCAATCGTCTCCTTTGGGTATCCTGTGAAGACGCATTTCTCCGATTTGGGTTCGAGCTTTTCAGGTTGAAGTTTCTTGACATAAGCATCGCAACCCCAAACTTTTAGAAACGACAGCTTTGGTTTCTTGCCAAACCAAAGTTCATATGGAGTCGTCTCAACGGATTTCGACGGAGCCCTATTTAAAGTAAATGCGGCGGTCTCTAAAGCATAACCCCAAAAAGATAGCGGTAAATCGGTGAGGGACATCATAGATCGCACCATGTCCAACAGAGTACGATTTCGACGTTCGGACACACCATTACGTTGAGGTGTTCCGGGCGGTGTCAATTGTGAAACAATTCCACAACTCTTAAGGTGTGTGCCAAATTCATGACTTAAATACTCACCCCACGATCTGATCGTAAGAACTTTATTTTTCTGTCACGTTGATTCTCAACCTCATTCTGAAATTCCTTGAACTTTTCAAAGGTCTCAGACTTGTGTTTCATCAAATAGATATACCCGTATCTACTCAAGTCATCTGTGAGGGTGAGAACATAACGATAGCCTCCGTGAGCCTCAACACTCATTGGACCGCACACATCGGTATGTATGATTTCCAACAAGTTGGTTGCTCGCTCCATTGTTCCGGAGAACGGAGTCTTGGTCATCTTGCCCAAGAGGCATGGTTCGCACGTGTCAAATGATTCATAATCAAGAGACTCTAGAAGTCCATCTGAATGGAGCTTCTTCATACGTTTGACACCAATATGACCAAGGCGACAATGCCACAAGTATGTGGGACTATCATTATCAACTTTACATCTTTTGGCATCTACACTATGAATATGTCTATCATCACGTTCGAGATTCATCAAAAATAAACCATTGACCAGCGGGGCATGACCATAAAACACATCTCTCAAATAAATAGAACAACCATTATTCTCCGATTTGAAAGAGTAGCCATCTCGCATAAGACGAGATCCAGAAACAATGTTCATGCTCAAAGCTGGTACTAAATAACATTGAGGTTAAAAACTAATCCCGAGGGTAGATGTAGAGGTAGCGTGCCGACGGCGATCACATCGACCTTGGAACCATTCCCGACGCGCATCGTCACCTCATCCTTCGCCAGTCTCCACTTATTCCGCAGCTCCTGTTTTGAGTTACAAATGTGAGCAACTGCACCGGTATCGAATACCCAGGAGCTACTACGAGTGCTGGTAAGGTACACATCAATAACATGTATATCATATATACCTTTGACGTTGCCGGCCTTCTTGTCTGCTAAATATTTGGGGCAGTTCCGCTTCCAGTGACCCGTTCCCTTGCAATAAAAGCACTCTGTCTCAGGCTTGGGTCCATACTTTGGCTTCTTCCCAGCAACAGGCTTGCCGGGCGCGGCAACTCCCTTGCCGTCCTTCTTGAAGTTCTTCTTACCCTTGCCTTTCTTGAACTTAGTGGTTTTATTGACCATCAACACTTGATGTTCTTTCTTGATGTCCACCTCCGCTGATTTCAGCATCGAATACACCTCGGGAATGGACTTCTCCATCCCCTGCATATTAAAGTTCAACACGAAGCTCTTGAAGCTTGGTGGGAGCGACTGGAGGATTCTGTCAACGACCGCTTCATCTGGGAGATTCATTCCCAGCTGAGACAAGCGGTTGTGCAATCCAGAAATCTTGAGGATGTGCTCACTGACAGAACTATTCTCCTCCATCTTACAGCTGTAGAATGCGTCGGAGACATCATATCTCTCGACTCGGGCATGAGCTTGGAAAACCATTTTTAGCTCTTCGAACATCTCATATGCTCCGTGCTGCTCAAAACGTTTTTGGAGCCCCGACTCTAAGCTGTAAAGCATGCTGCATGAACCAGGGAGTAATCATCACAACGCGACTGCCAGGTGTTCATAACGTCCTGGGTCGCCGGGAGAACGGGTGCATCACCTAGCGGTGCTTCAAGGACATATGATCTCTTGGCAGCTATGAGGATAATCCTCAGGTTACGGACCCAATCCGTATAGTTGCTACCATCGTCTTTCAGCTTGGTTTTCTCTAGGAACGCGTTGAAGTTGAGGGAAACCTGAGCGTGGGCCATTTGATCTACAAGAGATATTGTAAAGAATTTAGACTAAGTTCATGATAATTAAGTTCATCTTAATCAAATTTGAATGAACTCCCACTCAGAATGACATCTCTCTAGTCATCTAAGTGATACACGATCCGAATCGACTAGCCCGTGTCCGATCATCACGTGAGACGGAGTAGTCATCAACGGTGAACATCTTCATGTTGATCGTATCTTCTATACGACTCGTGTTCGACCTTTCGGTCTTCCGTGTTCTGAGGCCATGTCTGTACATGCTAGGCTCGTCAAGTGAACCCTAAGTGTATCGCGTGTGTAAATCTGGCTTACACCCATTGTATGCGAACGTTGGAACCTATCACACCCGATCATCACGTGGTGCTTCGGAGCAACGAACTTTAGCAACGGTGCACAGTTAGGGGAAACACAATTCTTGAAATTTTAGTGAGAGATCATCTTATTTACTACCGTCATTCTAAGTAAACAAGATGCATAAACATGATAAACATCACATGCAATCAATTAAAGTGACATGATATGGCAAATATCATCTTGCTCCTTGGATCTCCATCTTCGGGGCACCATGATCATCTTGTCACCGGCTCGACACCATGATCTTCAGCATCATGATCTCCATCATCGTGTCTTGAAGAAGTCGTCACGCCAACTATTACTTCTACTACTATAGCTAATGTTTAGCAATAAAGTAAAGTAATTACATGGCGGTATTCAGTGACACGCAGGTCATACAATAATTAAGACAACTCCTATGGCTCCTGCCGGTTGTCAAGTTCATCGACATGCAAGTCGTGATTCCCTATTACAAGAACATGATCAATCTCATACATCACATATATCATTCATCACATCTTCTTTTGGCCATACCACGTCACGTAGCACATGCTGCAAAAACAAGTTCGACGTCCTCTAATTGTTGTTGCAAGTTTTACGTGGCTTCTATAGGATTTCTAGCAAGAACGTTTCTTACCTACGCCAAAACCACAACGTGATTTGTAAATTTCTATTTACCCTTCATAAGGACCCTTTTCATCGAATCCGATCCGACTAAAGTAGGAGAGACTGACACCCGCCAGCCACCTTATGCATCTAGTGCATGTCTGTCGGTGGAACCAGTCTCACGTAAGCGTACGTGTAAAGTCGGTCCGGGCCGCTTCATCCCACAATACCGCCGAATCAAGATTGACTAGTAACGTTAAGAAATTGAACAAACTCAAACGCCCACAACTGATTTGTGTTCTACTCGTGCAAGATGCTACGCATAAGACCTAGCTCAGATGCCACTGTTGGGGAACGTTGCAGAATTCAAAAAATTTCTACGCTTTCACCAAGATCCAACTAAGGAGACATCTAGCAACGAGCAAGTAAGAGTGCATATACATACCGTTATGTAGATCGCGTGCGGAAGCTTTCGAAGAAGCGTGGATGAAGTAGTCGTACTCTTCGCGTTCTTCGCCACCGATGATCTAGTGCCGAATGGACGGCACCTCCGCGTTCAACACACGTCCGGTACAGCAACGTCACCTCCTTCTTGATCCAGCAAGGGAGAGGAGAAGTCGTCAGAGATCCAGCAGCACAACGGCGTGGTGGTGGATGCAGTGGAGATTGCAGCAGGGCTTCGACGGGCGCCCTGCGTTTGAGGAGATGGAGTTGTGACGGGAGGGGGAAAGGCGCCAGGGCAAGGGTGTGGCTGCCCTCTCCCCCCCCACATATATATAGGGGGCCAGGGGGTGCACCAGCCCCCTACAGATCCAATCTGCAAGGGGGGCGGCGGCCAGGGGGGAGTCCTTGCCCCCCAAGGCAAGTGGCGCCCCTCCCCCCTAGGGTTTCAACCCTAGGCGCATGGGGAGGTGGGCCCAAGTGGTGCGCCAGCCCTAATGGGCTGGACACTTCCCCCTTGCATCCTAGGGCCCCCACCGGGATGGGTGGCCCCACCCGGTGGACCCCCGGGGCCCCTCCGGTGGTCCCGGGACGCTCCCGGTGACCCCCGAAGATCACCCGATGGCCGAAACCTGACTTCCTATATATCAATCTCTACCTCCGGACCATTTCGGAACTCCTCGTGACGTCCGGGATCTCGTCCGGGACTTCGAACAACTTTCAGGTTTCCACGTGCATTTATCTCTACGACCCTAGTGTTACCGAACCTTAAGTGTGTAGACCCTACGGGTTCGGGAGACACGTAGACATGACCGAGACCACTCTCCGGTCAATAACCAACAGTGGGATCTGGATACCCATGTTGGTTCCCACGTGTTCCTCGATGATCTTCATCGGATGAACCACCGTGTCAAGGATTCACTCAACCCCGTACGTTATTCCCTTTGTTCATCGGTACGGTACTTGCCCGAGATTCGATCGTCGGTATTCCCGATACCTTGTTCAATCTCATCATGGCAAGTCTTGTTACTCGATCAGTAATCCATCATCCCGTGACTAACTACTTAGTCACATTGAGCTCATTATGATGATGACTTACCGAGTGGACCCAGAGGTACCTCTCCGTCATACGGAGTGACAACATCCCAGTCTCGGTTCGTACCAACTCAACAGATACTTTCGGAGATACCCGATGCGTACCTTTATAGCCACCCAATTACGTTGTGACGTTTGGCACACCCAAAGTATTCCTACGGCATCCGGGAGTTGTACAACTTCATGGTCTAAGGAATAAATACTTGACACCGAAAAGCTTATGCATTACGAACTATACGATCTCGTGCTATGCTCAGGATTGGGTCTTGTCCATCACATCATTCTCCTAATGATGTGATCCCGTTATCACTGACATCACATGTCCTTGATCAGGAAACCGTGATCATCTGTTGATCAATGAGCTGGTAACTAGAGGCCTACCAGGGACTCATTGTGGTCTATGTATTCACACATGTATCGTTGTTTCCGTACAATACAATTCAAGCATGAATAACAGACGATTATCATGAACAAGGAAATATAATAATAATACTTTTATTATTGCCTCTAGGGCATATTTCCAACACTTATAGCAAGACATCTCCCATGTCCTCAGGAACAAACCTAACTACTCACAATTCATATGCATGTTCATAATCAGAGGGGTATTAATATGCATAAAGGATCTGAACATATGATCTTCCACCGAATAAACCAACTAGCATCAACTACAAAGAGAAATCAACACTACTAGCAATCCACAAGTACCAATCTGAGGTTTTCAGACAAAGATTGGATACAAGAGATGAACTAGGGTTTGAGAGGACATGGTGTTGG
>LR738715.1:200191471-200212652 GCA_902687465.1 Secale cereale | reverse complement strand
TGGGCTGGACACTTCCCCCTTGCATCCTAGGGCCCCCACCGGGATGGGTGGCCCCACCCGGTGGACCCCCGGGGCCCCTCCGGTGGTCCCGGGACGCTCCCGGTGACCCCCGAAGATCACCCGATGGCCGAAACCTGACTTCCTATATATCAATCTCTACCTCCGGACCATTTCGGAACTCCTCGTGACGTTCGGGATCTCGTCCGGGACTTCGAACAACTTTCAGGTTTCCACGTGCATTTATCTCTACGACCCTAGTGTTACCGAACCTTAAGTGTGTAGACCCTACGGGTTCGGGAGACACGTAGACATGACCGAGACCACTCTCCGGTCAATAACCAACAGTGGGATCTGGATACCCATGTTGGTTCCCACGTGTTCCTCGATGATCTTCATCGGATGAACCACCGTGTCAAGGATTCACTCAACCCCGTACGTTATTCCCTTTGTTCATCGGTACGGTACTTGCCCGAGATTCGATCGTCGGTATTCCCGATACCTTGTTCAATCTCGTCATGGCAAGTCCTATTACTCGATCCGTAATCCATCATCCCGTGACTAACTACTTAGTCACATTGAGCTCATTATGATGATGACTTACCGAGTGGGCCCAGAGGTACCTCTCTGTCATACGGAGTGACAACATCCCAGTCTCGGTTCGTACCAACTCAACAGATACTTTCGGAGATACCCGATGCGTACCTTTATATCCACCCAATTACGTTGTGACGTTTGGCACACCCAAAGTATTCCTACGGCATCCGGGAGTTGTACAACTTCATGGTCTAAGGAATAAATACTTGACACCGAAAAGCTTATGCATTACGAACTATACGATCTCGTGCTATGCTCAGGATTGGGTCTTGTCCATCACATCATTCTCCTAATGATGTGATCCCGTTATCACTGACATCACATGTCCATGATCAGGAAACCGTGATCATCTGTTGATCAATGAGCTGGTAACTAGAGGCCTACCAGGGACTCATTGTGGTCTATGTATTCACACATGTATCGTTGTTTCCGTACAATACAATTCAAGCATGAATAACAGACGATTATCATGAACAAGGAAATATAATAATAATACTTTTATTATTGCCTCTAGGGCATATTTCCAACACTTATAGCAAGACATCTCCCATGTCCTCAGGAACAAACCTAACTACTCACAATTCATATTCATGTTCATAATCAGAGGGGTATTAATATGCATAAAGGATCTGAACATATGATCTTCCACCGAATAAACCAACTAGCATCAACTACAAAGAGAAATCAACACTACTAGCAATCCACAAGTACCAATCTGAGGTTTTCAGACAAAGATTGGATACAAGAGATGAACTAGGGTTTGAGAGGACATGGTGTTGGTGAAGTTGTTGATGGATATTGACCCCCTCCCGATGAGAGGATCAATGGTGATGACGATGGTGACGATTTCCCCCTCCCGGAGGGATGTTTCCCCAGCAAAACAGCTCCGCCGGAGCCCTAGATTGGTTCCACCAAGGTTCCGCCTCGAGACGGCGGCGCTTCGTCCCGAAAGCTTCCTTACGATTTTTTCCAGGGCAGAAGACACCTTATACCAGAAGATGGGCATCGAGGGGCCGCCAGGTGGCCCACGAGGCAGGGGGGCGCGCTCCCCACCCTCGTGGACAGTGGGTGGCCCCCCTCTAGTGCTTTCTTCGCCCGATATTTTTTATATTTTCCAAAACTGACTTTCATGGAGTTTCAGGACTTTTTGAGTTGGGCAGAATAGGTCTCCGATATTTGCTCCTTTTCCAGCCCAGAATTCCAGCTGCCGGCATTCTCGCTCTTCATGTAAACCTTGTAAAATAAGAGAGAAAAGGCATAAGTATTGTGTCATAATATGTTATAACAGCCCATAATGCAATAAATATCGATATAAAAGCATGATGCAAAATGGACGTATCATTATGATTCAAATGTTCCTTGTGAGAATCGGGATACCACAAGCAACCTTCGAGATAGCATTGACACTGTCTTCAAGCAAAGGTCAGACTTCGGATACACCAGGATCCATCGGAAACAACTTATAAAATAAGTCATACAATTTCAGCAAGGGAAGATGAGGATGTGGCCGACGGGCTCAGCAATGATTCCTCGAGATTTCCATAGACATGAATTTTCACAATTAAGTGAACAAGGCGATAGCATTGGACACACCAGGGCATATAATGAAGTATGTTCGTGGAGAACATCCACAATTAAGCACTGAATGAAATGCACCTGGAATTATGGACCAAGTAGCACGATCGATGTTGGAATGGAGATTCAATAACCTGAAGGGTTGGATTGAAACTATCAACCATTCACTTCAAATCAATAGGGTTGCAAGAAGTTTTGGAATTCACACATCACAGTTCAATGGTCGGTATTCCGGTTAGAAACAACACGAGGACCTAGATATGAATGGGGATGGCGAGAAGTATTACTATATCAAGAATTAACAGGTGGTGCAATTCTCATGACACCCTTGACATTAAAGATGGTAATACTCAATTGTAGAACATAACATGAGTTGGATAGTAGGGAACTCAAGGTACAACACAAAACATGAACAAGTTTGTGTTGGAGGGAAGGCAATAAAGTTGTCGATGATAACACAATTCATCGAGGGGCAAGAATGGTATTTCACATCATGGATTCGATAGATGTCCTAAAGGAGTCAAAATGTTGATGATGATCACGACAATTTTTGTCGAGAGGCTCTATGAAGAAGCAATCGAGCAGCGACTGCAACAAGCAAAAGGAATGGTGAAGCCAAAGGTTATTATATCCATAGGTAAGATGCAATGTTAGAATCAGAGTTGTCTCTTAAGACAATCAATATGATGTTGAAAGCTCGATGTAAGCTTAGTTTGTCGCCGAAAATAGTGCTCCGGGAAGAAGGACCAGGTAGCACAGTTAAAATCTGCATGGTAATGATATTACCGAGAGGGCTAGGAATGACATGATCGAGTTTAAATTCCCCAACAACAATTACCATGAGTAGTGAGCCATAAAATGGACTCGAGTCACTTGTTGATGTCTACTACACAACCTTCTTCTTGTAGACGTTGTTGGGCCTCCAAGTGCAGAGGTTTGTAGGACAGTAGCAAATTTCCCTCAAGTGGATGACCTAAGGTTTATCAATCCGTGGGAGGCGTAGGATCAAGATTGTCTCTCTCAAACAACCCTGCAACCAAATAACAAAGAGTCTCTTTTGTCCCCAACACACCCAATACAATGGTAAATTGTATAGGTGCACTAATTCGGCGAAGAGATGGTGATACAAGTGCAATATGGATGGTAGATATAGGTTTTTGTAATATGAAAATATAAAAACAGCAAGGTAATTAATGATAAAAGTGAGCGTAAATGGTATTGCAATGCTAGGAAACAAGGCCTAGGGTTCATACTTTCACTAGTGCAAGTTCTCTCAACAATAATAACATAGCTAGATCATATAACAATCCCTCAACATGCAACAAAGAGTCACTCCAAAGTCACTAATAGCGGAGAACAAACGAAGAGATTATTGTAGGGTACGAAACCACCTCAAAGTTATTCTTTCTAATCGATCTATTCAAGAGTTCGTACTAGAATAACACCTTAAGATACAAATCAACCAAAACTCTAATGTCACCTAGATACTCCATTGTCACCTCAAGTATCTGTGGGCATGATTATACGATATGCATCACACAATCTCAGATTCATCTATTCAACCAACACAAAGTACTTCAATGAGTGCCCCAAAGTTTCTATCGGAGAGTCAAGACGAAAACGTGTGCCAACCGCTATGCATAGATTCCCAAGGTCACAGAACCCGCAAGTTGATCACCAAAACATACATCAAGTGAATCAATAGAATACCCCATTGTCACCACGGGTATCCCATGCAAGACATACATCAAGTGTTCTCAAATCCTTAAAGACTCAATCCGATAAGATAACTTCAAAGGGAAAACTCAATCCATTACAAGAAGATAGAGGGGGAGAAACATCATAAGATCAAACTATAGTAGCAAAGCTCACGATACATCAAGATCGTGCCATCTCAGGAACATGAGAGAGAGAGAAAGAGATCAAACACATAGCTACTGGTACATACCCTCAGCCGAGAGGGTGAACTACTCCCCACTCGTCATTGAGAGCGCCAGGATGTTGAAGATGGCCACCGGAGAGGGATTCCCCCCTCCGGTAGGGTGCCAGAATGGGTCTAGATTAGTTTTCAGTGGCAACAGAGGCTTTCGGCGGCAGAACTCCCGATCTAGGTTATTTTCCGGAGGTTTCTGTATATATAGGAGGTGTTGGAGTCCGGGACAAGTAAAGGGGGCCTTCGAGCTGTCCACGAGGCAGGGGCGCGCCCCCTACCCTGGTGGGAAGCCCGGGAACCTTCTGGTCCCCCTCCGGCACTTGCTGGGCTTCTTCTGGTCCAAAAATAACCTTCGTTGAGTTTCAGGTCAATTGGGCTCCGTTTGATATTCCTTTTCTGCGATACTCTAAAACAAGGGAAAAACAGAAACTGGCACTGGGCTCTGGGTTAATAGGTTAGTCCCAAAAATCATATAAAAGTGTATATAAAAGACCATAAAACATCCTAGAAGGATAATATAATAGCATGGAACAATCAACAATTATAGATACGCTGGAGACGTATCAAGCATCCCTAAGCTTAATTCCTGCTCGTCCTCGAGTAGGTAAATGATGAAAACAGAATTTTTGATGTGGAATGCTACCTAATAAAATTCTCAATTTAATTCTCTTTATTGTGGCATGAATGTTCAGATCTGAATGATTCAAGACAAAAGTTTAATATTGTCATAAGAATAATAATTCTTCAAGCATACTAACAAAGTAATTATGTCTTCTCAAAATAACATGGCTAAAGAAAGTTCATCCCTAAAAAATCATATAGTTTGGCTATGCTCCATCTTCGTCACACAAAATACTCAAATCATGCACAACCCCGGTTTCATCCAAGCAATTGTTTCATACTTTAATTTTTTTCAAACCTTTTCAACTTTCACACAATACATGAGTGTGAGCCATGGATATAGCACTATAGGTGGAATAGAGTGGTGGTTGTGGAGAAGACAAAAGAGGAAGATGGTCTCACATCAACTAGGCGTATCAATGGGCTATGGAGATGCCCATCAATAGATATCAATGTGAGTGAGTAGGAATTTCCATGCAACGGATGCACTAGAACTATAAATGTATGAAAGCTCAACAAAAGAAACTAAGTGGGTGTGCATCCAACTTTCTTGCTCACGAAGACCTAGGGAATTTGAGGAAGCCCATCATTGGAATATACAATCCAAGTTCTATAATGAAAATTCCCACTAGTATATGAAAGTGACTAAACAAGACACTCTCTATCATGAAGATCATGGTGCTACTTTGAAGCACAAGTGTGGAAAAAGATAGTAGCATGGTCCCTTTTTTTCTTTTTCTTTTTTTCTTTTTTTGGTCCTTTCTTTTTTTTCTTTGGCCTTTCCTTCTTTCCTTCTTTTTTTATTTTTTTTATTTGGGACAATTCTCTAATAATGATGATCATCACACTTTTATTTACTTTACAACTCGATACTAGAACAAAGTATGACTCTATATGAATGCCTCCAGCGGTGTACCGGGATGTGCAATGAATCAAGAGTGACATGTATGAAAAATTATGCATGGTGGCCTAGCCACAATTACGATGTCAACTACATGATCATGCATGGCAATATGACAATGATGAAGCGTGTCATATGAATGGAACGGTGGAAAGTTGCATGGCAATATATCTCGGAATGGCTATGGAAATGCCATGATAGGTAGGTATGGTGGCTGTTTTGAGGAAGGTATATGGTAGGTGTATGGTACCGCCGAAAGTTGCGCGATACAAGAGAGGCTAGCAATGGTGGAAGGGTGAGAGTGTGTATAATCCATGGACTCAACATTAGTCATAAAGAACTAACATACTTATTGCAAAAATATACAATTCATAAAAACATAGTACTACACGCATGCTCCTAGGGGAAGGGTTGGTAGGAGTTAACCATCGTGCGATCCCGACCTCCACACAAAGGATGACACTCAATGAAATACCTCATGCTTGAAATTTGTCACACAATGGTTACCATACGTGCATGCTATGGGACTTGCGAACCTCAACACAAGTATTTCTAAAATTCATAACTACTCTACTAGCATGACTCTAATATCACCATCCTTATATCTCAAAAAATCATCAAGTATCAAACTTCCCATGATATGCCATGCACTTTATATGAAAGTTTTTACTATACCCATCTTGGATGCCTATCATATTAGGACTAAATTCATAACCAAAGAAAATTACCATGCTGTTCTAAAAGACTCTCAAAATAATATAAGTGAAGGATGAGAGTTCATCGATTTCTTCAAAATAAAACCACCGCCATGCTCTAAAAAGATATAAG
The DNA here is from genome assembly GCA_902687465.1 of Secale cereale. NCBI lineage: Eukaryota > Viridiplantae > Streptophyta > Magnoliopsida > Poales > Poaceae > Secale > Secale cereale. Next base: position 200,206,200 of record LR738715.1, on the reverse strand, counting down.
TGAAGCACTAGAGCAAACGTCAAACTACTCCGAAAGATATAAGTGAAGATCAATGAGTAGTTGAATAATTATTTAGCTATGTGAAGACTCTCTAATATTTAAGAATTTCTGATCTTGGGATATTATTCAAACAGCAAGCAAAACAAATTAAAACAAAATGACGCTCCAAGCAAAACACATATCATGTGGTGAATAAATATATAGCATCGAGTAAAGTTAGCGATAGACGAAGACGAAAGAGGGGATGCCTTTCCGGGGCATCCCCAAGCTTAGGCTCTTGGTTTTCCTTGAATGTTACCTTGGGGTGCCTTGGGAATCCCCAAGCTTAGGCTCTTGCCACTCCTTATTCCATAGTCCATCGAATCTTTACCCAAAACTTGAAAACTTCACAACACAAAACTCAACAGAAGACTCGTGAGCTCCGTTAGTATAAGAAAATAAGACCACCAATTAGGTAGTATTGTGAACTCATTCTAAATTCATATTGGTGTAATATCTACTGTATTCCAACTTATCCATGGTTCATACCCTTCGATACTACTGATAGATTCATCAAAATAAGGAAACAACACATAGAAAACAGAATCTGTCAAAACAGAACAGTCTATAGCAATCTGTAACTTTTGAATACTTATGTAACTCTAAAAATTCTGAGATAAATTGGTGGACGTGAGTAATTTGTCTATTAATCATCTGCAAAAAGAATAAACTAAAAATCACTCTCCAGTAAAAGTGGTAGCAATCTCATGAGCGCTAAAGTTTCTGATTTTTACAGCATGATCGCATAAACTTCACACAAGTCTTCCCAAAGGCTCTACTTGGCACTTTATTGAAACAAAAGCTATAAAACATGATTACTAAATTATCATAATAAGGTGAACACACAAAAACGGTAGGGGTAAATATTGGGTTGTCTCCCAACAAGCACTTTCTTTAATGCCTTTTAGCTAGGCATGATGATTTCACTGATGCTCACATAAAAGATAAGAATTGAAACATAAAGAGAGCATCATGAAGAGTATGACTAGCACATTTAAGCCTAACACACTTCCTATGCATAGGGATTTTGTGAGCAAATAAATTATGGCAAGAATCAACTAGTATAGGAAAGCAAAACAAGCATGGCTTCAAGATTTTCAACACATAGAGAGGAAACTTGATATTATTGCGATATGTAGAAGCATATGATCCTCTCTCATAATAATTTTCAGTAGCATCATGTATGAATTCAACCATATAACCAGCACATAAAGCATTCTTTTCATGATCTACTTGCATAGAAATTTTACTACTCTCCACATAAGCAAAATTCTTATTCATAGTAGTGGGAGGAGCAAATTCAACAAAATAACTATCATGTGCAGCATAATCCAGTTGAAAATTATAATCATGATGACAAGTTTCATCTTTATTCTTTATAGCATATGTGTCATCACAATAATCATCATAAATAGGAGGCATGCTTTCATCATAATAAATTTTCTCATCAAAACTTGGGGGACTAAACATATCATCTTCATCAAACATAACATCCCCAAGCTTGTGGCTTTGCATATCATTAGCATCATGGGTATTCAAAGAATTCATACTAACAACATTGCAATCATGCTCGTCATTCACATATTTTATGCCAAGCATTCTATGTAATTCTTCTTCTAGTACTTGAGCACAATTTTCCTTCCCATCATTTTCATGAAATATATTTAAAAGATGAAGCATATGAGGCAACCTCAAGTCCATTTTTTGTAGTTTTCTTTTATAAACTAAACTAGTGATAAAACAAGAAACTAAAAGATTCGATTGCAAGATCTAAAGATATACCTTCAAGCACTCACCTCCCCGGCAACGGTGCCAAAAAAGAGCTTGATGTCTACTACACAACCTTCTTATGGTAGACGTTATTGGGCCTCCAAGTGCAGAGGTTTGTAGGACAGTAGTAAATTTCCCTCAAGTGGATGACCTAAGGTTTATCAATCCGTGGGAGGCGTAGGATGAAGATGGTCTCTCTCAAACAACCATGCAACCAAATAACAAAGAGTCTCTTGTGTCCCCAATACACCCAATACAATGGTAAATTGTATAGGTGCACTAGTTCGGCGAAGAGATGGTGATACAAGTGCAATATGGATGGTAGATATAGGTTTTTGTAATCTGAAAATATATAAAAAAAGCAAGGTAACTAATGATAAAAGTGAGCTTAAACGGTATTGCAATACTAGGAAGGGTTCATACTTTCGCTAGTGCAAGTTCTCTCAACAATAATAACATAGCTAGATCATATAACAATCCCTCAACGTGAATCAAAGAGTCACTCCAAAGTCACTAATAGCAAAGAACAAACGAAGTGATTATCGTAGGGTACGAAACCACCTCAAAGTTATTCTTTCTGATCGATCTATTCAAGACTTCGTACTAGAACAACACCTTAAGATACAAATCAACCAAAACCCTAATGTCACCTAGATAATCCATTGTCACCTCAAGTATCCATGGGCATGATTATACGATATGCATCACACAATCTCAGATTCATCTATTCAACCAACACAAAGTACTTCATTGAGTGCCCCAAAGTTTCTATCGGAGAGTCAAGACGAAAACGTGTGCCAACCCCTATGCATAGATTCCCAAGGTCACGGAACCCGCAAGTTGATCACCAAAACATACATCAAGTGAATCAATAGAATACCCCATTGTCACCAGGGGTATCCCACGCAAGATATACATCAAGTGTTCACAAATCCTTAAAGACTCAATCTGATAAGATAACTTCAAATGGAAAACTCAATCCATTACAAGAAGATAGAGGGGGAGAAACATCATAAGATCCAACTATAGTAGCAAAGCTCACGATACATCAAGATCGTGCAATCTCAAGAACACGAGAGAGAGAGAGAGAGAGAGAGAGAGAGAGAGAGAGAGAGAGAGAGAGAGAGAGAGATCAAACACATAGCTACTGGTACATACCCTCAGCCCTGATAACCCTCAACCGTAAGGGATCGAGATAGTCTTCGCGGGTAAGAATAACCCAATTTATAGATTCGACACACGGGGAGCCAAAGAGTATTTATAAGCTTTGACAGTTGAGTTGTCAATTCAACCGCACCTGAAATATACTTACTTGCAACAAAAGATAAGTGGTAACGGTGATATGATAGTGATGGCGGTGACAGCAAAAGTAACAACTAATAACCAGTAGGATTGAAACACTGTAGGCTAGGGAGATGGATGGTTGGGCGCTGCATGGATGAGATACATCATGAATCTAACTTGGGGCAAGGCACACAGAAAAGTAATGATCATCTAGGCAAATATCAAACATTAGGCATGTATCCCACAGGTAGTTGTACGTGCTTGCAATAAGAACTTGCACAACATCTTTTGTCCTACCATCCCGCTACGAACGGGGCCAAAAGGAACTTATGGAGATTAAGGTGCTCCTGTCAAAGAGCACCGAAACAAAGCAATAAACTCAATGGATACATGGAATCCTCAAATTATGGACCATCCCCTTTGGTGTCCCAAGCTGTCACCTTTGGGATCGCCGGTTCCGGACCATAATATGTGCAAACAACTCATAGATAGGATCAAGAACACAAATATATTCATGCAAACACATAGGGTTCAGATATGAAAACATGGCACTCGGGCCCAAAGTGACAAGCATTAAGAGCAACAAGTTGAAGCAAAGATGATAAACACCAAAGTAGATGATAGGCAACATGCCCCCAACAATCTAATAAACTATTACATGATCTAACTCATCCAATCCCTACCATCTCTTTTGCCTATAGCAGGGAATTACTCACACATGGAAGGAGAAGTCATGGAGGGAGGATGGAGTGGTGATGATGATGACGATGGCGACGATCTCCCCTCTCCAGAGGACAAATCAGCCTCCAGATTAGCCCTCCCGAAGAAGAACAGAGGGTGGCGGCGGCTCCGCGACAGAAACTGGAAAAAAAACTTCTGTTCTGGGGTTTCCTCGCCACGGGAATAAATAGGAGCCAAGGTAGGGCACCAGAGGGGGGAGGACCCTCTCAGGCGGCCTCCTGGCGCGGCCAGGGGTGGGGCCGCGCCAGCAGGGCGCCTGGGGCCCCCCTGGCTGCCCTCTAGCCCTACTTCTGGCACAATGGCCCTTCGGGTGCGTGGATTTTCTGTGATTTTTCTTGGAATTTTCTGAGACACCTAAAAATCCATTTTCCTGCACACAATAAAACCATACAGGCAGCTCTGCTGAAAACAGCGTCAGTCCAGGTTAGTTTAGTTCAAATCATGCAAGAATGAGGGCAAAACAATAGCATAAGTGTTTGGAAAAGTAGATACGTTTGAGACGTATCAACTCCCCCAAGCTTAGCATATTGCTTGTCCTCGAGCAATTCAGTTCAACGAACTGGACGCGACAAAGAAAACTTTGACAAACTCTTTTGCTTCATTAGATGTATATAAGCATGTACTACGAAAAGAGTCTAGCAAGTATTGAAACAATGCTATGAGGACAATGCACGAAGCAATCCTTCTTTCAAGTGACCAATCACAAATAACTAAAAGTAAATAATATGCTACTAAAAATCAAGACAATATTACATTGCACATAGCTTGAACATACTAGAGTGGTATCTCGCTAGCCTCCATGAGTGAAGCAAAACATAAATGCAGAAACTCCTCCAGAGTTTTAAAGGAGACTAGAACTAAGAATTTCAGAATAAATAATACCACAAGCATGCAGAAGACAATGTAATACTTTGGGACAATGCCCATTACACTCAGAATGAAAATTATGCTCTCCTAGTTGGTGCTTTGAATAAAGAAGGTGGAGACTCTCGAATCGTGGAATTTGATGGCGAGGTTGAAAACCCGTGGTTGGAAGCAAAGACTAAACATGTACCAGAGCTCTTGGTTTTGAAAACAGAGGTAAAAATGATTTTGGGAGGTGCATATTTCGTCAACGAATGCTAGTAGACAACCCAATCACTTCTTATGCTAGACATGTTTCAAGGAATGGCTCCCAAGATGGGGACGATCACATCCCCTGAATCTCCTTTGTTTATCACTACCAAAGTTTTCTGATTTCTCATAAACAAAGCGTGAAGGAGGGTTTGTTGGTTGTGATTATCTTTTGTGAGCTGGGCGCACTCATGCCAGTCCCTCCTCGTATTAGGGGTTTGCAGATTAGACATGCAATCCCGGCATAAAACATGTCCAACATAAGAAGATCATGAATTACCTACTACTTCCTCATGAGCTAAAACAGAGGCACAAAACAGGAGTAAATTTGAATAATTTCGAGATGGTACAAGAAAGTCTTCGTTAGGATGGCTGGTAAATACCAATAGGAAGGTATGGTGGACTCATATGGAATAACTGGTTTGAAAGGATTTGGATGCACAAGCAGAATTCCGCTTAGTGCGAGCGAAGACTAGCAAGAGACTGGGAAGCGACCAACTAGAGAGCAATAACGGTCATAATCATGCAGAGCGACAAAGCAACATTGAATTGGGCATGAAAGTGATATAACTATTCTGAAACTCAAAGATCATCAAGGCAAAGCAGACTTTTTAGTCTTAAACATGTGTAAACATGTGCCAAGTCAATCCAAGAATTCTCCAAAGGGAAATACCACCTTAGTATACCAAACCATGAACAATGCAATGCATGTAAATCATTTTAATAACACATTATATACTCTAGCTATTTGAGATTAGCCACAAGGAAAGCATGAACCACTGGGAAAGCATTGTAAACATAGCACTTTGTCGCTACAAGCTGGTCTCTAGATTATAAGTACGGGCATATGTACAAAAGTAGAAACAAGAAGAGTTCATACCGGTTTTCCTTGTTGCTTCCCTTTCGTCGATCTTCGTCATTACTGCCTTGTCACTTGCACGATCGAACGTAGGAAATATAATTAAATGCCATCACGGACTCGAGCTGAACTCTGAAAACAAAGCAAACTAAAGAGAGAAAGGAAATCTTTTTGGTTTTTTCAAAGGTTGAACGAAAGCAAAAGAAAGAGAAAATCTTTTTGTTGTTTTTGCAAAGAAAGAACAAAGAAGAACGGGCAAAAACTTCGAAAAGATCAAAGCAAACAAAAATAAAACGGATAATACAATGGAAAAGTGAGAAGGGCACGTACTCCCCCAAGCTTAGGCTTTTGGCCTAAGTTGGTAGTAGCTACTGCCCCCAGGAGCCTCCTGCTCCGGGGTGGTACTGGTGAGTCCAAGGGTCATATAAGGATTCCGGTGCGTACACCGAAGTCCTCGGATCCTCCCACGAAGAAGGGTCCGCACTCCAAGCAGAGGAAGACCCTTCACCAAACTGGGTGACGGTCTCCCCCTGAAAAGGTGGTAACTCACCGTGCTCCTCCTCGTCGGGCTAAACCCCTCCATGGGGTTATGAAACTGATGCTGGACCATGAACTCATCGAACTGGATAACATCAAAGGACCATCCGTTCCTGCGAGAAAAATCAAACAAAAGAGGTGCAGGTAGACGGATCTTGCGTTCCGCGGTAGTTCCGAAACGCAAGATATAAACAAGGTTACCAAACTCAGAAGTCATGGTAACAAACTTATGCCTTTTCATAGCAGCAAGATCAAAACTTAAATAAGTAAAAGGCTTATCATCAGGGTGTGGGGTGCCTTTAAGATACTCTAAGATAAGTGTGGCATAAACGCCACCAAATAAATCTCCCTTGTTACCGTTCATAGCAAGGCGTCGAGCAATTAAGGCACCCACATTATAATCAAACCTCCCTGAGAGGGCGGTTGCCAGGATAGCAATATCCGGCGCAGAAATGATGCTCGTGTTGTCACGAGCTAACACCCCTCTAGCAACATAATACGCAAAATACCTGAGGTGAGAGAATAAGATGCTGGAGATTTTTGACCGATGAATATCCCTCGTATCCATGCTGTAGAGAGAGTTGAAGATGGTTCTCAGCTCAGAGGGTTGAGAGGTCATCTTCGCCGTCCGCCCAACGTTTGGCACACCCATTATTTCACAAAACTTTTCCAAGGGCATGGTCAAAAGATTATTGTAAATTTTAAACTCAATAGAACCAGTATCAAGGTTATATCTAAAACTGTTAATGAAACCGGAGGTGAGTTTTTGATACTGAGCAACACGGCACGTGACGAGCCGTGTCAGACCTGCATTAGCACAAAGATTATAAAACTCATCCTTAATTCCTGCAGCTTCAAGGAATTCATCACATGGGAACATCATCGCACGTGCTGGATTTGTGTCTTCCAACAACTCTAGGGGCACATGATCTTCATTGTAGCTCACCCTAGCAGTCGAGGGTGAAGCTGCGGCTCTAGTAACTCGATCGGAGCGCGCGGGCTTCTTCTTCAAAAGCCACCCCTTTGCCCTTCCTAACAAACTCATTTCTGAAATTTTTGACAAATTACAAAAACAAGGATTTAAACAAAGTGGGTTAAGGCAAACTACTCAACTCACTTACCTAAGGCATAAACTTGCATCAAAACTTGGAAAATAAATTTCTACACATGCATGCAAGCTCATCTACACAGCACCAAGAACTACTAAATACTCACAAATGAAGCCACCAACAAAAAATCTAATTGGAGGGGTGGAGGAGTTACATACCAGGGAGTATTTGTTCAAAATCTCAGCTCGAATGATAGGCTGTAGAGAGAGATCGAAAATTGCCTCCAAGAACAGCAAGAACGCAAGAACAGGTGCAGAACTCGTGTTTTTGGAGAGAAAGAGAGAGAGGAAGAAGACTCACCTGGAGGCGGGACCTGTGGGCCCCAGGCGCCCTATGGGCGCGGCCAGGGGGTAGGCCGCGCCAGCTGGCCGCCTGGGCCACTGGTGGCCCCCCTGGTCAGCCCCAGGTGCCTCTGGGTCACTCCCGGCATGGAAATTTTAATTTTTATTTTTCTGGAATTTTTCTGAAAACTTCACCGTTGAAATTTTTTCGAAGTTCAAAAAGCTGCAAAACTTTCTGAAAACTTAAAGCAGTGATTAGAATTGTGAAGCTTCAAAAACACAAACACTTGGTACAGCAAGGAGAACAAAAGCTAAAACAAATGAAAACATAACAAGCTCAACTTTTTACCTATATAAAACATGCTCACTAGTAAGGTTGATCAAGTCTTACCAACAAACCGGCGATATATAGAGCAAAAAGTCCCACCTCTTACGAAGTGAACATTGCACCTTTACTTTAATGGACATTGTCCCCACCATAATAGTTTTGTATTTGTGGTGCACATGTAGTGGACAGTCCCATTCTCCAATCTTCACGGTCTCGATATTTTCTATAGAGTTGAGGCCATGCCTCTTGTCGGTCTTCTTTGGAAAATACACCATGTGTTCTTTATCATTCACATTGAAGGTAACCTTTCCTTTATTGCAATCAATAATAGCACCTACGGTGTTAACAAAAGGTCTACCAAGAATAATGGACATGCTCCCATCCTCGGGCATGTCAAGCACGACAAAATCAGTAAGGATCAAACAATTAGCAACTTCTACGGGAACATCCTCACAAATACCTATCGGGATGGCTGTTGACTTGTTAGCCATCTGAAGAGAGATATCTGTAGGAATTAGTTTCTCTAAACAAAGCCTCTTGTAAAGAGAGAAAGGCATAGCACTCACTCCTGCTCCAAGATCACATAAAGCAGTTTTGACATAATTATTCTTTATGGAGCAAGGAATGGTGGGTATACCTGGATCACCAAGCTTCTCAGGAATCTTGCCACTGAAAGAGTAGTTAGCAAGCATAGTAGATATTGCTTCATTAGGAACTTTTCTTGTATTAGTAACAATATCTTTCATATATTTTGAATAGGGAGGTAGCTTAATAGCATCAGTCAAAGGGATTTGAAGAAAAAGAGGTTTCATCCACTCACAAAACTTATTGTAATGCTCTTCTTCTTTAGATTTGAGAGACTTACCTGGAAAGGGCATGGGTTTCTGTATCCATGGTTCTCTTTCCTTCCCATGTCTTCTTGCGACGAAGTCTTCTCTAGTGTACTTCTTGCGTTTGTCAGGCGCTTCTTCTTCTCGAACTTCAGGCGGATAATTCTTCTCCTTATCCTTATCTTCAGGTTCGGCACCATCTTCAGTCTCAGCATCGGAGGTAGATATACTGTTGGGATCAACAGCTTGCTCTTCACTTGTAAGAGGATCATTGGAATTGTCAGCCTCCTTGTGTTTCTTCTTCTTCTTCTTCTTTGGAGAGCCAACAATTTCTTCTTCCTGCATTTGAGAATCTTGCTCGATTCTCCTCGGATGCCCCTCTGGATAGAGAGGATCTTGAGTGCTAGTTCCTCCTCGGGTCTTAATCCCGAAGGCCTGTAAATCATCTTGTTTGGTATTTTTAGCAAGCAAATCTTTTTGCACATTAGAAATTTGTTCAAGCTGAGTTTGAACCATATGAAAATGCTTCACAAGACATTTAACATCATTAACTGTTCTACCTAGAACATCAAGCAAACTTTTGATAGCAATGGAATTATCATGCAATTGACTTTGTATCCTCTCATTAAAATGACTTTGCTTCATAATAAAATTATCAAGCTCATCTAAACATTGATCAGGAGGCTTACCATGAGGGATGTCACTTGCGTTGAAATCTAAAAGAGAGTGTACCTCTACCATAGGAGGATGAGTGGTAGGCTCACACAACTTCTCAATAGGGGGTAGATTCTTCACGTCTTCAGTTTTAATACCCTTCTCTTTAATAGACTTCTTTGCTTCTTGCATATCTTCGGGGCTTAGAACAAGCATGCCCCTCTTCTTTGGTGGTGGAGGTGGTTCAGGGACGGTCCAATCTTCATGGTTTTTGGCAATCCTGCCCATCAATTCTTCTCCATCGTCCGGTGTTCTTTTCCTAAAAACACAACCAGCACAACTATCCAAATAGGACCTGGATTCATCAGTTAGACCAGCATAAAATATATCGATTAATCCATTCTTAGGGACTCCATGTCCTGGTCTAGCCTGGATCAGACTACAGTACCTCCCCCAAGCTTTAGGGAGGTGATCATCCTGCAACTGTTTAAAGTTATAAATTCTTTGTAAAGCAGCATGTTGCATATGAGCAGGAAAGTACTTATCAACAAAAGAGTGAGCTAAGTCTTGAGGACTCTTAATGGAACCACATGGTAGTGCATCATACCATGTTTTAGCACCTTCCTTCAAAGAGAAAGGAAGGAGGTTAGTCACATAAAAGTTTCATATCTTTTCATTCGTGGTAAACAAGCCACCCAACTCAGTGAGTTTTGTCAGGTGTGCAATAGCATCATCATTTTCTCTGCCATAAAAGGGGTCAGCTTCAACCATAGATATAAGTGAAAGATCAACAGAGAAATCATAATCAAGATCATAGATGCATATAGGAGATGTAGCAAATTCAGGATCAGGAACAATCTTGTTCTTCAAGGAGTGTTTTTCAAGCAGGTTCTTAATAGCTTCAGGGTCAGAGTCGGCAAACTCTGTCAGTTCCCTGCATAAATCATCATCAAGCATAATGTAATCATCATCAAGGAGTCTCTCCTTGAGTTTACTCAAATCAGGATAATCATAAGTTCCACCAATAGGGTAGCGAGTAACAGGAATTTCAATTCCAGATTTTTTTTTGCAGCAGCAGCGATCTGTTTCTCAAGAGCATAACCAAGTGAACCAATATCATCAAGAGTAGTAGAAGCATCATCAAAAGTATCGGACATAGTAACAGATTCAGTAGAAGCATCTTGTGGTGGTGGTGAGGCAAACTTACTCATAACAGAAGGTGAATCAAGTGTAGCACTAGTGTTCAGAACAGTACCTCTTCTTGTAGTGGATAGTAAGATCGGAACCTTGGGGTCTCCTTTCTTACCCATAGCGGATGAAGTGCGGCAGGTAGGATACTTCAAGTAGACTTGTAAATATTGCTATGCTCCCCGGCAACGGCGCCAGAAGACGGTACTTGATAACCCTCAACCGTAAGGGATCGAGATAGTCTTCGCGGGTAAGAATAACCCAATTTATAGATTCGACACACGGGGAGCCAAAGAGTATTTATAAGCTTTGACAGTTGAGTTGTCAATTCAACCGCACCTGAAATATACTTACTTGCAACAAAAGATAAGTGGTAACGGTGATATGATAGTGATGGTGGTGACAGCAAAAGTAAACAGCAAAAGTAACAACTAATAACCAGCAGGATTGAAACACTGTAGGCTAGGGAGATGGATGGTTGGGCGCTGCATGGATGAGATACATCATGAATCTAACTTGGGGCAAGGCACACAGAAAAGTAATGATCATCTAGGCAAATATCAAACATTAGGCATGTATCCCACAGGTAGTTGTACGTGCTTGCAATAAGAACTTGCACAACATCTTTTGTCCTACCATCCCGCTACGAACGGGGCCAAAAGGAACTTATGGAGATTAAGGTGCTCCTGTCAAAGAGCACCGAAACAAAGCAATAAACTCAATGGATACATGGAATCCTCAAATTATGGACCATCCCCTTTGGTGTCCCAAGCTATCACCTTTGGGATCGCCGGTTCCGGACCATAATAGGTGCAAACAACTCATAGATAGGATCAAGAACACAAATATATTCATGCGAACACATAGGGTACAGATATGAAAACATGGCACTCGGGCCCAAAGTGACAAGCATTAAGAGCAACAAGTTGAAGCAAAGATGATAAACACCAAAGTAGATGATAGGCAACATGCCCCCAACAATCTGATAAACTATTACATGATCTAACTCATCCAATCCCTACCATCCCCTTTGCCTACAGCAGGGAATTACTCACACATGGAAGGAGAATTCATGGAGGGAGGATGGAGTGGTGATGATGATGACGATGGCGACGATCTCCCCTCTCCAGAGGCCAAATCAGCCTCCAGATTAGCCCTCCCGAAGAAGAACAGAGGGTGGCGGCGCCTCCGTGACAGAAACTGGAAAAAAAACTTCTGTTCTGGGGTTTCCTCACCACGGGAATAAATAGGAGCCAAGGTAGGGCACCAGAGGGGGGAGGACCCTCTCAGGCGGCCTCCTGGCGCGGCCAGGGGTGGGGCCGCGCCAGCAGGGCGCCTGGGGCCCCCCTGGCTGCCCTCTGGCCCCACTTCTGGCACAATGGCCCTTCGGGTGCGTGGATTTTCTGTGATTTTTCTTGGAATTTTCTAAGACGCCTAAAAATCCATTTTCCTGCACACAATAAAACCATACAGGCAGCTCTGCTGAAAACAGCGTCAGTCCGGGTTAGTTTAGTTCAAATCATGCAAGAATGAGGGCAAAACAATAGCAAAAGTGTTTGGAAAAGTAGATACGTTTGAGACGTATCAAGCCCCGAGGGTGAACTACTCCCCTCTCGTCATGGAGAGCGCCGGGATGATGAAGATGGTCACCGGAGAGGGATTCCCCCCTCCGGCAGGGTGCCAGAACGGGTCTAGATTGGTTTTTGGTGGCAACGGAGGATTTCGGCGGCGGAACTCCCGATCTAGGTTATTTTCCGGAGGTTTCTGTATATATAGGAGTGTTGGAGTCGGGGACAAGTAAAGAGGACCTCCGGGCTGTCCACGAGGCAGGGGGCGCGCATAGGGGTGCGCCCCCAGGGGCGCGCCCCCTACCCTCGTGGGCAGCCCGGGAACCTTCTGGTCCCCCTCCGGCACTTCCTGGGCTTCTTCTGGTCCAAAAATAACCTCCGTTGAGTTTCAGGTCAATTGGGATCCTTTTGATATTCCTTTTCTGCGATACTCTAAAACAAGGGGAAAACAGAAACTGGCACTGGGCTCTGGGTTAATTGGTTAGTCCCAAAAATCATATAAAAGTGTATATAAAAGCCCATAAAACATCCTAGAAGGATAATATAATAGCATGGAACAAAAAAAATTATAGATACGCTGCAGACGTATCACTTGTAGGAGTTCTCGAGTGATGAACAACTAATACTCGGGAAACAACTGAAATTTGTGAGAAGTAATACTTGATGAAGAACTCATAAGGAGTAATGAAGTTCTGTATTACCCTCAAGATAACAGGGGGTAATACTCGACGGCAGATCAAAGTAGAGGTTTGATGACCCACAAGTGTAGGGGATCTATCGTAGTCCTTTCGATAAGTAAGAGTGTCGAACCCAACGAGGAGCAGAAGGAAATGATAGGCAGTTTTCAGCAAGGTATTCTCTGCAAGCACTGAAATTATCGGTAACAGATAGTTTTGTGATAAGGTAATTGGTAACAAGTAACAAATGGTGAAAGTAAATAAGGTGCAGCAATATGGCCCAATCCTTTTTGTAGCAAAGGACAAGCCTGGACAAACTCTTATATAAATGAAAGCGCTCCCGAGGACAATGGGAATTATCGTCAAGCTAGTTTTCATCACGCTCGTATGATTCGCGTTCGTTACTTTGATAATTTGGTATGTGGGTGGACTGGTGCTTGGGTACTGCCCTTACTTGGACAAGCATCCCACTTATGATTAACCTCTATTGCAAGCATCTGCAACTTCAAAATAAGTATTAAGGCATGAAACATATGGATCCAAATCAGCCCCTTACGAAGCAACGCATAAACTAGGGTTTAAGCTTCTGTCACTCTAGCAACCCATCATCTACTTATTACTTCCCAATGCCTTCCTCTAGGCCCAAACAATGGTGAAGGGTCATGTAGTCGACGTTCACATGACACCACTAGAGGAAAGACAACATACATCTCATCAAAATATCGAACGAATACCAAATTCACATGACTACTTATAGCAAGACTTCTCCCATGTCCTCGGGAACAAACGTAACTACACACAAGTCATATTCATGTTCATAATCAGAGGGGTATTAATATGCATAATGGATCTGAACATATGATCTTCCACCGTATAAACCAACTAGCATCAACTACAAGGAGTAATCAACACTACTAGCAACCCACATGTACCAATCTGAGGTTTTGATACAAAGATTGGATACAAGAGATGAACAAGGGTTTGAGAGGAGATGGTGCTGGTGAAGATGTTGACGAAGATACCCTCCCCAAGATGGGAGAGTTGCTGGTGATGACGGCGGTGACGATTGCCCCCTCCCGGAGGGAAGTTTCGCCGGCAGAACAACTCCGCCGAAGCCCTAGATTGCTTCCGCCAAGGTTCCGCCTCGAGACGGCGGCGCTTCCTCCCGAATGCCTCCTTATGATTTTTTCCAGGTCAAAACACTTGATATAGTAGAAGATGGGCATCTAGGGGCTACCGTGTGGCCCACGAGGCAGGGGGCGCGCCCATGGGGCTAGGGCGCGCCCCCACCCTCGTGGATGGTAGGTGGCCCCCCTCCTGTACTTCTTTCGCTAGATATTTTTTATATTTTCCAAAACTGACTTTCGTGGAGTTTCAGGGCTTTTTGAGTTGTGCAGAATAGGTCTCCAATATTTGCTTCTTTTTCAGCCCAGAATTCCAGTTGCCGGCATTCTCCCTCTTCATGTAAACCTTGTAAAATAAGAGAGAAAAGGCATAAGTATTGTGGCATAATGTGTAATAACAGCCCATAATGCAATAAAGATCAATATAAAAGCATGATGCAAAATGGACGTATCAACTCCCCCAAGCTTAGACCCTGCTTGTCCTCAAACAGAAGCCGATATCGAAAAATATGTCCACATGTTAAGAGATAGAGGTGTCGATAAAATAAAATACGGACATGAGGGCATCATGTTCATTCTTATAACAGCAATATATATATATATATATATATATATATATATATATAT
>LR738715.1:200117172-200191461 GCA_902687465.1 Secale cereale | reverse complement strand
TGATTCGCGTTCGTTACTTTGATAATTTGGTATGTGGGTGGACTGGTGCTTGGGTACTGCCCTTACTTGGACAAGCATCCCACTTATGATTAACCTCTATTGCAAGCATCTGCAACTTCAAAATAAGTATTAAGGCATGAAACATATGGATCCAAATCAGCCCCTTACGAAGCAACGCATAAACTAGGGTTGAAGCTTCTGTCACTCTAGCAACCCATCATCTACTTATTACTTCCCAATGCCTTCCTCTAGGCCCAAACAATGGTGAAGGGTCATGTAGTCGACGTTCACATGACACCACTAGAGGAAAGACAACATACATCTCATCAAAATATCGAACGAATACCAAATTCACATGACTACTTATAGCAAGACTTCTCCCATGTCCTCGGGAACAAACGTAACTACACACAAGTCATATTCATGTTCATAATCAGAGGGGTATTAATATGCATAATGGATCTGAACATATGATCTTCCACCGAATAAACCAACTAGCATCAACTACAAGGAGTAATCAACACTACTAGCAACCCACATGTACCAATCTGAGGTTTTGATACAAAGATTGGATACAAGAGATGAACAAGGGTTTGAGAGGAGATGGTGCTGGTGAAGATGTTGACGAAGATACCCTCCCCAAGATGGGAGAGTTGCTGGTGATGACGGCGGTGACGATTGCCCCCTCCCGGAGGGAAGTTTCGCCGGCAGAACAACTCCGTCGGAGCCCTAGATTGCTTCCGCCAAGGTTCCGCCTCGAGACGGCGGCGCTTCGTCCCGAATGCCTCCTTATGATTTTTTCCAGGTCAAAACACTTGATATAGTAGAAGATGGGCATCTAGGGGCTACCGTGTGGCCCACGAGGCAGGGGGCGCGCCCCCCACCCTCGTGGATGGTAGGTGGCCCCCCTCCTGTACTTCTTTCGCTAGATATTTTTTATATTTTCCAAAACTGACTTTCGTGGAGTTTCAGGGCTTTTTGAGTTGTGCAGAATAGGTCTCCAATATTTGCTTCTTTTCCAGCCCAAAATTCCAGTTGCCGGCATTCTCCCTCTTCATGTAAACCTTGTAAAATAAGAGAGAAAAGGCATAAGTATTGTGGCATAATGTGTAATAACAGCCCATAATGCAATAAAGATCAATATAAAAGCATGATGCAAAATGGACGTATCAACTCCCCCAAGCTTAGACCCTGCTTGTCCTCAAGCAGAAGCCGATATCGAAAAATATGTCCACATGTTAAGAGATAGAGGTGTCGATAAAATAAAATACGGACATGAGGGCATCATGTTCATGATTTATTAGGCTGAAGTAATAATCTATTCACGATGTCAAGTATGAATCAGAAACTTCATTGAAAACCAACAAACTATGATCTCGGTCATTGAAGCAATTGCAATTTATCATAACATCGGAAAGAGTCAATATAAGAGCTTTTCAGCATGTCAACATACTCATCTATCATTTAGTCTTTCACAATTGCTAACACTCACGAAATACTTATGGGTATGGAGTTTTAATCGAACACAGAGAAAGATAGGGGCTTATAGTGTTGCCTCCCAACCTTTTGCCTCAAGGGTAATGTCAACAATAATGGTTCATGATAACTTACATCCAACTGGGTATATATGTTAGAATCTTTCCAACACAATGTGCTTGCCAAAGGATAAAATGTAAAATGGAAAGGTGAAGATCACCATGACTCTTATATAAGGCAAGAGCAATAGATATGCACTTCGCAGAGGGAAGCAGAGGTTGTCATGTGCTTTTATGGTTGGATGTGCAAAATCTTGGCGCAAAATAATGTCACCTTATATTGCCACTTGTGATATGGACCTTTATTATGCAGTCCGTCGCTTTTATTGCTTCCATATCACAAGATCATCTAAAGCTTATTTTCTCCACACTAATAGATCATACATATTTAGAGAGTTGCAACAATGACAACTTACTTGAAGGATCTTACTCAATCCATAGGTAGATATGGTGGACTCTCATGGTACAACTGGGTTTAATGATATTTGGAAGCAAAAGTAGTATCCCTATTTGGTGCAAGAAGTTTGGCTAGCATGAGGGGGAAAGGCAAGCTCAACATGTTGGATGATCCATGACAATATACTTTATTTCGTATATAAGAAAACATAACCCATTACGTTGTCTTCCTTTTCCGACATCAACTCTTTAGCATGTCATATTTTAATGAGTGTTCACAATCATAAAAGATGTCCAAGATAGTATATTTATATGTGAAAACCTCTCTTTCCTTATTATTTCCTATTAATGGCAATGATGACCAAAACTATGTTTGTCAACTCTCAACAAATTTTATTCATCATACTTTTTATATGTGAAGTCATTACTTTCCATAAGATCAATATGATCTCTTTGATTCTTTTTATTCTTTCTTTTATCCTCTCATGATCATAGTAAGATAATCAGGCCCTTGACTCAAAACTAATCTTTATTATATATAGCTCACGGGCTCGATTACAAAGATAAGGGTCATAGAGCAAAGCTCACAACTAGATCATACTAACTTTATTCTACTAGATCAAGATATAACCAAAAAGATTAAACTAAGAAAAACGGTAAAGATAGGAGTGTGATTGTGATACGATACCGGGGCACCTCCCCCAAGCATGGCAGTTGCCAAGGGGAGTGCCCATGCCCATATGATTATGTCTCTTTCTTCGGAGGTGGTGATGATGGGGTTGTTGATGCTGTAGGCTTGTCGTCCATCTTCAAAGGCATAGGCTCACCGTCGTCAAACGATGATTGGGTCTAGCAATTCTGGCAGATTCATCACAGAGGTAAATAACATGCCCATCTATATTATTGACCAAGAGATCCTTAACCATAGCATGAAACATATGGATCCAAATCATAAACTAGGGTTTAAGCTTCTGACACTCTAGCAACCCATCATCTACTTATACTTCCCAATGCCTTCCTCTAGGCCGAAACAATGGTGAAGTGTCATGTAGTCTACGTTCGCATGACACCACTAGAGGAAAGACAACATACATCTCATAAAAATATCGAACGAATACCAAATTCACATGACTACTTATAGCAAGACTTCTCCCATGTCCTCAGGAACAAACGTAACTACTCACAAATCATGTTCATGTTCATAATCAGAGGGGTATTAATATTCATAATGGATCTGAACATATGATCTTCCATCGAATAAACCAACTAGCATCAACTACAAGGAGTAATCAACACTACTAGCAACCCACAGGTACCAATCTGAGGTTTTGATACAAAGATTGGATACAAGAGATGAACTAGGGTTTGAGAGGAGATGGTGCTAGTGATGATGTTGATGAAGATACCCTCCCCAAGATGGGAGAGTTGTTGGTGATGACGGCGGTGAAGATTTCCCCCTCCCGAAGGGAAGTTTCCCCGGCAGAACAGCTCCGTCGGATCCCTAGATTGGTTCCGCCAAGGTTCCGCCTAGAGACGGCGGCGCTTCGTCCCGAAATCCTCCTTATGATTTTTTCCAGGTCAAAACACTTGATATAGCAGAAGATGGGCATCGGGGAGCTGCCGTGTGGCTTACGAGGCAGGAGGGCGCGCCCAGGGGGGTAGGGCGCGCCCCCCACCCTCGTGGACCATGGGAGGCCCCCCTCATGTACTTTTTTCGTCAAATATTTTTTATATTTTCCAAAACTGGCTTTCGTGGAGTTTCATGGTTTTTGAGTTGTGCAGAATAGGTCTCCAATATTTGCTTCTTTTCCAGCCCAGAATTCCAGCTGTCGGCATTCTCCGTCTTCATGTAAACCTTGTAAAATAAGAGAGGAAAGGCATAAATATTGTGGCATAATGTGTAATAACAGCCCATAATGCAAAAAACATCAACATAAAAGCATGATGCAAAATGGACGTATCAAGGTTGCACTGGGGTATTGCTCTGCAGAAGACAAGTGCTTAAACTTGCACGAGAAATGGTATTAAAGGAGAGCCTGGTCGGAAGCACGATTGCAAAAGGCCAGGTCCGAAATATAAGATGAACTTATATCAAGGGGATAATTATTTCTATGAGAAGCTTTCATGATAAGATCTGCATCGTGTCCATGGGTATGAACACAAAGTTCAAGGTTGACTCCCACTTCTCCAATTCATGGCCATTCATTCACTTCTCTTATTAAAAAATGATTTGGGTGTGATGGGCCTCGAACCCCTCGTTGGTTACCCCAAGTGGAAGGTGTAAGATGTAGTAAGTAGAAGTGTTTTCCCTTAGCAAAGATGCCAAGGATCGAATCCCCAGAGACTCCTAGGTTCAACAAGTAGGTGTCAACTGCTAACGGCGCAATTAGCAATCAACGTGGACCTGCACACAGATACAAATAACTTTGCTCCCAACGAGTACAGAGAGGTTGTCAATCCCTCCGGCCTTGTAGTTCACAAAGGGTTAAAAGCAATATGATAGTAGTGATAGATAGTGTTTTGCAATAGTAAGTAAATAGCGAAAAGTAAATAGCGGATGTGATCAATGATGGTAATATGGACCGGAGTCTCATGATGTTCACTAGTGATGTCTCTCTCCCAAAAGACGATAAAACAGCTATGTGAGGTAAACAAATTACAGCTGGGCAATTGACAGGACAACGAACGCAAACCAATGCTAATTACATTGCAGAAAGGTTGAGGTTCAAAGCATGGGCGGTACGCCAAAATAAGTAGACCGAAATCCATCAATATCTACTACTAATCATCCACCTTGAGATATCTATCCAGAACATCTCGCTGGTATTAAGTTGCGAGTCCCACCCATAGTGTAAACTCAATGCAACAGACAACTGCATTAAAAGAGCTTTGCGTAAAGTAAACAATCCTTGCACCCACGGGCACAAGCACCGTTGTTTTCCCCCTTGTGGCAACAGCACATCCCCTAGACTCATGTTTCTGTCACTCAAGCTAGTCATCGAGGGGCATGAACCCACAATCGAGCATAACGTTCCCTCTTGGAGTCACTACGTATTACTTGGCCAAAGCAATAAATAACAACGGAGAACATGCAAGAATTACTTATGAACAAAAATATAAAAGAGGTAGATCAAATATATTACTCAAGATCAATCTGAACATAATCCCATAATCCATCGGATCCCAGCAAACTCAACATAGCAACAACATAAGGATTACATATGTGCCTCGATCATGTAGGGCAGCTCACGAGGACTAATTAGTGAAGCACAAGAACGGGAGGAGAACATCACATAGCTACTGGTCATGGACCCATGGTCCAAGGGAGACTACTCACGAGTCATCCGGGAGGCGTCCATGGTGGTGGAGAAGCTCCCGATGGTGATCCTCCCCTCCGGCAGGGTGCCGGGAAGAGTTCTCCTGGTGCTCCCGATCTTGGAAGCGGCGGCGGCGGCGGAACAGAGATGGGATCGCGAAAAGAGTTCATGTTTTGAGGGTTTCGGAGGACGCTTTAAATATAAGCCAAAGGGGAGCATCGGGGAAGCTTCGGGGGGCCCAGGCGCCCCCCGGCGCGGCCCAGGGGGGGCGCGCCCACAGGGCGCCTGGAGCCCCTGTGGGTCCCCCCCAGCTGCCCTTCGGACGCAGGGTTGTTTCCGAAACGCTGATTTTTTATATAATTTTTCTGGATTTTTCCTAGCAGTTCTCGTAACGTGAAAACCTGAAAACAAAAACAGCCGAAAATAGAAACTGGCACTGGGTGCACTGGATTAGTAAGTTAGTCCAAATATGATCAAAAGTGTATGGAAGTGTATGAATATCATAGCAATATCACCCAAAAGTGGCATGGAGCAAGCAGAAATTATAGATACGTTTTGGACGTATCAACATCCCCAAGCTTAATTCATGCTCGTCCTCGAGTAGGTAAATGATAACAAGAATAACTTCTGTGGCGACATGCTATTAACCATATAGGACTTTTTCATAGTCATATGAAAAAAGCTTATGAGACAATGATTCTATAGTAATTAAGTTGCCTCAAGAGAAAATCACAAATGACTGAAAGTTTTACAACATGATATTGAAGCATCAAATAGATTTGCAATGAACATGATGTGCAAATATGATAAAGTGATATCTAGCTTGCCCCCTTTAGTGATGCAAAACATAAATGCAGGGGCACCCTCAAGGTTTAAGTGATGACTAGATACAATGATTTCAAAATAAACGATATCACAATCATGCAAAAGACAATGCTACTTTGGGACAATGCACATTACACTCAGAATGACAATCATGCTCTCAATCGTTGGTGCTTTTTAAAAGAAGATGGAGACTCAACATAAAAGTAAAAGAATGGTTATGTGCTAGAGCTTTTTATAGAAGCAATTTTGTCAACGGTAGTAGTACTTCATATGTGTCATGCATAAGACATCCTATAAGTTGCAAGCCTCATGCATCGAATACCAATAGTGCTCGCACCTTGTCCTAATTAGCTTGGATTTCCATGGGTTATCATTGCATTACATATGTTTCAACCAAGTGTCACAATGGGGTACCTCTATGCCACCTGTACAAAGGTCCAAGGAGATAAATCGCATTTGATTTCTCGTTTTTGATAGATCTCAACTTGAGGACATCCATACCGGGACAACATATAAAATAGATGATGGACTCCTCTTAAATGCATAAGCATATTCTCATAAGAGATTGAGGATTAAGGTCCAAGCTAAAACTTCCACCATGATACATGGCTTTGGTTGGCGGCCCAATGTTCTTCTCTAACAATATGCATGCTTATTCAACCCACGGCAAATCACCCTTACTTCAGACAAGACGAAGATGCATAGCAACTCACATGATATTCAACAAAAGTGTGACAGTTGATGGCGTCCCCAAAAACATGGTTACCGCTCAGCGAGCAACTTATAAGAAATAAGATACATAAGCAACATATTCTTTACCACAATAATTTTTAAGCTACTTTCCCATGAGCTATATATTGCAAAGATTGATGGTTTTAAAGGTAGCACATGTAATTAATTGGAGTGGCGGTGAAATACCACATATAGGTAGGTATGGTGGACTCGTATGGCATAACTAGTTTAAAAGGATATGGATGCACAAGCAGTAATTCCGCTTAGTACAGGTGGAGGTTAGCAAAAGACTGGGAGCGACCAACTAAGAGAGCAATGACGGTCATAATCATGCAGAGCGACAAAGCAACATTGAATCAGGCATGGTAGTTATATCGCTACACAGAAATAAAAGATCATCAAGGCTTGACGGACTTTCTTTACAGTCTTAAATATGCGTGAGCATACACCAAGTCAATCAAAATAAATTCTCGAAGGAAGATATTACTAAACCATACCACATCATAGGCAAACAAATCATGTTGGTACTCCAATAACACATTGGGAATCCCCCAGCTATTTGAGACTAACCATAAGAAAAACCTGAACTACTAAGCGTCATCATACACGTAGCATCCTTATCATAGACATATTGACAAATGCAACGGAAGCAAACTCTCTTAATAAGGTGAGCATGATAATTAAAGAGAGTTCAAGCAACCAAATAAACAAAAGCTCTTTGAAAAGATAAGCATGAATACTAAGAGCAGAGCACGATAATAGCTATTAAAAGACAAAGAACACACACAACAAAGATAGACATGAAAATTATATGTTATGTTCTAGGTAGAAGTGGAGCATGTTTCTCTCCCACATAAAGGAATGCTGGGTTCCGACTCGTTATGAAAAACTAAAAAGAAAACTAAAAGCAAGACGCTCCAAGCATAGCACATAACACATGAAGTGATAAAAATATAGCGAAACGAAAGACGAACTGATAATATTGATGGAGAAGGGGATGCACGGGGGCATCCCCAAGCTTAGACGCTTGAGTCTCCTTGAATATTTCTTGGGGGTGCACGGGGGCATCCCCAAGCTTGAGCGCTTGACACTCCTGAATCTTTTTATCATCCCTCGCACACTTGAAAACTCCCTTCATACATAACTCATCATAATCTGATTAGCGAGGTTAGTACCCTTAATAAAATAATTATACCTTGCTGGAAATAAAGATATTCTTGAATTTCTACTGTTTCTCAAGATTGCCAAAAGGTTTTTGCAAAGAAAAAGCAAGCTCTTGATTTGCAAACTGAAGGAAAGGCAAAATAGGACAGAATCTGTGAAAAACAGAACAGCAGGTAGTAATCGATCTGTTCGGGATACTTCTACAACTCAAATCAAAAAACTCAGAACAGACACACGAAAGACAATTATATAGAGAACGCTGCGGAAAAATTTCAGACCAAAAAGATGATCTGGTGATTTTATACAAATTTTTCTATCCAAGGACAGAATCTGTTTCCTGGACAGCACCTCACAACTTTTGAACTTTCTAGCAATCAGAGGCTATACTTGGCACAAATATGAAAAGTAAAGATACAATGATGATGCTACAGCAGTAAACAACATCAAGACACAACAAAAGCAGAAAAATTATTCATGTGGGCTGCCTCCCAAAAGCGCTTTCTTTTATGCCTTTAAGCTAGGCATAATGCATAGAGGAATCAATAACCATCATAATAATCGGAGTTATAAATTGATTCATAAGGTTCCTCAACAAGTTCACTCTTGTTCCTTCTAGGAAAGGGGTACACACCTTTTGCCTTCCCGCGTAAGCGAATTTGTCCCTTACCTATATCGATGAAGCCTTTTACCGCTCGGAGGAAGTCCCTTCCAAGCACTATATTTCCTTGGTTTGGCTCCATGATGAAGAAATCAACCATTGCAATCCCTTTAAGGAATTTAACTGGCACATCTTTTATTTTTCCCTGGATTCCAGAAATATCTCCATTAGTATGTTCATGATAAGATGATAATCTATCCATGTTAAATTTTAAAGAATCATGAACAATTTTTGGCATAGTAGAAACCATAGATCCAATATCACAATAAGCAAGGAAGTCTTGATTAGAGATGCTAATCCTAACAAGAGGCTCCCAGTCATTATCTATTTCCAACATATCTCTCTTATTGGGTTTGGGTTTCTCTACCTTCATTAAGTTTAGAGCATCCATTCTCTTTTCAATAGTAGCAAGTCTATCTATGAAAGTATCAAAATTATGATCATAAACAAAGTAACTAGATAAACCATGTATAATTTCAAGAGCTCTAGCTTCATCACACTCTAGGAAATCTCCCTCGGCTATAATGTCAAGAGAGTGTTTACACCATTTAAAAAGACCCTGGTAAAAATTCCTAAGCACAATTTTTATAGGTATCCAAGGCATAATTCTCCTATGTGCATCAGAAATTCTGTCCCATGCCTTCTTCATATTTTCTCCATCCCTTTGATGGAAATCTAGAACTTCTGATTCCCTCAAAGCACCAAATCCTAACATGTTTAGCTAAACAGATAGGACTACTAATAGAAAGGTAAATAATTTTTTTGTGATTTTTGATAAAAGATACTAAAGCAAAAACTGAAAGGTAAACTAACAAGACTAAAAAGCAAAGGTAAAAGATAGCATGCAACTCCCCTATCCTGAAGAGTGGAGTCCCCGGCAACGGCGCCCGAAAATACTCCTTGATGGGCCTCGAACCCCTCCTTGGTTACCCCAAGTGGAAGGTGTAAGATGCAGTAAGTAGAAGTGTTTTCCCTTAGCAAAGATGCCAAGGATCGAATCCCCAGAGACTCCTAGGTTCAACAAGTAGGTGTCAACTGCTAACGGCGCAATTAGCAATCAACGTGGACCTGCACACAGATACAAATAACTTTGCTCCCAACGAGTATAGAGAGGTTGTCAATCCCTCCGGCCTTGTAGTTCACAAAGGGTTAAAAGCAATATGATAGTAGTGATAGATAGTGTTTTGCAATAGTAAGTAAATAGCGAAAAGTAAATAGCGGATGTGATCAATGATGGTAATATGGACCGGAGTCTCATGATGTTCACTAGTGATGTCTCTCTCCCAAAAGACGATAAAACAGCTATGTGAGGTAAACAAATTACAGCTGGGCAATTGACAGGACCACGGACGCAAACCAATGCTAATTACATTGCAGAAAGGTTGAGGTTCAAAGCATGGGCGGTACGCCAAGGTAAGTAGACCGAAATCCATCTGCATCTACTACTAATCATCCACCTTGAGATATCTATCCAGAACATCTCGCTGGTATTAAGTTGCGAGTCCCACCCATAGTGTAAACTCAATGCAACAGACAACTGCATTAAAAGAGCTTTGCGTAAAGTAAACAATCCTTGCACCCGCGGGCACAAGCACAGTTGTTTCCCCCCTTGTGGCAACAGCACATCCCCTATACTCATGTTTCTGTCACTCAAGCTAGTCATCGAGGGGCATGAACCCACAATCGAGCATAATGTTCCCTCTTGGAGTCACTACGTATTACTTGGCCAAAGCAATAAATAACAACGGAGAACATGCAAGAATTACTTATGAACAAAAATATAAAAGAGGTAGATCAAATATATTACTCAAGATCAATCTGAACATAATCCCATAATCCATCGGATCCCAGCAAACTCAACATAGCAACAGCATAAGGATTACATATGTGCCTCGATCATGTAGGGCAGCTCACGAGGACTAATTAGTGAAGCACAAGAACGGGAGGAGAACATCACATAGCTACTGGTCATGGACCCATGGTCCAAGGGAGACTACTCACGAGTCATCCGGGAGGCGCCCATGGTGGTGGAGAAGCTCCCGGTGGTGATCCTCCCCTCCAGCAGGGTGCCGGGAAGAGTTCTCCTGGTGCTCCCGATCTTGGAAGCGGCGGCGGCGGCGGAACAGAGATGGGATCGCGAAAAGAGTTCCTGTTCTGAGGGTTTCGGAGGATGCTTTAAATATAAGCCAAAGGGGAGCATCGGGGAAGCTTCGGGGGGCCCAGGCGCCCCCCCCCCCCCCCGGGCGCGGCCCAGGGGGGTCGCGCCAACAGGGCGCCTGGAGCCCCTGTGGGTCCCCCCCAGCTGCCCTTCGGACGCAGGGTTGTTTCCGAAATGCTGATTTTTTATATAATTTTTCCGGATTTTTCCTGGCAGTTCTCGTAACGTGAAAACCTGAAATACAAAAACAGCCGAAAACAGAAACTGTCACTGGGGTGCACTGGATTAGTAAGTTAGTCCAAATATGATCAAAAGTGTATGGAAGTGTATGAATATCATAGCAATATCATCCAAAAGTGGCATGGAGCAAGCAGAAATTATAGATACGTTTTGGACGTATCAGGGTGTGAAAACCTACCTGGTGAATTACCAAGGGAGTATGACCCGTGAAAACTTTTCTGGTTCACACAGTTTAAGGAAGGCATAGGTTCAACCCATCGGGGTATCTTAGGAACATATACCACAAACTTCAGGAGTAAATAACTCAAGCTTAAAAGCGGAGCATGGTTGAGAAAGCGGAGGATACAATTTACCAAAGGCATTATGTATCCAAGGAAAGGCTCGCGAGGTTATTTAATATGAAGGACACTATCGGATAAAATCCAACAAAGGATCTGGTTGTCCAAAAGGGATCTGATGTGAGCATCGGTACTCTACCAGAAGAAGAAATAATGCAAGGAGACCAGATTATAGAAACAACTGACTAATTCCAAGCTCAAATGCAAAGGAATTATGATTTCTAAATCAACGGATCAGAAGCAAACGCTCTGATTAAGGATTTATAAATTGAGTAGGCTTAGGTTTACAACCAATGGCAATTTGATTGGTCGAGAACCAGCTCGTGTTTAAAATGTCATTTGTGTTAGAAGGATGAACTCTAATATCTGATTGAGGATTGCGAGCATTCGCAGCTTATCGAATAAAGTGCTCAAAATTACGATGACAAAGGATGCTAATGGACATTGCTAGACATATGGAAGTAACCATAATGTAAGTCGGTAAGAAGGAACAAGAGTAATAGGCTACTAAGGATTTTCGGAAGATCAAATAGCATTCCAAAGAATTTTTGAAACACATGGACGAACGGATACTTGATAAGTGCGAAAAATTATCCGTAGGGCTATTCAGGTTGCATAGAACTACAAGGCAGTAGGCACAATGTATCTCGGAACAATAGAGAGAATTTTCGGGGTATCTCATAGTAACAAGATCAACAGGGAATAAGAGTAAGAATGACAAGTGTATGTATTTATCCGTAGGGATATTTCGGTGTTGGGAACTACCAAAGGCAATGTGCACCAAGTCTCGAGACAACATCATAGGGTATCGACAAAATCCTTCAGTGCACCGAGTAATCGTCCAGGGTGAGGGGCTCTTCGGGAGGAAGTAATTACGAGAACCTAGATTTAGAGTTAGCAAAATCATTTAACCCGAATAGAAGAGAGATCAGATTCCCAGAGTATAGACGAGGAGTAAAAGAACTTAATACCACCCAATGGCGATGTGGGCTCGTAAACCACACAGCCAAGTTAGTAAAAGTTTTTCAATGACTAGACTCGACTTTGGCTAAGGAGTTGGAAAGGGGGATTCTTACAGGCAGTCGGCTCTGATACCAACTTGTGATGCCCCCGATTTGACCATACACTAATCATGCACGCAAATGTGTATGACCAAGATCAGGGACTCACTGGAAGATATCACAACACAATTCTAGACACAAGTTAAAATAATACAAGCTTTATATTACAAGCCAGGGGCCTTGAGGGCTCGAATACACAAGAGTCAGCGGAAGCAATAATATCTTAGTACAGACATGAGTTAAACAAGTTTGCCTTAAGAAGGCTAGCACAAATGTAGCAATGATCGAAAAGGCAAGGCCTCCTGGCTGGGACCTCCTAACTACTCCTCGAAGCCGAACTTCACGTAGAAACATCCTCGGGATCCTCCGGCTCCTGGACTCCATCATCTGGTTGCGTCATCCGAGAAGAAGGGACAAAAGGGGAAAAGGGGGAGCAAAGCAACCGTGAGTACTCATCCAAAGTACTCGCAAGCAAGGATCTACACTACATATGCATTCGTATCAATGAAATGGGTAGTATCTGTGGATTGAACTGCAGAATGCCAGAATAAGAGGGGGATAGCTAGGCCTATCGAAGACTACGCTTCAGGCATCTCCATCTTGAAGCATGTAGAAGTGAGTAGCTGGAATAGTAACAAGTGTTATAGCATAGCATAAACCTACCCGGCGATCCTCTCCTCGTCATCATGTGAGAGAGCAATCACCGGGTTGTATCTCGCACTTGAAAGGGTATGTTTTTATTAAGTATCTGGTTCTAGTTGTCATGAGGTCGGAATACAACTCTGGGTCATCCTTTTACCGTGGACACGGCTATTCGAATAGATTACTTTCCTGCAGGGGTGCACCACATAACCCGACACGCTCGATCCCTCTAGCCGGACACACTTTCCTGGGTCATGCCCGCCACGAAAGATCAACACGTCACAGCCCTACCTAGACCCGACAAAGAGGTCAGCACACCGGTCTAAATCCTATGCGCGCAGGGGTCATGGGCCATCGCCCTTTGCACTCCTTCACGTTGCGTACGCGGCCAGTGAGCAAACTTAGCAACCTCCATTTCAAAGGAAGTTACGTTACGCGGTCCAACCCAGCGCGCGCCGCTAAGTCGCTAATGTCCGGAAGGCTTCGACTCATACCACGACGCCGGTTGCCCATATCTTGTCCTGCGTGGCAGTTAGTGCATATAAGGCCAACGACCCAACTCAGATCAAATATCCAAACTCGTTAAGCGTGTTATTATGAAATAACCACCGACAATGACCAGGGAAAGGCCCACCTGTCTCCTAGGTGGGCACAACCTGCCCTTCCACTCCGCCACATAGAATCAAGTGAGGGTCGTTGGGAACCCATGCCCATCACTACTGGATGGAACCACCTGTCCCTCCAGCCTCCATTCCGTGACTCACCTGCAGGTACTCTACGAGCCGACCCGACTTTAGTCATTATGGTACTGTGGTAAGTCAAAGTAACCGTGTGTCCAAAACCAGCAAGGGGGTAACCCGAGGAATCACCCTCGATGGATTCCCACTCGATGTAACCGTGAAGGTGGACTCGGAGGAATCACCCTCGATAGTCCACACTTGAGGGGCTGGACGACAGAGTCGTTATCGGGAATGGCGAAGGAGGAACAACCCTCGATAACCACGATCGAATAGCTACACTACAGGGTTAACATCAGAAGTGCTGACGAGGTATCACCCTCGGCACTCGAAAGTAACTCTGCAGAGTCATACAACTAAGGGGGGTGATGTGCGGTGTCGGGCCTAGACATCAATCACGTTGATCGAGTCATCAGACATAAAGCAGGGCTACTGGTACAAGGTGGGGGTCACTGATGGATCACTAACCAACCTATACTAAGCAGTAGGGTAGCAGATAAAGGTATCAACAATTATAGTAACAAAGACAGGCTATGCAGCAGAATAGGAGCTATTGAATCAACGACAGTAGCAAATCTAATGCAAGAATAAGAGAGAAGAGAATGGGCGATATCTGGTGATCAAGGGGGGATGGCTTGCCTGGAAGCTCAGTAGACGAAAGGAATCCTCGGAAGCGTTGCCGTAATCGAACACCCAAGCATCAACGGTCTCGCGGTCTATTGCAGTATTGGAGTCTACCAAAAAGAAGCAACGAAAGGGAAAAAATAAATAAGAGAGCAAACAATAGCATCACAAAATATAACAAGGCAATACGCAGTGCTAGGTGTGACCTAACGTAGTACTAGGCGATACTGGCGGAGGGGGAAAACATCCGGGAAAGTATCCCCGGTGTTTGACGTTTTCGGACAGATGAAACAGAGGGGAAATGTTGCATGTTCACTATTCTAGGGACGTGTGGTGAATGAACGGACTGCGTATTCTGATTCATCTTGTCGTTCTGAGCAACTTTCATGTACAAAGTATTTTCATCCGAGTTACGGATTATTTTATATTATTTTTTCAAAGTTTTAAACACTTTCTGGAATTCTTTTAATTATTTAATTCAAATTTAAACAGTGCAAATCCCTTTTATACACAGCCATAGCTAGCCCTAGCCACTGACTGGTGGGGCCAGTCAAAGCCCAGTCTGTAGTCAACGACACAATCAGCAGTCAACTTAGACAACGTTGACTGGGTCAAAAGGAGGCATGGGGGCCACCTGTCAGCTCGCCACAGTCACTGACGACTGGGCCTGGTCAAAGGCCACGTCGGCAGAGTCAAAGCTGACGCGTGGGGCCACAGGAATTAAACTAAACTTAAGAGTAAATTAAGCTGGGTTTACTTAACAGTGGGGCCCGACCGTCATTCACACTGGGTTAATATAATTAGCGCCATTAGGTCCTTAAGACGCCGGACACATCAGATGCCGATCACGTCAGCTGCCGGAGTCACGTTGGCGATGACCAAACCGACGGCGGCTATCCACCGTGCGGTCGCTACAGGGCATCAAATCACACGCGATTTGCGGCTACGGGTTGTTGGGAGCGTGCTCGGCCGAATGAAGGTGGTGGGAGGGGCTGGTCTGGACGGAGATGAGTGGGGCTTCGACGTTGGCGGCGGCTCGAGTCAGGAGAACTCGCACCCGGGCTAGAGGGCACTAGGAGGAGAGAAGGTGGTCACACTGACCTCCGATGAGGCTCGGGTGCTCAAGCTAGTGTTCGGGCGCGAGCTTGAAGGCCAGCGGTCGCGACGACGAGGCAAGCGACGGTGGTGTGGGTCGGATATGGTGGCTCAGGGGCTAGGGACGCAGGATTGAGTGCAGAAGAGAGCGGGGAGGGGAAGCAGCTCACCGCGAGGCTCGTGGAGGGCTCGACGACGACGGGGGAGGTTCAAGGCAAGCAGATCGATGAGGTGCACGATGATGGCCGTGGTTAGGGAAGAAGGTCGATGGCAACGGCTCGAGGAGCTCCGGCACGACCTGGAGCTTGCATATGGTGCAGAAGAGGACGGCGGTGCTCCTGGACTTCCTCACGAGCGCCGGAGAGGCTGGTGGCCGCGAGCACGGTGACAGTGGCAGCAGGTTTGAGCGGGGAGCGAGAACGAGCGAGGGGAAAGGGAAAGGGGGATCCTAGGGTTCGGGGGCACTTAGGAGGGGTGGTCGGCGACTTGAGGGCGCCGGGGAGCCGCCGAATGGCCGCCCCGTGGCCATCGGCGCCGCGGACAAGAACTAGGCGTCCACGGGGCTGAGGTGAACAGAGGAAGAGGACGAGGGAGGTAAGTGGGCCGCCCTGGCACTGTTGCCGCGGCTGGGCCGTGGCACAGTGCTAGTTTTACATTTTTCTTTCTTTTCCTTTGTATTGTTTTTCTATTTTCTTTTTATTCTTTTCTTTTGCATTTAATTAATATAGTAAATAGTTTTTGTAAAATAAGAGACTTTTCCCAAAAATACTTTGCAATATCTTGGACCGTCACAAAATTTTTGGGTCCAATTGGAATTGTTTAAAAGTAGTCTTGAATTCAAATGAGTCTTTTTAACGTTGTTGGTACTCTAAAATAATTGCCAGGGGCAATTTGGGCACCCAAATGGAGTTCATATTAGTTTTACTAATACTTAGGGATTTTATGACATATTGTAAACATTTTTGTTTCACTATTTGAAGAAATAATAATTTGACTTGAGTTTCAATTTTGTATTTCGAATCGGTTTGAATCAATGCGAGCTTAACAACAGTAACAGTGGTGACGTGGCATCATTAACATGGGATTAGTGTAGCATAGTTATCCGGGGATTACAATTCTCCTCCACTACAAGAAATCTCGTACTGAGATTTAGGAGGGGAGCAAGGGGAAGGGATTTGGTTACGGAATTTTAATGGGTCTTCTCGCTCCTGGTTGCCCTTCTTAAAAATGTCGATCCAATATGTTGATGTCTTCATTTCTCTACTTCAGGTCATCATGATGAAGCAGGCATCCTTTCTTCGGGAATTCCATCGTACTTACGAACAGTTAAAGCGCAACTTGACAGCGATAGTGATGTTATAAGGGGTAATCATCTCAGGGTTATCCCATGAATGAACACATGATCGTCTCTCGGGTTGAACATTAAAACACACCGAGAGCAAAGTAAGAAGGTATAATAGGAGGTTTTGAACGGACTGATAATCGTTCGACGTCTGAGACAAAATTTGAAAAGGGGTCTAGAGCAACGAGGATATGTATTGCGTCTGATACCATAATAGATTACTAGGAAGGTGACCCGTGAATTTCATGTGAAATCAAACGGGTGGAATAACTTTGGAAACAGGGATGCATAGGGGAGTCAGGTTTCGATCCCGTGGAACTGTGGGTTATGGGCCCATGATGTGGGTTAAAAGTGGAAAGGGCGCTAACACCTTGCACGGTCATGCTAACAAGGCAGGTGAGAGGATAGCATGTGAGTTATGTTGGCAACAGCGTCGATACCAAGGGCAAGGTATGAAGAGAACCATATTCCTGCTCGTTAAAATGAGGCGGACCAATAGGCAAGGTTCTCGTCCAACGACGGTTCCCAGAATGTCATCAATAGTAGAAACATGGTCTCACTTAGAGAGTTGTACACCGAGGTGTTTACACAAGCAGTGAATTATTACTACTTAGATCATATAGATCACAAGAAAGGTCAAACAAACCAATATAAAGGAAAATGTGATTACACACAAGTATATCCTTCCAAAGGACAAACAAAGCATGTTATCCGTGACAAGATAGAAAGTAGAAAACCTTTTAGGTAAAGGGATAGGAATTTCATGACGTTTCCCATACAATGGCGTATGCACAATTTATCAAGAAACATTTAGCATTATCCTTCTAATGTTCCTTGTGAGAATCGGTATACCATAGACAAGCTTCGAGATAGCATTGACACGGTCTTCAAGCCAAGGTCAGACTTTGGATACACCAGGATCCATCCGAAACAACTTATAAAATAAGTCATACAATTTCAGAAAGGGAAGATGAAGATGTGGCCAACGGGCTCAGCAATGGTTCCTCGAGATTTCCATGGACATGAACTTTCACAATTAAGTGAACAAGGCGATAGCATTGGACACACCAGGGCATATGATGAAGTATGTTCGTGGAGAACATCCACAATTAAGCACTGAATGAAATGCACCTAGAATTATGGACTAAGTAGCACGATCGATGCTAGAATGGAGATTCAATAACCAGAAGGGTTGGATTGAAACTATCGACCATTCACTTCAAAGCAATAGGGTTGCAAGAAGTTTTGGAATTCGCACATCACAGTTCAATGGTCGGTATTCCGGTTAGAAACAACACGAGGGCCTAGATATGAACGGGGATGGCGAGAAGTATTACTATATAAAGAATTAATAGGTGGAGCAATTCTCATGACACCCTTGACATAAAAGATGGTAATACTCAATTGTAGAACATAACACGAGTTGGATAGTAGGGAACTCAAGGTACAACACAAAACATGAACTAGTTTGTGTTGGAGGGAAGGCAATAAAGTTGTCGATGACAACACAATTCATCGAGGGGCAAGAATGGTATTTCACATCATGGATTCAATAGATGTCCTAAAGGAGTCAAAATGTTGATGATGATCACAACAATTTTTGTCGAGAGGCTCCATGAAGAAGCAATCGAACATCAACTGCAACAAGCAAAAGGAATGGTGAAGCCAAAGGTTATTATATCCATAGGTAAGATGCAATGTCAGAATCATAGTTGTCTCTCAAGACAATCAATATGGTGTTGAAAGCTTGATGTAAGCTTAGCTCATCGCCGAAAATTGTGCTCCGGGAAGACGGACCAGGTAGCACAGTTAAAATCGGAATGGTAATGATAGAACCGAGCAGGCTAGGAATGACATGATCTAGTTTAAATTCCCCAGCAACAATTACCATGAGTAGTGAGCCATAAAATGGACTCGAGTCACTTGTCGGAGTTCTTCAGTGACGAACAACTCAAACTCGGGAAACAACTGAAATTTGTGAGAAGTAATACTTGATGAAGAACTCATAAGGAGTAATGCAACTATGTATTACCCTCGAGATATCAAGGGGTAATACTCGACGATAGATCAAAGTAGAGGTTGGACTGGGGTATTGCTTTGTAGAAGACAAGTGCTTAAACTTGCACAAGAAATGGTATTAAAGGAGAGCATGGTCGGAACCACGATTGCAAAAGGCCAGGTCCCAGATATAAGATGAAATTATATCAAGGGGATAATTATTTCTATGAGAAGCTTTCATGATAAGATCTGCATCGGGTCCATGGGCATGAACCAAAGTTCAAGGTTGACTCCCACTTCTCCAATGCATGACCATTCATTCACTTCTCTTATTAAAAATGATTTGAGTGTGAAAACCTACCTGGTGAATTACCAAAGGAGTATAACCCGTGCAAAAATTTCTGGTTCACACAGTTTAAGGAAGGCATAGGTTCAACCCATCGGGGTATCTTAGGAACATATACCACAAACTTCAGGAATAAATAACTCAAGCTTGAAAGCAGAGCATGGTTGAGAAAGCGGAGGATACAATTTACCAAAGGCATTATGTATCCTAGGAAAGGGTCGCAAGGTTATTTAATATGAAGGATGTTGTCGGATAAAATCCAACAAATGATCTAGTTGTCCAAAAGAGTTCTGATGTGAGCAACAGTACTCAACTAGAAGAAGAAAGAATGCAAGGATATCAGATTATAGAAACAACTGACCAATTTAAAGCTCAAATGCAAAGGAATTATGATTTATAAATCTACGGATCAGAAGCAAACACTCTGATTAAGGATGGAAAAATTGAGTAGGCTTAGGGGTACAACCGATGGCAATTTGATTGGTCAAGAACCAGCCCGTGTTTAAACTGTCGTTTGTGTCAGAAGGATGAATTCTAGGATCCGATTGAGGATTGCGAGCATTCGCAACTTATCGAATAAAGTGCTCAAAATTACGATGACAAAGGATGCTAATGGACTTGCTAGACATATGGAAGTAACCATAATATAAGCCGGTAAGGAGGAACAAGAGTAATAGGCTACTGAGGATTTTCGGAATATCGAATAGCATTCCAAAGAATCTTGTGAAACACATGAACAACTATGGATGAATGAATACTCGATAAGTGCGAGAAATTATCCGTAGGGGTATTCAAGTTGCATAGAACTACAAGGCAGTAGGCATAAAGTATTCTCGGAACAATAGAGAGAATTTTCAGGGTATCTTGTAGTAACAAAATCAACTGGGAATAAGAGTAAGAATGACAAGTGTATGTATTTATCCGTAGGGATATTTCGGTGTTGGGAATTGCCAAAGGCAACGTGCACCAAGTCTCGAGAGAACATCAGAGGGTATCTATGGAATCCTTCAATGCACCGAGTAATCATCCAGGGTGAGGGGCTCTTCGGGGGGAATAATCATGGTTCTGTGGTAAGTCAAAGTAACCGTGTGTCCAATACCAGCAAAGGGGTAACCCGAGGAATCACCCTCGATGGATTCCCACTCGATGTAACCGTCAAGGTGGACTCAGAGGAATCACCCTCGATGGTCCACACTTGAGGGGTTGCACGGCAGAGTCTTTATCGGGAATGGCGAAGGAGGAACCAACCTCGATAACCACGATCGAATAGCTACACTACAAGATTAACATCAGAAGTGCTGACGAGGTATCACCCTCGGCACTCGAAAGTAACTCTGCAGAGTCGTACAACTAAGGGGGGTGATGTGCGGTGTCGGGCCTAGACATCGATCACGTTGATCGAGTCATCGGACATAAAGCGGGGCAACTTGTACATGGTGGGGGTCACTTATGGATCACTAACCAACCTATACTAAGCAGTAGGGTGGCAGATAAAGGTATCAACAATTATAGTAACAAAGACAGGCTATGCAGCAAAATAGGAGCTATTGAATCAACAACAGTAGCAAATCCCTTTTATACACAGCCATAGCTAGCCCTAGCCACTGACTGGTGGGGCCAGTCAAAGCCCAGTCTGTTATCAACGACACAATTAGCAGTCAACTTAGACAACGTTGACTGGGTCAAAAGGGGGCGTGGGGGCCACCTGTCAGCTGGCCACAGTTACTGACGACCGGGCCTGGTTAAAGGCCACGTCAGCAGAGTCAAAGCTGACGCGTGGGGCCACAAGAATTAAACTAAACTTAAGAGAAAATTAAGCTGGGTTTACTTAACAGTGGGGCCCGACGGTCATTCACACTGGGTTAATCTAATTAGCGCCATTAGGGCCTAAAGACGCCGGACAGGTCAGACGCCGGACACGTCAGCTGCCGGAGTCACGTCGGCGATGACCAAACCGACGGCGGCTGTCCACCGTGCGGTCGCTACAGGGCATCATCAAATCACGCGCGATTTGCGGCTATGAGTTGTTGGGAGCCTGCGCGGCCGAATGAAGGTGGGGGAGGGGCTGGTCTGGCCGAAGATGAGCGGGGCTTCGATGTTGGCGGTGGCCGGAGTCTGGAGAACTCGCACCCGGGGCTAGAGGGCACTAGGAGGAGAGCGGGTGGTCACACTGAGCTCCGGTGAGGCCCTGGCGCTCGAGCTACTGCTCGGGCGCAAGCTTGAAGGCCAGCGACCGTGACAGCGAGGCAAGCGACGGTGGTGTGGGTCGGCTATGGTGGCTCGGGGGCTAGGGCCGCAGGATTGAGTGCAGAAGAGAGCGGGGAGGGGAAGCAGCTCACCGCGAGGCTCATGGAGGGCTCGACGACGATGGGGGAGGTTCAAGGCAAGCGGATCGACGAGGTGGACGGCGATGGCCGTGGTTAGGGAAGAAGGTCGATGGCAACGGCTCGAGGAGCTCCAGCATGACCTGGAGCTTGCATACGGTGCAGAAGAGGACGGCGGTGCTCCTGGACTTCCTCACGAGCGCCGGAGAGGCTGGTGGCCACGAGCACGGTGACAGTGGCGGCGGGTTTGAGCGGGGAGCGAGAACGAGCGAGGGGAAAGGGAAGAGGGGGTCCTAGGGTTCGGGGGCACTCAGGAGGGGTGGTCGGCGACTTGAGGGCGCCGGGGAGGCGCCGAATGGCCGCCCCGGGGCCATCGGCGCCGTGGACGGGAGCTAGGCGTCCATGGGACTGAGGTGAACATAGGAAGAGGACGAGGGAGGTAAGTGGGCCGGCCTGGCACTGTTGCCGCGGCTGGGCCGTGGCACAATGCTAGTTTTGCATTTTTCTTTCTTTTCC
The DNA here is from genome assembly GCA_902687465.1 of Secale cereale. Taxonomy (NCBI): domain Eukaryota; kingdom Viridiplantae; phylum Streptophyta; class Magnoliopsida; order Poales; family Poaceae; genus Secale; species Secale cereale. The sequence goes on along the minus strand of LR738715.1, from coordinate 200,169,413 downwards.
TTTTGTATTGTTTTTCTATTTTCCTATTATTCTTTTCTTTTGCATTTAATTTATATAGTAAATAGTTTTTGTAAAATAAGAGACTTGTCCCAAAAATACTCTGCAATATCTTGGACCGTCACAAAAAGTTTGGGTCCAATTGGAATTGTTTAAAAGTAGTCTTGAATTCAAATGAGTCTTTTTAACGTTGTTGGTACTCTAAAATAATTGCCAGGGGCAATTTGGGCACCCAAATGGAGTTCATATTAGTTTTACTAATACTTAGGGATTTTATGACATATTGTAAACATTTTTGTTTCACTATTTTAAGAAATAATAATTTGACTTGAGTTTCAATTTTGAATTTCGAATCAGTTTGAATCAATGCGAGCTTAACAAGAGTAACGGTGGTGACATGTGATAACCCTCAACCGTAAGGGATCGAGATAGTCTTCGCGGGAAAGAATAACCCAATTTATTGATTCGACACACGGGGAGCCAAAGAGTATTTATAAGCTTTGACAGTTGAGTTGTCAATTCAACCGCACCTGAAATATACTTACTTGCAACAAAAGATAAGTGGTAACAGTGATATGATAGTGATGATAGTAATAGTAAAAGTAAACAGCAAAAGTAAATAGCAGCAGTAAATGGCAAAAGTAGCAACTAGTGACAAGCAGGGTTTAAAACATTGTAGGCTAGGGAGATGGATGGTTGGGCGCTGCATGGATGAGATAGATTCTAACATGGGGCACGGCACTCGGAAAAGTAATGATCATCTAGGCAAATATCAAACATTAGGCATGTATCCCGTAGGTAGTTGTACGTGCTTGCAATAAGAACTTGCACAACATCTTTTGTCCTACCATCCCGCTACGAACGGGGCCAAAAGGAACTAATGGATATTAAGGTGCTCCTGTCAAAGAGCACCGGAACAAAGCAATGAACTCAATGGATACATGTAATCCTCAAACTACGGACCATCCCCTTTGGTGTCCCAAGCTGTCACTTTTGGGATCGCCGGTTCTGAACCGTAACAGGTGCATACAACTCATAGATAGGATCAAGAACACAAATATATTCATGCAAACACATATGGTTCAGATCTGAAATCATGGCACTCGGGCCCTAAGTGTCAAGCATTAAGAATAACAAGTTGTAGCAAAGATGATAAACACCATACTAGATGATAGGCAACATGCCCCCAACAATCTGATGAACTATTACATGATCTAACTCATCCAATCCCTACCATCCCCTTCGCCTACAGCAGGGGAATTACTCACACATGAAGGGGGAAGTCATGGAGGGATGATGGAGTGGTGATGATGATGACGATGACGACGATCTCCCCTCTCCGGAGGCCAAATCAGCCTCTAGATTAGCCCTCCCGAAGAAGAACAGAGGGTGGCGGCGGCTCCGCGACGAAAAACTGCGAAAGAACTTCCGATCTGGGGTTTTTGCGTCGGGAGGAAAAATATGGGCTAAATTAGGGCACCAGGGGGTGTGGGCCCCACCCAGGCGCCCCCCCGGCGCGGCCCAGGGGGGGGGCGCGCCCACAGGGCGCCTGGGCACCCCCTGGCCCCCCTCTGGCCCCACTTCTGGTATTTGGTTCCTTCGGGTGCGTGGATTTTCTCTGATTTTTCGTGGATTTTTCTGAGATACTTAAAAATCCGTTTTCCTGCACACAAATAAACCATACAGGCAACTCTGCTGAAAACAGCGTCAGTCCGGGTTAGTTTAGTCCAAATCATGCAAGAATGGGGCCAAAACAATATCAAAAGTGTTTGGAAAAGTAGATACGTTTGAGACGTATCAACTCCCCCAAGCTTAGCATATTGCTTGTCCTCAAGCAATTCTGTTCAACGAACTGAACGCGACAAAGAAAACTTTGACAAACTCTTTTGCTTCATTAGATGTATATAAGCATGCACTACGAAAAGAGTTTAGCAAGTATTGAAACAGTACTTATGAGGACAATGCAAGGAGCAATCCTTCTTTCAAGTGACTAGTCATAAATACTTAGAAGTAAATAATATATTACTGAAAATCAAGACAAGATCACATTGCACATAGCTTGAGCATATTAGGGTGGTATCTCGCTAGCCTCCATGAGTGAAGCAAAACATAAATGCAGACACTCCTCCAAAGTTTTAAAGGAGACTAGAACTAAGAATTTCAGAATAAATCATATCACAAGTATGCAGAAGACAATGTAATACTTTGGGACAATGCACATTACACTCAGAATGACAATTATGCTCTCCTAGTCGGTGCTTTGAAGAAAGAAGGTGAGACTCTCGAACCGTGGCTTTTATCGGCAAAGTTGAAAACCCGTGATAGGAAACAAAAACTAAACATGTACCAGAGCTCTTGGTTTTAAAAACAGAAGTAAATATGTTTTTGAGAGGTGCATATTTCGTCAACGAATGCTAGCAGATAACTCAATCACTTTTTAAGCTAGACAAGTCTCGAGGAACGGCTCCCGCATGAGGATGATCACATCCTCTTAGTCTCCTTTGTTTATCACTGCCAAAGTTTTCTGATTTCTCATGAACAAAGCGTGAAGGAGGGTTTGTTTGTTATATTATCTTTTCGAGCCGGGCGCACTCAATGCTAGTTCCTTTTCATATTAGGGGTTTGCACATTATACATGCAATCCAGGGGTGAAACTTGTCCAACTTAAAAAGATTATGAATTAACTACTACTTCCTCATGAGCTAAAACATAGGCACAAAAAGAGAATTGCTTTTGAATAATTTTGAGATAGTACATGAAAGTCTTCGTTAGGAATGGCAGTTAAATACCATGTATAGGAAGGTACGGTGGACTCATGTGGCATAACAGGTTTTAAAGGGTTTGGATGCACAAGCAGTCAATCCGCTTAGTACAGGTGGAGGTTTAGCAAAAGACTGGGAAGCGACCAACTAGAGAGCAATAATGGTCATAATCATGCAGAGCGACAAAGCAACATTGAATCGGGCATGAAAGTGATATAACTATTCTTAAACTCAAAGATCATCAAGGCAAAATAGACTTTTTAGTCTTAAACATGTGTAAGCATGTGCCAAGTCAATCCAAAAATTCTCTAAAGGGAAATACCACCTTAGTATACCAGACTATGAACAGTGCAATGTATGTAGATCATTTCAATAACACATTATATACTCTAGTTATTCGAGACTAGCCACAAGGAAAGCATGAACCACTGGAAGAGCATTGTAAACATAGCACTATGTCGCTACAAGCTGGTCTCTAAATCATAAGTACAGGCATATGTACAAAAGTAGAAACAATAAGAGTTCATACCGGTCTTCCTTGTTGCTTCCTTTCAGTCGATCTTCGTCATTACTGCTTGTCACTTGCACGATCGAACGTAGGAAATATAATCAAATGCCATCACGGACTCGAGCTGATCTCTGAAAACAAAGCAAACTAAAGAGAAAAAGGAAATCTTTTTGGTTTTTTCAAAGGTTGAATAAAAGCAAAAGAAAGAGAAAATCTTTTTGTTGTTTTTGCAAAGAGAAAAATAAAGAAGAACGGGCAAAAACTTCGAAAAGATCAAAGCGAATAAAACGGATAATACAATGGAAAAGTGAGAAGGGCACGTACTCCCTCAAGCTTAGGCTTTTGGCCTAAGTTGGTTAGCAGCTACTGCCCCCAGGAGCCTCCTGCTCTAGGGGTATGGTGGTGAGACCAAGGGTCGTAGAAGGATGATGGCGCGTACACCGAACTCCTCGGAGTCTCCCACGAGGAAGGTTCCGAGCGCCAAACAGAGGAAGACCCTTCACCAAACTCGGTGGCAGTCTCTTCCTGAAAATGTGGTATATCACCATGCCTCTCCTCGTCAGGCACAACCCCTTCCATGGGGTTATGGAACTGATGCTGGACCGTGAACTCATCAAACTGGACAACATCAAAGGACCATCCGTTCCTGCGAGAAAAATCAAACAAAAGAGGTGCATGTAGACGGATCTCGCGTTCCGCGGTAGTTCCGAAACGCAAGATATAAACAAGGTTATCAAGCTCAGATCCCATGGTAACAAACTTATGCCTTTTCATAGCAGCAAGATCAAAGCTTAAATAAGTAAAAGGAGTATCATCAGGGTGTGGGGTGCCTCCAAGATGCTCTAAGATAAGTGTGGCATAAATGCCACCATATAAGTCCCCCTTGTTACCGTTCATAGCAAGGCGTCGAGCAATTAAGGTACCAAGATTATAATCAGACCTCCCTGAGAGGGCTGCTGCCAGGATAGCAATATCCGGAGCAGAAATGCTGCTCGTGTTGTCACGAGCTAACACCCCTCTAGCAATATAATACGCAAAATACCTGAGGTGAGGAAACAAGATGCTGGAGATCTTCGACCGATGAATATCCCTCGTACCCATGCTGCAGAGAGAGTTGATGACGGTTTTCAGCTCGGAGGGCTGAGTGGCCATCCTTGCCGTCCTCCCAACGTTCGGCACACCTATTACTTCACAAAATTTTCCCAGAGTCATGGTGATAAGATCATTATAAATTTTAAACTCAATAGCACCTGAATCAGGATTATATCTAAAACTGTAAATGAAACCGGAGGTGAGTTTCTGATACTGAGTAACACGGCTCGTGACGAGTCGTGTCAAACCTGCATTAGCACAAAGATTATAAAACTCATCCTTGATTCCCGTAGCTTCCATGAATTCATCACATGGAAATGTCATCGCACGTGCTGGACTCGTGTCTTCCAACAACTCCAGGGGCACATGATCCTCATTATAGCTCACCCTAGCAGTCGATGGTGAAGCTGCGGCTCTAGTGACTCGATCGGAGTGTGCGGGCCTCCTCTTCTCAAGCCATCCTTTTGCCCTTCCTAACAAACTCATTTCTGAATTTTTTACAATTTACAAAAACGTGGATTAAAACAAAGTGAGCTAAGGCAAACTACTCAACTCACTTGCCCAAGGCATAAACTTGCATCAAAACTTGGAAAATAACCTTCTACACATGCATGCAAGCTCATCTCTACAGCACCAAGAACTACTAAATACTCACAAATGAGGCCACCAATCAAAAATCTAATTGGAGGGGTGGATGAGTCACATACCAGGGAGTATTTGCTCAAAATTTCAGCTCAAATGATGGGCTGTAGAGAGAGATCGAAGAATCGCCTCCAAGAACAGCAAGAACAAGACCAGAACTCGGGTTTCTGGAAAAAGAGAGAGAGGAGGGAAGAAGAAGTACCTGGAGGGGGGTCCCGTGGGCCCCAGGCGCCCTGTGGGCGCAGTCAGGGGCTGGGTCGCGCCAGCTGGCCGCCTGGGCCACTGGTGACCCTCCCTGGCTGGCCCCAGGACTTTTCGGGTCTCTCCCGTTGTGGAAATTTTTAATATAATTTTTCTGGAATTTTTCTGAAAACTTCACTGTTGAAAACTTTTCGAAGTTCAAAAAGCTGCGAAACTCTCTGAAAACTCGAAGCAGTTAGTAGTATTGTGAAGCTTCAAAAACATAGATACTTGGTACAGCAAGTAGGACAAAAACTAAAAACAAATGAAAACATAGCAAGCTCAACTTTTTATCCATATAAAACACGTTCACTAGTAAGGTTGATCAAGTCTTACCAACAAACAAGCGATATATAGAGCAAAAAGTCTCACCTCCTACAAAGTAATCACTGAACTTTTACCTTGATGGACATTGTCCCTACCATGATAGTTTTGTATTTGTGAGGCACATGTAGTGGACAGTCCCATTCTCCAATTTTCACGGTCTCGATATTCTCTATAGAGTTGAGGGCATGCCTCCTGTCGGTCTTCTTCGGAAAATATACCGTGTGTTCTTTATCATTCACATGGAAGGTAACCTTCCCTTTATTGCAATCAATAATAGCACCTGCGGTGTTAAGAAAAGGTCTACCAAGAATAATGGACATGCTCCCATCCTCGGGCATGTCAAGCACAACAAAATCAGTAAGAATTAAACAATTATCAACTTCTACTGGAACATCCTCACAAATACCTATCGGAACAGCGGTTGACTTGTCAGCAATCTGAAGGGAGATATCTGTAGGAATTAGTTTCTCTAAACAAAGCCTCTCGTAAAGAGAGAGAGGCATAACACTCACTCCTGCTCCAAGATCACATAAGGCAGTTTTGACATAATTATTCTTTATGGAGCAAGGAATGGTGGGTATACCTGGATCACCGAGCTTCTCAGGAATCTTTCCACTGAAAGAATAGTTAGCAAGCATAGTAGATATTGCATCATTAGGAACTTTTCTTTTATTAGTGACAATATCTTTCATATATTTTGAATAAGGAAGTAACTTAATAGCATCAGTCAAGGGTATCTGAAGAAAAAGAGGTTTAATCCATTCACAGAACTTATTGTAATGCTCTTCTTCTTTAGATTTGATGGACTTACCTAGAAAGGGCATGGGTTTCTGTACCCATGGTTCTCTCTCCTTCCCATGTCTTCTTGCGATGAAGTCTTCTTTAGTGTACCTCTTACGTTTGTCAGGTGCTTCTTCTTCTCGAACTTCAGGCGGATCATTCTTCTCATTATCATTACCTTCAGTTCAGCACCGTCTTCAGTCTCAGCATCGGAAATAGATACACTGTTGGGATCAATGGCTGGCTCTTCATCTGCAATAGGATCATTAGAATTGTCAGTCTCTTTATGTTTCTTCTTCTTATTTGGAGAGACAACAATTTCTTCTTCCTGCATTTGAGAATCTTGCTCGATTCTCTTCGGATATCCCTCTGGGTAAAGAGGATCTTGAGAACTAGTTCCTCCTCGGGTCTTAATCCCAAAAGCCTGCAATTTATCTTGTTTGGCATTGTTAGCAAGCAAATCTCTTTGCACATTAGAAATTTGATCAAGCTGAGTTTGAACCATATGAAAATGCTTCACAAGACATTGAACATCATTTACTGTTCTATCTAAAACATCAAGCAACTTTTTGATAGCAAGGGAATTATCATGCAACTGACTTTCTATCCTCTCATTAAAATGATTCTGTTTCATAATAAAATTATCAAACTCATCTAAACATTGATCAGGAGGTTTACCATGAGGGATGTCACCTGCGTTGAAATCTAAAAGAGAGTGTACCTCTACCATAGGAGGGTGAGTGGTAAGCTCACACAGTTTCTCAATAGGGGGTAGATTCTTCACGTCTTCAGCTTTAATACCTTTCTCTTTAATAGACTTCTTTGCTTCTCGCATATCCTCGGGGCTTAGAACAAACATGCCCCTCTTCTTTGTTGGTGGAGGTGGTTCAGGGACGGACCAATCTTCATGGTTTTTGGCAATCCTGCCCGTCAGATCTTCCGCATCGTCCGGTGTTCTTTTCCTGAAAACACAACCAGCACAACTATCCAAATAGGACCTAGATTCATCAGTTAGACCAGCATAGAATATATCAATTAATTCATTCTTAGGAATTTCATGTCCTGGTCTAGCCCAAATCAAACCACAGTACCTCCCCCAAGCTTTAGGGAGAGACTCATCCTGCAACTGTTTAAAGTTATAAATTCTTTGTAAAGCAGCATGTTGCATGTGAGCAGGAAAGTACTTATCAACAAAAGAGTGAGCTAAGTCCTGAGGACTCTTAATAGAACCGCATGGGAGTGAATCATACCATGCTTTAGCACCCTCCTTCAAGGAGAAAGGAAGAAGCTTGGTGATATAAAAGTATCGTATCTTCTCATCTGTGGTAAACAGGCTACCCAACTCACCGAGTTTAGTCAGGTGTGCAATAGCATCATCATTTTCTCTGCCATAAAAGGGGTCAGCTTCAACCATAGGTATAAGTGAAAGATCAACAGAGAAATCATAATCAGGATCATCAATGCATATAGGAGATGTAGCAAATTCAGGATTAGGAACGGTTTTGTTCTTCAAAGAGTGTTTTTCAAATATTTTCTTGATAATTTCAGGGTCAGAGCCAGCAAACTCTGTCAGTTCCCTGCATAGATCTTCATCAAGCATATAGTAATCATCATCAAGAAGCCTCTCTTTGAGTTTACTCAAATTAGGATAATCATAAGTTTCACCAATAGGGTAGCGAGCAACAGGAAGTTCAATTCCATATTTTTCAGCAGCGGCAGCAATTTGTTTCTCAAGAGCATAACCAAGCGAACTAATATCATCATCAAAAGTAGTAGAAGCATCATCAAGAGTATCAGTCATAGTAACAGATTCAGTAGGAGCATCATGTGGTGGTGGTGAGGCAAACTTACTCATAACAGAAGGTGAATCAAGTGTAGCACTAGTGCTCAGAGCAGTACCTCTTCTTGAAGTGGATAGTAAGATCGGAACCTTGGGGTCTCCTTTCTTACCCATAGTGAATAAAGTGCAGCAGGTAGGATACCTCAAGTAGACTTGTAAATATTGCTATGCTCCCCAGCAACGGCACCAGAAAACGGTACTTGATAACCCTCAACCGTAAGGGATCGAGATAGTCTTCGCGGGTAAGAATAACCCAATTTATTGATTCGACACACAGGGAGCCAAAGAGTATTTATATGCTTTGACAGTTGAGTTGTCAATTCAACCGCACCTGAAATATACTTACTTGCAACAAAAGATAAGTGGTAACAGTGATATGATACTGATGATAGTAATAGTAAAAGTAAACAGCAAAAGTAAATAGCAGTAGTAAATGGCAAATGTAGCAACTAGTGACAAGTAGGGTTTAAAACACTATAGGCTAGGGAGATGGATGGTTGGGCGCCGCATGGATGAGATAGATTCTAACATGGGGCACGGCACTCGGAAAAGTAATGATCATCTAGACAAATATCAAACATTAGGCATGTATCCCGTAGGTAGTTGTACGTGCTTGCAATAAGAACTTGCACAACATCTTTTGTCCTACCATCCCTCTATGAACGGGGCCAAAAGGAACTAATGGATATTAAGGTGCTCCTGTCAAAGAGCACCGGAACAAAGCAATGAACTCAATGGATACATGTAATCCTCAAACTACGGACCATCCCCTTTGGTGTCCCAAGCTGTCACTTTTGGGATCGCCGGTTCCGAACCGTAACAGGTGCATACAACTCATAGATAGGATCAAGAACACAAATATATTCATGCAAACACATATGGTTCAGATCTGAAATCATGGCACTCGGGCCCTAAGTGTCAAGCATTAAGAATAACAAGTTGTAGCAAAGATGATAAACACCATACTAGATGATAGGCAACATGCCCCCAACAATCTGACGAACTATTACATGATCTAACTCATCCAATCCCTACCATCCCCTTCGCCTACAGCAGGGGAATTACTCACACATGAAGGGGGAAGTCATGGAAGGATGATGGAGTGGTGATGATGATGACGATGGCGACGATCTCCCCTCTCCGGAGGCCAAATCAGCCTCCAGATTAGCCCTCCCGAAGAAGAACAGAGGGTGGCGGCGGCTCTGCGACGAAAAATTGCGAAAGAACTTCTGATCTGGGGTTTTTGCGTCGGGAGGAAAAATACGGGCTAAAGTAGGGCACCAGGGGGTGTGGGCCCCACCCAGGCGCGCCCCCGGCGCGGCCCAGGGGGGAGCGTGCCCACAGGGCGCCTGGGCACCCCCTGGCCCCCCTCTGGCCCCACTTCTGGTATTTGGTTCCTTCGGGTGCGTGGATTTTCTTTGATTTTTCGTGGATTTTTCTGAGATACTTAAAAATCCGTTTTCCTGCACACAAATAAACCATACAGGCAGCTCTGCTGAAAACAGCATCAGTCCGGGTTAGTTTAGTCCAAATCATGCAAGAATGGGGTCAAAACAATATCAAAAGTGTTTGGAAAAGTAGATACGTTTGAGACGTATCAACATGGCATCATTAACATGGGATTAGTGTAGCGTAGTTATCCGGGCGTTACAATTCTCCTCCACTACAAGAAATCTCGTCCCAAGATTTAGGAGGGGAGCAAGGGGAAGGGATTTGGTTACGGAATTTTAACAGGTCTTCTCGCTCCTGGTTGCCCTTCTTGAAAATGTCGATCCAATACGTTGATGTCTTCATTTCTCTGCTTTAGGTCATCATTATGAAGCCGGCATCCTTTCTTCGGAAATTCCATCGTACTTACGAATAGTTAAAGCACAACTTGACAGCGATAGTGATGTTATAAGGGGTAATCATCTCGGGGTTATCCCATGAATGAACACATGATCGTCTCTTGGGTTGAACATTAAAACACACCGAGAGCAAATTAAGAAGGTATAATAGGAGGTTTCAAACGGACTGACAATCGTTCAACGTCTGAGACAAAATGTGAAAAGGGGTCCAGAGCAACGAGAATACGTATTGCGTTTGGTACCATAATAGATTACTAGGAAGGTGACCCGTGAATTTCATGTGAAATCAAACGGGTGGAATAACTTTGGAAACAGGGATGCATAGGGGAGTCAGGTTTCGATCCCGTGGAACTGTGGGTTATGGGCCCATGATGTGGGTTAAAAGTGGAAAGGGCGCTAACACCTTGCACGATCATGCTAACAAGGCAGGTCAGAGGATAGCATGTCAGTTATGTTGGGAACAACGTCGATACCAAGGGCGAGGGATGGAGAGAACCATTTTCATGCTCGTTTAAATGAGACGGACCAATAGGCAAGGTTCTCGTCCATCGGCGGTTACTAGAATGTCATCAATAGTAGAAACATGGTCTCACTAAGAGAGTTGTACACCGAGGTGTTTACATAAGCAGTGAATTATTACTACTTAGATCATATAGATCACAAGAAAGGTTAAACAAACCAACATAAAGGAAAATGTGATTACACACAAGTATATCCTTCCAAAGGACAAACAAAGCATGTTATCCGTGACAAGATAGAAAGTAGAAAAACTTTTAGGTAAAGGGATAGGAATTTCATGATGTTTCCCATACAATGGCGTATGCACAATTTATCAACAAACATTTAGCATTATCCTTCTAATGTTCCTTGTGAGAATCGGTATACCTTAGACAAGCTTCGAGATAGCATTGACACGGTCTTCAAGCAAAGGTCACACTTTGGATACACCAGGATCCATCGGAAACAACTTATAAAATAAGTCATACAATTTCAGCAAGGGAAGATGAGGATGTGGCCGACGGGCTAAGCAATGGTTCCTCGAGATTTCCATGGACATGAACTTTCACAATTAAGTGAACAAGGCGATAGCATTGGACACACCAGGGCATATAATGAAGTATGTTTGTGGAGAACATCCACAATTAAGCACTGAACGAAATACACCTGGAATTATGGACCAAGTAGCACGATCGATGTTGGAATGGAGATTCAATAATCAGAAGGGTTGGATTGAAACTATCGACCATTCACTTCAAAGCAATAGGGTTGCAAGAAGTTTTGGAAGTCGCACATCACAGTTCAATGGTCGGTATTCCGGTTAGAAACAACACGAGGACCTAGATATGAACGGGGATGGCGAGAAGTATTACTATATCAAGAATTAATAGGTGGAGCAATTCTCATGACACCCTTGACATAAAAGATGGTAATACTCAATTGTAGAACATAACATGAGTTGGATAGTAGGGAACTCAAGGTACAACACAAAACATGAACTAGTTTGTGTTGGAGGGAAGGCAATAAAGTTGTCGATGACAACACAATTCATCGAGGGGCAAGAATGGTATTTCACATCATGGATTCAATAGATGTCCTAAAGGAGTCAAAATGTTGATGATGATCACAACAATTTTTGTCGAGAGGCTCCATGAAGAAGCAATCGAACATCAACTGCAACAAGCAAAAGGAATGGTGAAGCCAAAGGTTATTATATCCATAGGTAAGATGCAATGTCAGAATCATAGTTGTCTCTCAAGACAATCAGTATGATGTTGAAAGCTTGATGTAAGCTTAGCTCATCGCCTAAAATTGTGCTCCGGGAAGATGGACCAGGTAGCACAGTTAAAATCGGAATGGTAATGATAGAACCGAGCAGGCTAGGAATGACATGATCTAGTTTAAATTCCCCAGCAACAATTACCATGAGTAGTGAGCCATAAAATGGACTCGAGTCACTTGTCGGAGTTCTTGAGTGACGAACAACTCAAACTCGGGAAACAACTGAAATTTGTGGGAAGTAATACTTGATGAAGAACTCATAAGGAGTAATGCAATTCTGTATTACCCTCGAGATATCAGGGGGTAATACTCGACGATAGATCAAAGTAGAGGTTGGACTGGGGTATTGCTTTGCAGAAGACAAGTGCTTAAACTTGCACGAGAAATGGTATTAAAGGAGAGCATGGTCGGAACCACGATTGCAAAAGGCCAGGTCCCAGATATAAGATGAACTTATATCAAGGGGATAATTATTTCTATGAGAAGCTTTCATGATAAGATCTGCATCGGGTCCATGGGCATGAACCAAAGTTCAAGGTTGACTCCCACTTCTCCAATGCATGACCATTCATTCACTTCTCTTATTAAAAATGATTTGAGTGTGAAAACCTACATGGTGAATTACCAAAGGAGTATAACCCGTGAAAAAATTTCTGGTTCACACAGTTTAAGGAAGGCATAGGTTCAACCCATCGGGGTATCTTAGGAACATATACCACAAACTTCAGGAATAAATAACTCAAGCTTGAAAGCAGAGCATGGTTGAGAAAGCGAAGGATACAATTTACCAAAGGCATTATGTATCCTAGGAAAGGCTCGCAAGGTTATTTAATATGAAGGACGTTGTCGGATAAAATCAAACAAATGATCTAGTTGTCCAAAAGGGATCTGATGTGAGCATCAGCACTCAACCAGAAGAAGAAAGAATGCAAGGATATCAGATTATAGAAACAACTGACTAATTCAAAGCTCAAATGCAAAGGAATTACGATTTCTAAATCTACATATCAGAAGCAAATGCTCTGATTAAGGATGGAAAAATTGAGTAGGCTTAGGGGTACAACCGATGGCAATTTGATTGGTCAAGAACCAGCTCGTGTTTAAACTTTCGTTTGTGTCAGAAGGATGAATTCTAGGATCTGATTGAGGATTGCGAGCATTCGCAACTTATCGAATAAAGTGCTCAAAATTACAATGACAAAGGATGCTAATGGACTTGCTAGACATATGGAAGTAACCATAATATAAGCCGGTAATGAGGAACAAGAGTAATATGCTACTGAGGATTTTCGGAAGATCGAATAGCATTCCAAAGAATCTTGTGAAACACATGAACAACTATGGACGAACGAATACTCGATAAGTGCGAGAAATTATCCGTAGGGGTATTCAGGTTGCATAGAACTGCAAGGCAGTAGGCACAAAGTATTCTCAGAACAATAGAGAGAATTTTCAGGGTATCTTGTAGTAACAAGATCAACCGGGAATAAGAGTAAGAATGACAAGTGTATGTATTTATCTGTAGGGATATTTCGGTGTTGGGAATTGCCAAAAGCAACGTGCACCAAGTCTCGAGAGAACATCAGAGGGTATCTATGGAATCCTTCAATGCACCGAGTAATAATCCAGGGTGAGGGGCTCTTCGGGGGGAAGTAATCATGGTTCTGTGGTAAGTCAAAGTAACCGTGTGTCCAATACCAGCAACGGGGTAACCCGAGGAATCACCCTTGATGGATTCCCACTCGATGTAACCATCAAGGTGGACTCAAAGGAATCACCATCGATGGTCCACACTTAAGGGGTTGCACGGCAGAGTCGTTATCGGGAATGGTGAAGGAGGAACCAACCTCGATAACCATGACCGAATAGCTACACTACAGGGTTAACATCAGAAGTGCTGACGAGGTATCACCCTCGGCACTCGAAAGTAACTCTGTAGAGTCGTACAACTAAGGGGGGTGATGTGTGGTGTCAGGCCTAGACTTCGAGCATGTTGATCGAGTCATAGGACATAAAGCGGGGCAACTTGTACAAGGTGGGGGGTCACTGATGGATCACTAACCAACCTATACTAACCAGTTTAGGATAGCAGATAAAGGTATCAGCTGTTATAGTAACAAAGACAGGCTATGCAACAAAATAGGACTATTGAATCAACAACAGTAGCAAATCTAATTCAAGAATACCAGAGAAGAGAATGGGGGATATCTGGTGATCAAGGGGGGTTGCCTTGCCTGGAAGCTCTGTAGACGAAAGGAATCATCGGAAGTGTAGTCGTAGTCGAACACCGAAGCATCAACGGAATCGGGGTCTATCGCGATATCGGAGTCTACCGAAAAGAAGCAACAAAAGGGAAACAAATTAAAAACAGAGCAAACAATAGCATCACAAAATATAACAAGGCAATACGCGGTGCTAGGTGTGACCTAACGCAGTACTAGGCGATACTAGCGGAGGGGTGAAATATCCGGGAAAGTATCCCCGGTGTTTGACGTTTTTGGATAGATGAAACAGAGGGGGGATGTTGCATGTTCGCTATGCTAGGGACGTGTGGTGAATGAACGGAATGCGTATTCGGATTCGTCTTGTTGTTCTGAGCAACTTTCATGTACAAAGTATTTTCATCTGATTTACGAATTATTTTATATTAATTTTTCAAAGTTTAAAACACTTTCTGGAATTCTTTTAATTATTTAATTCTAATTTAAACAGTGTAAATCCCTTTTATACACAGCCGGAGCTAGCCCTAGCCACTAACTGATGGGGCTAGTCAAAGCCCAGTCAGTAGTCAACGACACAGTCAGCAGTCAACTTAGACAACGTTGATTGGGTCAAAAGGGGGCAGTGGGGGCCACCTGTCAGCTGGCCACAGTTACAGACGACTAGGCCCGGTCAAAGGCCACATCAGCAGAGTCAAAGCTGACGCGTGTGCCACGGGAATTAAACTAAATTTAAGAGTAAATTAAGGTGGGTTTACTTAACGGTGGGGCCGTATCGTCATTCACACTCGGCTAATCTAATTAGCGCCATTAGGGCCTAAAGACGCCGAACAGGTCAGCCGCCGGAGTCACGCCGGCAACGACCAAACCGATGGTGGTTGTCCACCGTGCGGTCGCTACAGGGCATCAAATCACGCATGATTTGCGGCTACGGGTTGCTGGGAGCGTGTGTGGCCAAATGAAGGTGGTGGGAGGGGCACGTCTGGCCGGAGATGAGCGGGGCTTCGACGTTGGCGGCGGCTGGAGTTGGGTGAACTCGGACCCGGGGATAGAGGGCACTAGGAAGGGAGCGGGTGGTCACACTGAGCTCCGGTGAGGCCCTGGAGCTCAAGCTAGTGTTCGGGCGCGAGCTCGAAGGCCAGCGGCCGCAACGGCGAGGCAAGCGACAGTGGTGAGGGTTGGCTATGGTGGCTCGGGGGCTAATGCCACGGGATTGAGTGCAGAAGAGAGGGGGAGGGGAAGCAGCTCACCGGGAGGCTCGTGGATGGCTCGACGATGATGGGGGAGGTTGGGGAAGAAGGGCGATGGCGACGGCTCGAGGAGCTCCGGCAAGACCTGGAGCTTGCGGACGGTGCAAAAGAGGATTACAGTGCTCCTCGACTTCCTCCCAAGCACCGGGGAGGCTGGTGGCCGCGAGCATGGCGAGAGTGGTGCTACTTCTCGAGCTTGCATTGTATTCCCACGAAGAGGAAAGGATGATGCAGCACAGTAGCGTAAGTATTTCCCTATGTTTTTGAGAACCAACGTATCAATCCAGTAGGAGACCACATGCGAGTCCCTCGCACCTGCACAAACAAATAAGAACTTCGCAGCCAACGCGATAAGGGGTTGTCAATCCCTTTACGGACACTTACGAAAGTGAGATCTGATAGATATAATAGTTTGATATTTTTGGTTATAAGAACATAAAGTAAAAGCGGAAAAGTAAAGTAGATTGTAGATTGATATGTTGAGAATAGACCCAGGGGCCATAGTTTTCTCTAGTGGCTTCTCTCATGATAGCGATATTCTACAGCGGGTAAACAAATTACTGTTGAGCAATTGATAGAAATGTGAATAATTATGAGACTATCTAGGCATGATCATTATATATAGGCATCACGTCCGAGACAAGTAGACCAAAATGATTCTGCATCTACTATTATTACTCCACACATCGACCACTATCTAGCATGCATCTAGAGTAATAAGTTCATAAGAACAGAGTAACGCCTTAAGTAAGATGACATGATGTAGAGGGATAAACTCAAACATAGTGATATAAGCCCCATCTTTTTATCCTCGATGGCAACAATACAATATGTGCCTTGCTGCCCCTACTCTCACTCGGAAAGGACACCGCAAGATTGAACCCAAAGCCAAGCACTTCTCCCATTGCAAGAACTATAGATCTAGTAGGCCAAACCAAACCAATAATTCGAAGAGACTTGCAAGGATATTATAATCATACATATAGAGTTCAGAAAAGAACCAAATATTTCTCATAGATAATCTTGATCATAAACCCACAATTCATCGGATCTCGACAAACACACTGCAAAAAGAGATTACATCAAATAGATCTCCTCGAAGACCGAGGAGAACTTGGTATTGAGATCCAAAGAGAGAGAAGAAGCCATCTAGATACTAGCTATGGACTCGAAGGTCTGTGCTAAACTACTCACAACTCATGGTGAGGCGATGATGATGATGATGTAGAAGCACTCCGTGGAAGATCCCCCCTCCAGCGGAGCTCCGGAACAGGCCCCAAGATGGGATCTCACCGGAACAGAAGGTTACGGCGGTGGAACTAGGGTTTTCTCTGTTCGTCTGATGGTTTCGAGGTACGTAGGTATATATAGGAGGAAGGAGGGCACCGGGGGCCAGACGGGGTGCCCACGAGGCAGGGGCGCGCCCTATAGGGGGGGGGGGCGCCCCCCACCCTCGTGGATGCCACGTCAGCCCTACTCCGTGGTTCTCAAGTCTCCCGTGCGTATTTTGCTCCAAAATATCTCTCCTGAAGTTTCATTCCGTTTGGACTCTGTTTGATATTCCTTTTCTGTAAAACCCTGAAATAGGCAAAAAAAACAGCAATCTGGACTAGGCCTTTGGGTTAGTAGGTTAGTCCCAAAAATAATATGAAAGTGTATAACAAAGCCCATTAAACATCCAAAACATCATAAATAATAGCATGGAACAATCAAAAATTATAGATACATTGGAGACGTATCAAGCATCCCCAAGCTTAATTCATGCTTGTCCTCGAGTAGGTAAATGATAAAAACAGAAATTTTGATGTGGAATGCTAACCAACATAGTTTTTCAATGTAATTCTCTTAATTGTGGCATGAATGTTCAGATCTGAAAGATTTAAGACAAAAGTATATATTGACATAAGAAATAATAATACTTCAAGCATACTAACAAAGCAACCATGTCTTCTCAAGATACTATGGCTAAAGAAAGTTATCCCTACAAAATCATATAGTCTAGCTATGCTCCCTCTTCATCACACAAAATATTCATATCATGCACAACCCCGGTTTTAGCCAAACACTTGTTTTCATACTCTATTCTTTCAAACCTTTCAACTTCCACGCAATACATGAGCGTGAGCCATGGATATAGCACTATGTGGAATAGAGAGGTGGTTGTGGAGAAGACAAAAAGGAGGGAGATAGTCTCACATCAACTAGGCGTATCAACGGGCTATGGAGATGCCCATCAATAGATATCAATGTGAGTGAGTAGGGATTGCCATGCAACGGATGCACTAGAGAAAAAAATGTATGAAAGCTCAACAAAAGAAACTAAGTGGGTGTGCATCCGACTTGCTTGCTCACGAAGACCTAGGGCATTTGAGGAAGCCCATCGTTGGAATATACAAGCCAAGTTCTATAATGAAAATTCCCACTAGTATATGAAAGTGACTAAACATGAGACTCTCTATCATGAAGAACATGGTGCTGCTTTGAAGCACAAGTGTGGAAAAGATAGTAGCAATTGTCGCTTTTTTTTCTTTTTTTTTTCTCTCTTTTTTTGGGCCTTTCTTTTTTTTTCTTTGGCCTTTTTTTTCTTTTTTTGGAGGGGCTTTCTTTATTTAGCCTTTCCTCACATGGGACAATGCTCTAATAATGATGATCATCACACTTTCATTGAATTACAACTCGATATTACAACTCGATACTAGAACAAAGTATGACCTATATGAATGCCTTCGGCGGTGTACCGGGATGTGCAATGAATCAAGAGTGACATGTATGAAAAATTATGCATGGTGGCCTAGCCACAAATACGATGTCAACTACATGATCATGCATGGCAATATGATAATATGAAGCGTGTCATATGAATGGAACGGTGGAAAGTTGCATGGCAATATATCTCAGAATGGCTATGAAAATGCCATGATAGGTAGGTATGGCGGCTGTTTTGAGGAAGATATATGGTGGCTGTTTTGAGGAAGGATATATAGTGGGTGTATGGTACCGGCGAAAGTTGTGCGGTACAAGAGAGGCTAGCAATGGTGGAAGGGTGAGAGTGTGTAATATCCATGGACTCAACATTAGTCATAAGAACTCATATATTTATTGCAAAAATTTACGAGTCATCAAAACAAAGCAATCAACGCATGCTCCTAGGGGGGGGGGGTTGGTAGGAGTTAACCATCGCGCGCCCCCGACCTCCACGCAAAGGATGACACTCTACAGATACCTCATGCTCTAACTTCGTCACATAGCGGTTCACCATACGTGCATGCTACGAGAATCACTAACTTTAACCAAAGTTCAAGAAAGCGCTAGGCGTTAATTATGCGTTTGGGCACCTACTTGCGCTTTTCTAGCTTAGGCGTGATTAGGCGCAATTAGGCGCAATTAGGCGTTAGTACTGTAACGTGAAGAAATAAGCTAGATGGGCTGGCCTGGCCCATTAAATCACAGGCCCATCTTCATATCCTCCTACTAAAGCTCTCCTCTGGTGCAGTCGATAGGAAATTTAGGTTTCCTCCTTGCGCCGCCTCACCCCCTCGTCCTCTCTGTCTTGGTGCGCGAGGCTGCCTCTCTCCCTCTTGCTCTGTCCCTCGCCGGAGAAGCTCGATCCTTCGCTGGAGAAGCTCAATCCCTCACCGGAGAAGCTAGATCTGTCGTCGGGGCAGTTGAATCCCTCGTCGGCGTGGATGAATCCTCGCAGGGGAGGTCAAATCCTCGCCGGGGAGACTGATTTCTCGCCTGAGAAACATGATTCCTCACCGGAGAGGCTGATTTCTCGCCGGAGGACCTCGCCGGCCGCTTTTTTGAGCGCCTAGGGCCAAAGCGAGGCGTTATGCCAACGCCCAGCGCTTAAGCGCGCCTAGGCGAGCGCCTAATAGCGCCTTATTGAACAGTGACTTTAACACAAGAATTTCTCAATTTCATAATAACTCCACTAGCATGACTCTAATATCACTATCCTCATATCTCAAAACAATTATCAAGCATCCAAATTCTCATCATATTCAATGCACTTAGTGTGAAAGTTTTTACTACATTGATCTTGGATGCCTATCATGTGAAGGCTAGTTTTATAGCCAAAGCAAATTACCATGTTGTTTTAATAGACTATCAAAAGGATATAAGTGAAGCATGAGAGATCAACAATTTATACAAAATATAATCACCACCGTGCTCTAAAAGATATAAGTGAAGCACTAGAGCAAAAACTATTCAACTCAAAAGATATAAGTGAAGCACATAGAGTGTTCTAACAATTCCTAGGCCATATTTAACTCTCTCAAAAAGGTGTGTCCAGCAAGGATAATTGTAGCAAACTAACAAGCAAAGACTCAAATTATACATGACGCTCCAAGTAAAACACATATCATGTGGTGAATAAAAATATAGCTCCGAGTATAGTTACCGATAGATGAAGACGAAAGAGGGGATGCCTTCCCGGGGCATCCCCAAGCTTAGGCTCTTGGTTGTCCTTGAATTTTACCTTGGGGTGCCTTGGGAATCCCCAAGCTTAGGCTCTTGCCAATCTTTGTTCCATAGTCCATCAAAGCAATACTCAAAACTTGAAAACTTCACAACACAAAACTTAGACAAAAATCTTGTGAGCTCCGTTAGTATAAGAAAACAAACCACTACTCAAAGGTACTGCAATGAACTCATTATTTGTTTATATTGGTGTTAAACCTACTGTACTCCAACTTCTCTATGATTCATACTTCCCAATACTACTCATAAATGCATCGAAATAAGCAAACAACACACGAAAAACAGAATCTGTCAAAAACAGAACAGTCTATAGTAACCTGTAGCTTTCACATACTTCTGTAAATCCAAAAAAAATGAAATAAATTGGTAAACGTGAGGAATTTGTTTATTAATCATCTGTAAAAAAACCCAACTAATGCACTCTCCAGTAAAATATGGTGACTATTCTAGTGAGCGCTAACATTTCTGGTTTTTTACAGCAAGATCATATAAACTTCACACAAGTCTTCCCAAAGGTTCTACTTGGCACAAACACTTAATAAAACACAAAACCACATCTAAAAAGAAGCTAGATGCAATATTTATTCCTGAACAGAAGCAAAAACAAAGAAAATAAAATTGGTTTGCCTCCCAACAAGCTCTTTCTTTATAGCCATTAAGATAGGCTTGAGAATTCAATGATGCTCACATGAAAGATAAGAATTGAAACACAAGGAGAGTATCATAAAACATGTGACAAACACATCTAAGTCTAACATACTTCATATGCATAGGCATTTTATAGGAAAACAAATTAGCAAGACAAAGAAGATCTAACATATGCAAGGAAGAAGAAAGAAACAAGATCAATCTCAACATGAAGAGAGGTAATTTAGTAACATGAAGATTTCTACAACCATATTTTCCTCTCTCATAATAATTGCATGTAGGATCATAAGCAAATTTAACAATATAGCTATCACATAACATTTTCTCTACATGATCCATATGCATGCAAAGTTGACACTCTTCCAAAATAGTGGGATCAAAATTAACTAAAGTCATGACCTCTCCAAGCCCACTTTCAATATTATAGAAAACATTATTATCAATCTCATATTCATCATGGGGGTCAAATAAAATATCAAGATCGTAAGAAGAATCACCCCAATCATGATCATTGCAACAAGTAGAAGACATAGAAATACTAGCATCCCCAAGCTTAGGGTTTTGCATATCATTAACACAATTGACATTAATAGAATTTACAATAGTATCATTACAATCATGTTTTTTATTTAAGGAGCTATCATGAATCACTTTTTCTTTTAACAATTCCTCACAATTTCCAGATTCATGAATTTCAAGCAAAACCCCATAAAGATAATCTAGTGCACACAACTCACTAGAAATTGGTTCTACATAATTGTATCTTTTAAAAAGATTAGCAAGTGGATGAGGATCCATAATTTAGCAAGCGAAGATGCAAGCTAATAGAGGGCACATAGCAACACAAGCAAACATAAAGCAAGCGAACGGTAAACACACGGCAAAAAGAAGGGCAAATAAAACGGCAAGGGTGAAGTGGGGGAGAGGAAAACGAGAGGCAAATAAATGTAATGCGAAAGATATGGGTTTGTGATAGGTACTTGGTATATGACTTTTGCGTAAGCCTCCCCGGCAACGGCACCAGAAATTATTCTTGCTACTTCTTGAGCTTGCGTTGTATTCCCTCGAAGAGGAAAGGGTGATGCAGCACAGTAGCGTAAGTATTTCCCTCAGTTTTTGAGAACCAAGGTATCAATCCAGTAGGAGACCATGCGCGAGTCCCTCGCACCTGCACAAACAAATAAGAACTTTGCAGCCAACGCGATAAGGGGTTGTCAATCCCTTTACGGTCACTTACAAAAGTGAGATCTGATAGAGATGATAGTTTGATATTTTTGGTATTTTTTGTGATAAGAACAGAAAGTAAAAGCGGAAAAGTAAAGTAGATTGTAGATTGATATGTTGAGACTAGACCCGGGGGCCATACTTTTCTCTAGTGGCTTCTCTCATGATAGCGATATTCTACGGCGGGTAAACAAATTACTGTTGAGCAATTGATAGAAAAGCAAATAATTATGAGACTATCTAGGCATGATCATTATATATAGGCATCACGTCCGAGACAAGTAGACCAAAACGATTCTGCATCTACTACTATTACTCCACACATCGACCGCTATCCGGCATGCACCTAGAGTATTACGTTCATAAGAACAGAGTAATGCCTTAAGCAAGATGACATGATGTAGAGGGATAAACTCAAACATAGTGATATAAACCCCATATTTTTATCCTCGATGGCAACAATACAATACGTGCCTTGCTGCCCCTACTGTCACTAGGAAAGGACACCGCAAGATTGAACCCAAAGCCAAGCACTTCTCCCATTGCAAGAACTATAGATCTAGTAGGCCAAACCAAACCAATAATTCGAAGAGACTTGCAAGGATATTATAATCATACATAAAGAGTTCAGAAAAGAACCAAATATTTCTCATAGATAATCTTGATCATAAACCCACAATTCATCGGATCTCGACAAACACACCGCAAAAAGAGAATACATCGAATAGATCTCCTCGAAGACCGAGGAGAACTTGGTATTGAGATCCAAAGAGAGAAAAGAAGCCATCTAGATACTAGCTATGGACCCGAAGGTCTGTGGTAAACTACTCACAACTCATGGTGATACAATAATGATGATGTAGAAGGACTCCGTGGAAGGACCCCCCTCCGGCGGATCTCCGGAACAGGCCCCAAGATGGGATCTCACGGGAACAGAAGGTTACGACGATGGAACTAGGGTTTTCTGTGTTCGTCTAATGGTTTCGGGGTACGTAGGTATATATAGGAGGAAGGTGGGCACCGGGGGCCATACGGGGTGCCCACGAGGCAGGGGGCGCCCCCACCCTCGTGGACGCCATGTCAGCCCTACTCTGTGGTTCTCAAGTCTCCCGTGCGTATTTTGCTCCAAAAATATCTCTCCCGAAGTTTCATTCCATTTGGACTCCGTTTGATATTCCTTTTCTGTAAAACCCTGAAATAGGCAGAAAAACAGCAATCTGGACTGGGCCTTTGGGTTAGTAGGTTAGTCCCAAAAATAATATGAAAGTGTATAACAAAGCCCATTAAACATCCAAAACATCATAAATAATAGCATGGAACAATAAAAAATTATAGATACGTTGGAGACGTATCAAGTGGCGATGGGGTTGAGCGAGGAGCGAGATGAGCGAGGGGAAAGGGAAGAGGGGGGATCCTAGGGTTCGGGGGCACTAAGGAGGGGTGGTCGGTGATTTGATGGCGCCGGGGAGCCGCCGGATGGCCGCCCCGTGGCCATCGACGCCGTGGACGGGAGCCAGGCGTCCACGGGGGTGAGGTGCACAGAGGAAGAGGATGAGGGAGGTAAGTGGGCCGGCCTGGCACTGTTGCCGCGGCTGGGCTGTGGCACGATGTTAGTTTTGCATTTTCTTTCTTTTCCTTTTGTATTGTTTTTCTGTTTTCTTTTTATTCTTTTCTTTTGCATTTAATTTATACAGTAAATAGTTTTTGTAAAATAAGAGACTTGTTCCAAAAATACTTTGCAATATCTTGGACTGTCACAAAAAGTTTGGGTCCAATTGGAATTGTTTAAAAGTAGTCTTGAATTCAAATGAGTCTTTTTAATATTGTTGGTACTCTAAAATAATTGCGAGGGGCAAATTGGGCACCCAAATGGAGTTGATATTAGTTTTGCTAATACTTAGGGATTTTATGACATATTGTAAACATTTTTGTTTCACTATATGAAGAAATAATAATTTGACTTGAATTTCAGTTTTGAATTTCAAATTGGTTTTGAATCAATGCGAGCTTAACAACAGTAACAGTGGTGGCGTGGCATCATTAACATGGGATTACTGTAGCGTAGTTATCCGGGTGTTACACTACGGGTCCGTAGTTAGTAGCTAGATGGCTTCCTCTCTCTCTTTTGATTATCAATATAATGGTCTCTTGGAGATCCATATGATGTAACTCTTTTGCGGTGTGTTTGTTGGGATCCGATGAACTTTGAGTTTATGATCAGATCTATCTTTTTATATACATGAAAGTTATTTGAGTCTTCTTTTGATCTCTTATATGCATGATTGCTTATATCCTCGTATTTCTTCTCCGATATTGGGTTTTGTTTGGCCAACTTGATCTATTTATCTTGCCATCGGAAGAGGTGCTTTGTAGTGGGTTCGATCTTACGGTGCTTGATCCTAGTGACAGAAGGGGAACCGACACGTAGGTATCGTTGCTACTAAGGATAAAACGATGGGGTCTATTTCTACATAAATAGATCTTGTCTACATCATGGCATCATTCTTATTGCATTACTCCGTTTCTCCATGAACTTAAAACACTAGATGCATGTTGGATAGTGGTCGATGTGTGGAGTAATGGTAGTAGATGCAGGCAGGAGTCGGTCTACTCATCTTGGACGTGATGCCTATATAATGATCATTGCCTGGATATCATCATGATTATTTGAAGTTCTATCAATTGCCCAACAGTAATTGCTTTCCCACCGTTTGCTATTTTCTCGAGAGAAGCCACTAGTGAAATCTACGGCCCCTGGGTCTCTTTCTCATATTATTTTCCTTTGCAATCTATTTTCCTTTGCTTTTATTTTTAGATCTACTAAACCAAAAACCCAAAAATACCTTGCTGCAGTTTATATTATTTCATTCAATCTATCAATATTTACAACTCTATCACGTCCGTTACCCGAAAGGGATTGACAACCCCTTTTACACGTCGGGTTGCGAGTATTTGTTATTTGTGTGCAGGTGTTGTTTACGTTGTGTTGCTTGGTTCTCCTACTGGTTCAATAACCTTGGTCTAATCACTAAGGGAAATACCTACTGCTGCTATACTGCATCATCCCTTCCTCTTTGGGAAAATACCGACGTAGTTCTAGCAGACATCAAAAGGAATTTCTGGCGGCGTTTCCGGGGAACACCTTCAACATATACCAGGTTCCTAATCACAAATCTCATCTCCTCGCAATTTACATTATTTGCCATTTGCCTCTCGTTTTCATCTCCCCCACTTCACAAACATTTGTCGTTTTTATTCACCTTCTTTTTCGTCCGCTTAAGTTTTTCTACCTTGACACCATGGCCGATCTTAAAAAGACTAAGGGTTTTCCCTTAAGTTTTAGTGCCTTGGATAGCCTCTCTGTCCTCTCTAAGCTCGTAACTAGTGATGCTATGGAAAGGCTTACCAGGGATGTTAAATAAAATCCTAGCAATTTTGATGAAGACGATCTCGGGAATTTTTTTGTTATTTGCTTGACGAATCTTTGAAAGATGCTTGGGATAGGTTATTGAGAATCCGAGCTAGTTATGTGCCCCAATACCAGATAGAGTGTGACACCCCGAGATCGGTGCGCCAGGTGTCAGTCAGTTATTCGTTGTCTATGCCATGTCATCTGCTTGCATGTGCATCCTTGCCTTGTCATCATGTGTGTTGCATCAGCATGTTTTCAAAACTTGCATCCGCCCGAGTTCCCTCGTCCTCTCCATTGTCCGTTCTGAGCCCAGACACACTTGCACGCACCCGCGGTGCCTCCGTATATTTATTTTGTGAGTGGCCGAAAAACATTCTCGGAATGGGTTGAAACTTGGCGTGTGGTCTTATTATAGCATAGGTAGACCGCCGCTCAAGTTTCGTCGCGTTCGGAGCTTGTTTGATAGCCCAACGGTTAACCGTGTTAACCGCCGAAATCATTTTGCCTTTTGGCCCAGCACCCCTTTCACACAGCCCACCTAGCCCATTCTAATCCCTCCATGCTCTTGGCCGTTCGATCACGATCGCGTGGCCGCGAACGGCTCCTCATTTGGACACTCCTAGCTCCCTCTACCTATAAATAGGTGCCTCCCTCTCCATTTTCGTGCAGATGAACCCTGAAAATCCTCCCTCCGCGCAGCCGGACATGTCCAGCACCCCAGCCACCTCACTCAAGCCAATCAGCGCCCGCCACATCAGCGCGCCGCCGCCCCGCAGCCAACCACACCTCGCCATGTGGAGCCGCCGGCCTCCACTCCACCGCAGCCCGCTCGGGCCCGTCCCGAGCCCGCGGGGCCTATCCGCCGCCGCGCCCGAACAGCTCCAGCGCCCGGCTCCCGTTCGGATCGCCGCCGTCTCGTTCGTCTCCGACGTCCCGCTGCCTCCCTCCGCTCGCCGGAGCTCCTGCAGCTCGCCGCCGCCGCCATGGGAGTTCGCCGGAGCTCCACGGACTGCCACCGCCGGCGGGAACGGGGCCCCGAAGGCCAGATCCGTGCCGCCACGCCCCGGATCCGTGCCTTTCCCACCGCCGGCGTTCCCTCTCCGCCCTGCCGCCTGGTTCGTGTCGTCGAGCGTCGGCCACCGCCGCTTCCTCGTCGGGGACGACGACACTGCTGCAACGCTGGGCCGGCCTCGCGCCTTCCTCCGGACTCGGCCCAGCAGCGAGCCAGCTCGCTACTCCAGTTGTGGCCTGCCTGCCGGCCCGCCTTCCCCCGGGCCACCTCCACCAGGCCGGCCTACCTCCTCCCTCCTCGACCTGGGCCTCGGCCCACTCTGGTGAGGACCCCCCTACCGGCCCTATTCCCTGCCCCGGGCATCCCGTATCTATCTAGCGCTCAGTTGGTTTTTTTTTGGAGTCCTAAAATATCTGCTAAGTCCTTTTTCTGTCAGTTTAATGTTGCATCTTTGACTGCTTGTAATTAATTGTGTGCTTGTCCAAAATGAGTGAATGACATGTCAAAATGATCGTGGTGATATGCTCTACACTTTGTTCCATTGTGCCATGCTCATTTGAGTTCATCTAGATGCTCTAATATCTGTTGCAAGAGTGCTACTTGTTATAAACTACTGCTACTTGTTATTTTGTTGGTAGGTTTGAGATATGATAACTTGGTGCATGTTTATCCAAATGATGCAAATGATATGTCAAAATGTTCATCATGAGATGCTCTACATGTTGGTTGCTATAGAATACATGTTAGAGTTCATATTGCCATGTTAATCTCTGTTGCAAAAGTGCGTGTGGCTGTTAAGTTTTCTAACTTGTTACGAGATGCCTAGTTGAGGAGCTCGTTGCTATTGTTGTGTTTGTCCCCTTGTCACATGCCTAGATGTTTTAGATTCTCCTTGATGTGTTCTTTGATGTGGTGAATTTAACTTTCCATGATATGCCTTGTGTTGACTTAAACATGCTTGCAAACATGCCATGCGAATGTTACTGTTTTAACACTTGGTGAAATTTCACTAAGTCTGGAATTTGTAATATCCTGATGCTATGTTTGCTTGATGCCCTAGGTAAATCCATATTAGTTTTGGGTGGCCATTAACCATTCCTTGTTGTATATGTTGTTGTCTATCCATTCATGCCTTCACTTGCTCATTTGGGTTGTTGTAGCTTATTTAATTCTTGCTCCCAAGTTGCTATGAAATATTACTGCCAGGTTTTTAGTGTCATGTTCAAAATGTTGTAGCTTGTTGCTATTGATCCATGCCTCCTATGGAGATGCTCCAATGGAGTTGTTTGCTGTAGGATATGTCTACTTCATGTTCATGCTTCTTGTCACCATGTTTGAGTGATGTAGAGTATATATTTCTTGCTCCAAAGTTGCTATGTGGCTGTTAGTTTCAGCTTTGCATTATATCTTGTTTCATGTGTATCTTTTAGCCCGTTGCTCCGTTTGGAGTGTTCCTTATATGAAACTTGTGTGATTTTGCATGTAGAATCATAATATCATGTTGTTTTTATGGTTGGAGTGAGTTTGCTTGATGTTTGGGTGCATCTTGCACCGTTGACATGCTTGTCTTGCTTTTCTCATATCTTCTAGGCCGTAGCTCCGAATTGAACAAACTTTATATGAAACTTGACTAGAATTTTGTGTAGGTCATCATGGTGCATGTTAACTTGCTGTTTAACAACTTTAACTTAAGGTTTGTGCAGATCTAGACTAATTTCAAACTATGCATATGAGGACTTACCGGATTTGTCTTGAGTAGCTTCCGGCCTCATTTAAACTTGTTGTTCTTATGTTGTTTCTCTGTGCTTCCTACCTTGTCATGTTTTGCATCCTATATGGATCTGTCTTGCATCCTACTTGCTTGAGCTTATTGTCTTGTTCTTGAGTTGTTCTGGTGTGCTTCCTATGTTGTCATGCAATGCATCCTAAGTGCATTTGTTGTGCTTCCTACCTTGCCATGTTGTGCTTCCTGTATAGACTTGTCATGCATCCTACCTTGCCATGTTTTGCTTCCTGTATAGACTTGTTGTGCATCATATGTAGACTTGTCGTGCATCCTACTTGGTTGAGCATATGATACGTCCAAAACGTATCTATAATTTCTGCTTGCTCCATGCCTCTTTTGTGTGATATTGCTATGATATTTATGCACTTCCATACACTTTTGATCATATTTGGACTAACCTATTAACTCAGTGCACCCCAGTGCCAGTTTCTGTTTTCTGCTGTTTTTGTATTTCAGGTTTTCCCATTACGTAAATTGCCAGAAAAATCCCGAGAAAAATATATAAAAAATCAGTGTTCTGGAAGTTTCCATGCGGCCAAAGTAGGGCCAGAGGGAGGCCACCAGGGCTCCAGGCGACAAGAGGGGGCGGCCCCCTCCTGGCCGCGCCGCCAGGGCGCCTGGGCCCCCCTTGCCTCTTCTGACGCCCCCCTTTGGCATATATTTACACCGCGTCCCGAAACCCTCGAGGACGGAACCCTTTTTCGTGATCTCATCTCTGTTCCGCCGCCGCCGCGCTTCCAAGATCGGGAGCACCAGGAGAACTCTTCCCGGCACCCTGCCGGAGGGGAGGATCACCACCGGGAGCTTCTCCACCACCATGGACGCCTCCCGGATGAGTTGTGAGTAGTCTCCCTTGGACCATGGTTCCATGACCAGTAGCTATGTGATGTTCTCCTCCCCTCTTTGTTCTTCACCGATTAGACCTCGTGAGCTGCCCTACATGATCGAGGCACATATGTAATCCTTATGCTGTTTCTATGCTGAGTTTGCTGGGATCCGATGGATTATGAGATTATGTTCAGATTGTGTGTGAGTAATATATTTGATTTACCTCTTTTATATTTATGTTCTTGAGTAATTCTTGCATGTTCTCCGTTGCTGTTTATTGCTTTGGCCAAGTAGTAGGTAGTAACTCCAAGAGGGAACTTATGCTTGATTGTGGGTTCATGCCCCTCGATGACTAGCTTGAGTGACAGAAACATGAGTCTAGGGGATGTGTTGTTGCCACAAGGGGGAAAACAACGGTGCTTGTACTTGCGGGTGCAAGGATTGTTTACTTTACGCAAAGTTCTTTTAATGCAGTTGTCTGTTGCTTTGAGTTTACACTATGGGTGGGACTCGCAACTTAATACCAGCGAGATGTTCTGGATAGATATCTCAAGGTGGATGATTAGTAGTAGATGCAGATGGATTTCGGTCTACTTGCCTTGGCGTACCGCCCATGCTTTTGAGCCTCTACCTTTCTTTGTAGCATAGTTAGCATTGGTTTGCGCACATAATCCTGTCAATTGCCCAGCTGTAATTCGTTTACCTCGCTTAGCTGTTTTATCGTCTTTTGGGAGAGAGACATCACTAGTGAACATCATGGGACCCAGGTCCATATTACCATCACTGATCACACCCGCTATTTACTTTATGTTCTTACTTACTAGTTGCAGTCATACCTATCACTATTATCTCTTGCGTTTGATCCTTTGTAAACGACAAGGCCGGAGGGATTGACAACCTCTCTGTACTCGTTGGGAGCAAAGTTATTTGTATCTGTGTGAAGGTCCTGTCAATCGCTAAGTTGCGCCGCTAGCAGTTGACACCTTCTTGTTGACCCTCGGAGTCTCACGGGATTTGATCCTTGGTATCTTTGCCAAGGGAAAACTACCGCTACACTGCATCTCAAACCTTCCACTTGGGGTAACCAACGAGGGGCGAGAATCCATCAAGCAAAGTTTTCTGGCGCCGTTGCCGGGGACTCCACTCTTCAAGATAGGGGAGTTGCACGCTATCTTTTACCTTTGCTTTTTAGTCTTGTTAGTTTACCTTTCAGTTTTTGCTTTAGTTCCCTTTATCGAAAATCACAAAAAAAATATTTGCTTTTCTGTTAGTAGTCCTTTCTGTTTAGACAAGCATGTTGGGATTCGGTGCTTTGAGGGAATCAGAAGTTCTAGATTTCCATCAAAGGGATGGAGAAAATATGAAGAAGGCATGGGACAGAATTTCTGATGCACATAGGAGAATAATGCCTTGGATACCTATAAAAATTGTGCTTAGAAATTTTTACCATGGTCTTTTTAAATGGTGTAAACACTCTCTTGATATTATAGCTGAAGGAGATTTCCTAGAGTGTGATGAAGCTAGAGCTCTTGAAATTATACATGGTCTATCTAGTTACTTTGTTTATGATCATGGTTTTGATACTGTCATAGATAGACTTGCTACTATTGAGAAAAGAATGGATGCTCTAGACTTGATGAAGGTAGAGAAACCCAAACCCAATAAGAGAGATATTTTGGAAATAGATAATGATTGGGAGCCTTTTGTTAGGATTAGCATCTCTAATCAAGACTTCCTTGCTTATTGTGATATTGGATCTATGGTTTCTACTATGCCAAAAATTGTTCATGATTCTTTGAAATTTAACATAGACAGATTATCATCCTATCATGAACATGCTAACGGAGACATTTCTGAGATCCAGGGAAGAATAAAAGATGTGCCAGTTACCTTCCTTAAAGGGATTGCAATGGTTGATTTCTACATCATGAAGCCAAACCAAGGAAATATAGTGCTTGGAAGGGACTTCCTCCGAGCCGTAAAGGGCTTCATCGATATAGGTAAGGGACAAATCCGCTTACGCGGGAAGGCAAAAGGTGTGTACCCCTTTCCTAGAAGTAATAAGAGTGAACTTGCTGAGGAACCATTTGAAGCAATTTATAACTCCGATTATTATGATGATTATTGATTCCTCTTTTCATGATGCCTAGCTTAAAGGCATAAAAGAAAGCGCTTTTGGGAGGCAGCCCACAATGAATAAAATTTTATTTTTGCTTTTTTGTGTCTTGATGTTTGTTACTACAGTAGCATCATCATTGTATCTTTACTTTTCAGCTTTGTGCCAAGTTTAGCCTCTGATTGCAAGAACTTCAAAAGTTGTGACGTGCTGTCCAGGAAACAGATTCTGTCCTTGGACAGAAATATTCGTATAAAATCACCAGATCATCTTTTTGGTCTGAATTTTTTCGACAGCGTGCTCTATACAATTGGCTTTCGGGCGTCTGTTCTAAGTTTTTTGATTTGAGTTGTAGAAGTGACCCGAAAAAATTATTTACTACCTGCTGGTCTGTTTTTCACAGATTCTGTCCTGTTTTGCCTTTCCTTCATTTTGCAAACCTTGAGCTTGCTTTTCCTTTGCAAAAACCTTTTGGCAATCTTGAGAAACAGTAGACCTTCAAGATTGTCCTTATTTCCAGCAAGGGAAAATTATTTTATTATGGGTACTAACCTCGCTAATCAGATTATGATGAGTTATGTATGAAGGGAGTTTCCAAGTGTGCGAGGGAAGATGATAAAAAGATTCAGGAGTGTCAAACGCTCAAGATTGGGGATGCCCCCGTGCACCCCAAGAAATATTCAAGAAGACTCAAGCATTTAAGCTTGGGGATGCCCCCGTGCATCCCCTTCTCCATCAACAATTATCAGTTCGTCTTTCGTTCCACTATATTTTAATCACTTCATGTGTTATGTGCTATGCTTGGAGCGTCTTGCTTTTAGTTTCCTTTTTAGTTTTCTTTAGCTTTGCTTGCTTTTCATAACGAGTTGGAACTCAGCTTTCTTTGTGTGGGAGAGAAACACGCTCCACTTCAACCTAGAACATAACATAGGATTTTCATGTTTATTTTTTATGTGTATGTTCTTTGTCTTTCAATAGCTACTATCATGTTCAGCTCTTAGTTTTCATGCTTTATTTTTTAAAGAGCTTTTGTTTAGTTGGTTGCTGGAACTCTATTGAGTTATCATGCTTATCTTGTTAAAAGAGTTGGCTTCTGTTGCACTGGTTGATATGTCTATGATAAAAATGCTATGTGCATAATGGTGCTTAGTAGTTCATGTTTTCTTATGGTTAGTCTCAAATAGCTAGGGGGTTCTTAATGTGTTATTGAAGTACAACATGATTTGTTTGCCTGTGATGTGGTATGGTTTAGTGATATCTTCCTCCAAGAATTTATTTTGATTGACTTGGCATATGCTCACGCATATTTAAGACTGTAAAGAAAGTCTATCAAGCCTTGATGATCTTTAATTTCTGAGTAGCGATATAACTTCCATGCCAGATTCAATGTTGCTTTGTCGCTCTGCATGATTATGGCCGTCATTGCTCTCTTAGTTGGTCGCTCCCAGTCTTTTGCTAACCTTTGCCTGTACTAAGCGGACTGACTGCGTGTGCATCCAAAATCCTTTAAACCAGTTATGCCATATGAGTCCACCATACCTTCCTATACATGGTATTTACTTGCCATTCCTAACGAAGACTTTCGTGTACCATCTCGAAATTAATCAAAAGCATTTCTCTTTTGTGCCTCTGTTTTAGCTCATGAGGAAGTAGTAGTTAATTCATGATATTTTTAAGTTGGACAAGCTTCACCCCGGGATTGCATGTCTAATGTGCAAACCCCTAATACGAGAAGGAACTGGCAAAGAGTGCGCCCGGCTCATTAAAAAATATACAACAAACAAACCCTCCTTCACGCTTTGTTCATGAGAAATCAGAAAACTTTGGCAGTGATAAACAAAGGAGATTAAGGGGATGTGATCGTCCTCGTACGGGAGCCGTTCCTCGAAACTTGTCCAGCTCAAGAAGTAATTGAGTTATCTACTAGCATTCGTTGACGAAATATGCATCTCTAAAAAAATAATTTTTACCTTTGTTTTTAAAAAAACCAAGAGCTCTGGTACATGTTTAGTTTTTGTTTCCGACCACGGGTTTTCAACCTTGCCAACAAAAGCCACTGTTCGAGAGTCTCCACCTTCTTTCTTTAAAGCACCAACTATTGAGAGCATGATTGTCATTCTGAGTGTAATGTGCATTGTCCCAAAGTACCATTGTCATCTGCATGATTATGATATCGTTTATTCTGAAATCATTGTATCTAGTCGTCACTTAAACCTTGGAGGTGCCCCTGCATTTATGTTTTGCTTCACTAAAGGGGGCAAGCGAGGTACCACTTTGTCATGTTTGCACACCATGCTCACTACAAATCTATTGAGTGTTTCAGTATCATATTGAAAAACTTTCAGTTCTTTGTGATATTCTCATGAGGAAACTTAATTACTAAAGATTCATTATCTCAGTAAGCATTTGTCATGTGACTGTGAAAAGTTCTTATATGGTTGGTAGCATGTCACCACAGAAATTATGCTTGTTATCATTTACCTACTCGAGGACGAGCAGGAATTAAGCTTGGGGATGTTGATACGTCCAAAACGCATCTATAATTTCTGCTTGCTCCATGCCTCTTTTGTTTGATATTGCTATGATATTTATGCACTTCCATACACTTTTGATCATATTTGGACTAACCTATTAACTCAGTGCACCCCAGTGCCAGTTTCTGTTTTCTGATGTTTTTGTATTTCAGGTTTTCCCATTACGTAAATTGCCAGAAAAATCCCGGGAAAAATATATAAAAAATCAGCGTTCCGGAAGCTTCCATGCGGCCAAAGTAGGGCCAGAGGGGGGCCACCAGGGCTCCAGGCGACCAGAGGGGGCGGCCCCCCTCCTGGCCGCGCCGCCAGGGCGCCTGGGCCCCCCTTGCCTCTTCTGACGCCCCCCTTTGGCATATATTTACACTGCGTCTCGAAACCCTCGAGGACGGAACCCTTTTTCGTGATCTCATATCTGTTCCACCGCCTCCGCGCTTCCAAGATCGCGAGCACCAGGAGAACTCTTCCCCGCACCTTGCCGGAGGGGAGGATCACCACCGGGAGCTTCTCCACCACCATGGACGCCTCCCGGATGAGTTGTGAGTAGTCTCCCTTGGACCATGGGTCCATGACCAGTAGCTATGTGATGTTCTCCTCCCCTCTTTGTTCTTCACCGATTAGACCTCGTGAGCTGCCCTACATGATCGAGGCACATATGTAATCCTTATGCTGTTGCTATGCTGAGTTTGCTGGGATCCGATGGATTATGAGATTATGTTCAGATTGTGTGTGAGTAATATATTTGATTTACCTCTTTTATATTTATGTTCTTGAGTAATTCTTGCATGTTCTCCATTGCTGTTTATTGCTTTGGCCAAGTAGTAGGTAGTAACTCCAAGAGGGAACGTTATGCTTGATTGTGGGTTCATGCCCCTCGATGACTAGCTTGAGTGACAGAAACATGAGTCTAGGGGATGTGATGTTGCCACAAGGGGGAAAACAACAGTGCTTGTACTTGCGGGTGCAAGGATTGTTTACTTTACGCAAAGTTCTTTTAATGCAGTTGTCTGTTGCTTTGAGTTTACACTATGGGTGGGACTCACAACTTAATACCAGCGAGATGTTCTGGATAGATATCTCAAGGTGGATGATTAGTAGTAGATGCAGATGGATTTCGGTCTACTTGCCTTGGCGCACCGCCCATGCTTTTGAGCCTCTACCTTTCTTTGTAGCATAGTTAGCATTGGTTTGCGCACATAATCCTGTCAATTGCCCAGTTGTAATTCGTTTACCTCGCTTAGCTGTTTTATCGTCTTTTGGGAGAGAGACATCACTAGTGAACATCATGGGACCCAGGTCCATATTACCATCACTGATCACACCCGCTATTTACTTTCTGTTCTTACTTACTAGTTGTAGTCATACCTATCACTATTATCTCTTGCGTTTGATCCTTTGTAAACGACAAGGCCGGAGGGATTGACAACCTCTCTGTACTCGTTGGAAGCAAAGTTATTTGTATCTGTGTGCAGGTCCTGTCAATCGCTAAGTTGCGCCGCTAGCAGTTGACACCTTCTTGTTGACCCTCGGAGTCTCACGGGATTCGATCCTTGGTATCTTTGCCAAGGGAAAACTACCGCTACACTACATCTCAAACCTTCCACTTGGGGTAACCAATGAGGGGCGAGAAACCATCAGCATATTGTCATGTTCTTGTGTTGTTTTTCTGTGCTTCCTTCCTTGCCATGTTATGCTTCCTGTATAGACTTTCTGCGCTTCCTGTATAGACTTGCCATGCATCATACCTTGCCATGTATTGCATCATATAAACTTGTGTTGTTTTTCTGTGCTTCCTACCTTGCCATGTTATGCTTCCTGTATAGATTTTCTGTGCTTCCTGCATAGACTTGCCATGCATCATACCTTGCCATGTATTGCATCATATAAACTTGTGTTGTTTTTCTGTGCTTCCTACCTTGCCATGTTGTGCTTCCTATATAGACTTGTAGTGCATCCTATATAGAACTGTCTTGCATCATACTTGGTAGTGCATATTTTCATGTTCTTGGGTGGTTTGTTTACCGTATTGCTTGCTTCTTCTCGTTAGTGCTTGTTCCGTTGCGATCGTGAGGATTCGTTCGTCTACACGTGGTTCTTCTTCAAGGCTTCTTCTCCGTCTTCTTCACGGAACCATTCTTCTTCCTTGCGGGTAGCCTATGCAAGATGATCATACCCCTTGGATACCTTTACTATCATTGCCATGCTTAGTAGTCTCGATGCTATCGTTACATGTTGCGCTACCCATCTTATTGTCAGCCCCTCTCCTTGTTGCCATGAAACCTCTAACCTTTGAAACCTTCCTAGCAAAACCATTGTTTGGCTATGTTACCCGCTTGCTCAGCCCCTCTTATAGCGTTGTTAGTTGCAGGTGAAGATGAAGATCGTTCCAGGTGGGAACTTGTTGTTGGAATATCACAGTATCTATTATTATTTATAACACACCTATATACTGGGCATGGGTGGAAGGCTTGGCCTTTTGCTCGGTGTTTTGTTCCACTCATGCCACCTTAGGCGCCGATAAACCGACATTATGTTCCTTGATTTTGCGTTCCTTACACGGTTGGGTATATGAGGACCCCTTGACACTTCGTCTTTGAATAAAACTCCTCCAGCAAGGCCCAACATTGGTTTTAATTTGCTCATAATAACAACTTAATTAATTAATTAAATTGCATAGGGAGTTAGCGCTACCCGAGGATTCTTCTACATAGTAGGGGGGCCAGTACCGATGGTGTTGGTCCCAAATAGAGCACTGTGCGGGACCGCCCCTTGGCAACTTGGGGTATCTGGCTCCTGTACGCTTCGCTCATCCGGACGTGGCCTGAGACGAGATACGCGCGGCTACTATCAGGGTGTCGGCACGCCGGGAGGTCTTGCTGGACTTGTTTTACCATTGTCGAAATGTCTTGTGCACCGGATGCCGAGCCTGATCGGATTTCCCTAAGATAAGGGGAGATGATATTATATTTATCACTTCATCTGATCATGAGAGCTTGTGATGGGCTAAGTTGGGACACCCCTGCAGGGTTATGATCTTTCAAAAGCCGTGCCCGCGGTTATGTGGCAGATTGGAATTTGTTAATGTCCGGTTGTAGAAAACTTGACAGAGGATCCGAA
Organism: Secale cereale; assembly: GCA_902687465.1. Lineage (NCBI taxonomy): Eukaryota > Viridiplantae > Streptophyta > Magnoliopsida > Poales > Poaceae > Secale > Secale cereale. The sequence goes on along the minus strand of LR738715.1, from coordinate 200,132,971 downwards.
GTAAAACACACAACTGTGTGAGTAACCGTGACTGTCTCTTTTCACTTTGAGAAGAGAACACGGTGGGGTTATGTTTGACTCGTAGGGAGTTCAGGATCTTTAGCGATCATTTCTAGTTTGCGACCGTTTGCGTAGATGCTCATCTTATTCTTGTACTCGTAAGTTAGCCACCATATATTGCTTAGCCACTGCTGCAACCTCACCACTTTACCTCTCCCTACCTATTAAGCTTTGTTAGTCTTGTTACCCATGGTTATGGGATTGCTGAGTCCTCATGGCTCACAGATACTACAACAACAGTTGCAGGTGCAGGTTTTCCGATGTCAACCACACCTCGCCACGTGGAGCCGCCGGCCTCCACTCCACTGCAGCCCACTCGGGCCCGTCCCGAGCCCGCGGGGCCCATCCGCCGCCGCGCCCGAACGGCTCCAGCGCCCGGCTCCCGTTTGGATCGTCGTCGTCTCGTTCGTTCCGACGTCCCGCTGCCTCCCTCCGCTCGCCGGAGCTCCTGCAGCTCGCCGCCGCCATGGGAGTTCGCCGGAGCTCCACGGCCTGCCACCGCCGGCGGGAACGGGGCCCCGGAGGCCAGATCCGCGCCGCCCCGCCCCGGATCCGTCCTTTTCCCACCGCCGGCGTTCCCTCTCCGCCCTGCCGCCTGGTTCGCGTCGTCGAGCGTCGGCCACCGCCGCTTCCTCGTCGGGGACGACGACGCTGCTGCAACGCTGGGCCGGCCTCGCCCCAGCAGCGAGCCAGCTCGCTCCTCCAGCTGTGGCCTGCCTGCCGGCCCGCCTTCCCCCGGGCCACCTCCACCAGGCCGGCCTACCTCCTCCCTCCTCGACCTGGGCCTCGACCCACTCTGGTGAGGACCCCCCTATCGGCCCTATTCCCTGCCCCGGGCATCCCGTATCTATCTAGCGCTCAGTTGTTTTTTTTTGGAGTCCTAAACTATCTGTTAAGTCCTTTTTCTGTCAGTTTAATGTTGCATCTTTGACTGCTTGTAATTAATTGTGTGCTTGTCCAAAATGAGTGAATGACATGTCAAAATGATCGTGGTGATATGCTCTACACTTTGTTCCATTGTGCCATGCTCATTTGAGTTCATCTAGATGCTCTAATATCTGTTGCAAGAGTGCTACTTATTATAAACTGCTGCTACTTGTTATTTTGTTGCTAGGTTTGAGATATGATAACTTGGTGCATGTTTATCCAAATGATGCAAATGATATGTCAAAATGTTCATCATGAGATGCTCTACATGTTGGTTGCTATAGCATACATGTTAGAGTTCATATTGCCATGTTAATCTATGTTGCAAAAGTGCGTGTGGCTGTTAAGTTTTGTAACTTGTTACGAGATGCCTAGTTGAGGAGCTCGTTGCTATTGTTGTGTTTGTCCCCTTGTCACATGCCTAGATGTTTTAGATTCTCCTTGATGTGTTCTTTGATGTGGTGCATTTAACTTTCCATGATATGCCTTGTGTTGACTTAAACATGCTTGCAAACATGACATGCTAATGTTACTGTTTTAACACTTGGTGAAATTTCACTAAGTCTGGAATCTGTAATATCCTGATGCTATGTTTGCTTGATGCCCTAGGTAAATCCATGTTAGTGTTGGGGTGGCCATTGATCATTCCTTGTTGTATATGTTTTTTCTATCCATTCATGACTTCACTTGCTCATTTGGGTTGCTGTAGCTTATTTAATTCTTGCTCCCAAGTTGCTATAAAATATTACTGCTAGGTTTTTAGTGTCATGTTCAAAATGTTGTAGCTTGTTGCTATTGATCCATGCCTCCCATGGAGATGCTCCAATGGATTTGTTTGTTGTAGGATATGTCTACTTCATGTTCATGCTTCTTGTCACCATGTTTGAGTGCTATAGAGTATATATTTCTTGCTCCAAAGTTGTTATGTGGCTGTTAGTTTCAGCTTTGCATTATATCTTGTTTCATGTGTATCTTTTAGCCTGTTGCTCCGTTTGGAGTGTTCCTTATATGAAACTTGTGTGATTTTGCATGTAGAAAATCATAATATCATGTTGTTTTCATTGTTGGAGTGAGTTTGCTTGATGTTTGGGTGCATCTTGCACCGTTGCCATGCTTGTCTTGCTTTGCTCATATCTTCTAGGCCGTAGCTCCGAATTAAACAAACTTTATATGAAACTTGACTAGAATTTCGTGTAGATCAACATGGTGCATGTTAACTTGTTGTTTAACAACTTTAACTGAAGGTTTGTGTAGATCTGGACTAATTTCAAACTATGCATATGAGGACTTACCGGATTTGTCTTGAGTAGCTTCCGGCCTCATTTAAACTTGTTGTTTTTATGTTGCTTCTCTGTACTTACCGGATCTGTCTTGCATCCTACTTGCTTGAGCTTATTGTCTTGTTCTTGAGTTGTTCTGGTGTGCTTCCTATGTTGTCATGTAATGCATCCTAAGTGCATCTGTTGTGCTTCCTACCTTGCCATGTTGTGCTTCCTGTATAGACTTGTCATGCATCCTACCTTGCCATGTTTTGCTTCCTGTATAGAGTTGTTGTGCATCATATGTAGACTTGTCGTGCATCCTACTTGGTTGAGCATATTGTCATGTTCTTGTGTTGTTTTTTTGTGCTTCCTACCTTGCCATGTTATGCTTCCTGTATAGACTTTTTGTGCTTCCTGTATAGACTTGCCATGCATCATACCTTGCCATGTATTGCATCATATAAATTTGTGTTATTTTTCTGTGCTTCCTACCTTGCCATATTATGCTTCCTGTATAGATTTGTTGTGCTTCCTGTATAGACTTGCCATGCATCATACCTTGCCATGTATTGCATCATATAAACTTGTGTTGTTTTTCTGTGCTTCCTACCTTGCCATGTTGTGCTTCCTGTATAGACTTGTAGTGCATCCTATATAGAACTGTCTTGCATCATACTTGGTAGTGCATATTTTCATGTTCTTGGGTGGTTTGTTTACCGTATTGCTTGCTTCTTCTCGTTAGTGCTTGTTCCGTTGCGGTCGTGAGGATTCGTTCGTCTACACGTGGTTCTTCTTCAAGGCTTCTTCTCCGTCTTCTTCACGGAACCGTTCTTCTTCCTTGCGGGATCTCAGGCAAGATGATCATACCCCTTGGATACCTTTACTATCATTGCCATGCTTAGTAGTCTCGATGCTATCGTTACATGTCGCGCTACCCATCTTATTGTCAGCCCCTCTCCTTGTTGCCATGAAACCTCTAACCTTTGAAACCTTCCTAGCAAAACCATTGTTTGGCTATGTTACCCGCTTGCTCAGCCCCTCTTATAGCGTTGTTAGTTGCAGGTGAAGATGAAGATCGTTCCAGGTGGGAACTTGTTGTTGGAATATCACAATATCTATTATTATTAATAAGACACCTATATACTGGGCATGGGTGGAAGGCTTGGCCTTTTGCTCGGTGTTTTGTTCCACTCATGCCACCTTAGGCGCCGATAAACCGGCATTATGTTCCTTGATTTTGCGTTCCTTACACGGTTGGGTATATGGGGACCCCTTGACACTTCGTCTTTGAATAAAACTCCTCCAGCAAGGCCCAACATTGGTTTTAATTTGCTCATAATAACAACTTAATTAATTAATTAAATTGCATAGGGAGTTAGCGCTACCCGAGGATTCTTCTACATAGCAGGGGGGCCAGTGCCGATGGTGTTGGTCCCAAATAGAGCACTGTGCAGGACCGCCCCTTGGCAACTTGGGGTATCTGGCTCCTGTACGCTTCGCTCATCCGGACGTGGCCTGAGACGAGATACGTGCGGCTACTATCAGGGTGTCGGCATGCCGGGAGGTCTTGCTGGACTTGTTTTACCATTGTCGAAATGTCTTGTGCACCGAGATGCCGAGCCTGATCGGATTTCCCTAAGATAAGGGGTGATGATATTATATTTATCACTTCAGCTGATCGTGAGAGCTTGTGATGGGCTAAGTTGGGACACCCCTGCAGGGTTATGATCTTTCGAAAGCCGTGCCCGCGGTTATGTGGCAGATTGGAATTTATTAATGTCCGGTTGTAGAAAACTTGACAGAGGATCCGAAGTAAAACATACAACTGTGTGAGTAACCGTGACTGTCTCTTTTCACTTTGAGAAGAGAACACGGTGGGGTTATGTTTGACTCGTAGGTAGTTCAGGATCTTCAGCAATCATTTCTAGTTTGTGACCGTTTGCATAGATGCTCATCTTATTCTTGTACTCGTAAGTTAGCCACCATATATTGCTTAGCCGCTGCTGCAACCTCACCACTTTACCTCTCCCTACCTATTAAGCTTTGTTAGTCTTGTTACCCATGGTTATGGGATTGCTGAGTCCTCGTGGCTCACAGATACTACAACAACAGTTGCAGGTGCAGGTTTTCCGATGTCTTGACGTGAGAGCGTTGTTCATTGTGTTGGAGTTCTTCTTCTTCTTCAGTCTTGGGTTAGGTTCCGGGTCGGCAGCCTGGGATAGCAGATGGATGTCGTTGTTCTTTTCATGTTTGTATCCGTAGTCGGATACTTTGTATTGATGTTGTTGTATCCATGTGACTTGTATGTATTGTTGTATCCCCCATGTATGTATGTAATGGTACGATGTAATGATATCCATCTTGCTAAGCGCCCGAAATGCGATTGTGCCCCAATCACGTAAGTGTCACGTGATCGGGATAGAATCGCATCTTGGGCCTGACATAGAGATCCACCTGAAAAGTTTTTATGCTAGTTTGCCTTCTTCCTTTAAACAAGTTTTAGATTCTAGATTTGAAAACGATTTTTTTGGAGGGGACGCCTTTGATACTTATGAAAAGATGAAAACCATACTTGGGCATCCCAAGGAAAAAGATGTTGAATCCACTACCCTTATGTGCTTTTACCAAAGTGAAATAATCAAAGAGATGAAGGCTAGTCTAGATATGAATTTTTGCAATGTTCTTAATCTTTCATCTACTATTAATGGTCATGTGCTTTCACAAAATAGGAAAATAAACACCACTGATAAGAAATTTTCTCTTTGCTTTCAAAAGGGGGTGGATGAGAAAACTTAGATCCTTGCCTTATGCCTAGCTAAGGGCGTAAAATGACAACGCTTATTGGGAGGCAACCCAACTTGTATCTTTTTGCTTTTTTATTTTCTTGTTGTTTTCAATAAATACCCTTTAATACCTCTGCTTAGATGTGTTTGGGAGGTTTGAATAAAGGTTTGTGCCAAGCAAAGCCTTAGGATTATGTTGGGTGTTAGTAGATTTGATCTTGCTGAAAAACAGAAATTTTTGCGCTCACGAGAAAAATTCTCATTTTTTACAAAAGAGTGCTTTTTTGGTTGATTATTTTTTGCAGAAGATTAATATACAAATTTCCCATGTGGCCATATTTTTTCAAGATTTTTTGATTTACAAAAGTATTCGAAACTTCCAGATTACTACAGTCTGTTCTGTTTTGACATATTCTGTTTTTATTGTTTTATGTGCTTGTTTTGATGCTTCTATGGTTTTCTTTCATGAGTTTTTGCCATAGAAAAGTTGGAATACAGTAGATATAATACAAATACAAAATATGAATGGGTTTACTACATCACTTTTTGTGGTGATATGTTTTCTTATACTAACGGATCTCACGAAAGTTTTGTTGAGTTTTATGTGATTGAAGTTTTCAAGTTTTGGGTTATCTTACGATGGATGAAGGAATAAGGAGTAAGAAGAACCTAAGCTTGGGGATGCCCGGCATGTCAAGCTATTATCCAAAGAGAAGCAAACAACTAAGCTTCGATATGTCCCCGAGTGGCATCCCCTCTTTCTTCTAACGACCATCGATATTTTACTCGAAACTATATTTCTATTCGTCACATGATATGTGTTTTGCTTGGAGCATCTTGTGTGATATGAGTCTTCGCTTGTTTTGTTTTGCTTTTTAAGTCATCAATCCTTGCTGTACACATCTATTTGAGAGAGCCAAAATTATGCCATGACTTGTTAAAATAGCTCTCTATGCTACACTTAAATTTTTATGAGCTATGGATTAGCTCTACTGCTTGACTTATATCTTTTTGAGCACGGTGTGCTTTAGTATTTTTTAAGAAATACTCTCTTGCTTCACTTAGATTTATTTGAGAGTTAGTAAACTTTTAAGAAATTCTCTCTTGCCTCACTTAAATTATTTTGAGAGAAAAATAAAAATTATGCTCATGATCTTCACTTATACTTGTTTGAGCTTATCAAAAGCAAAACATGAAAATTAGTCCCAAATTGATAGATATCCAAGAAGGATATAATAAAAACTTTCATGAAGATCATTGGACAAAATAAACTTGATTCCTTGTAATAGTTTTGAGACATGAAGATATGATATGTGAGTCATGTTAATGAGTAATTAGGTTTAGTAAGAATATTAGTGATAAATTTGTGATTCCCTATGCAAGCATGAAAGCCAATAAGCATGCAATGAAATTATATCCTACTGTGGTGCATTATTCGGTGTTATTTATGCTCAATGTTCGCTTATGAGATTATTCGTTTCATGGTTGGTCGCTTCCTAGTCTTTTGATAGCCTTCATTTTGCACTAAGTATGATCACTACTTGTGCATCCAAAATCCTTATTCCCGGTTTTGCCACATGAGTCCACCATACCTACCTATATACGGTATTTCCTTGCCGTTCTAAGCAAATTTGTATGTGCCATCTCTAATTTTCAAAATAAATTTACCTTTTGTGTGCCCGTGCCGCTCGCGAGGCGGTGAGGGGTGGCCAATATTTTCCATGCTAGATGTGTTATTCTCACGATGAGTGTTTATTCACTTGTCATTGCACGAGAGTAAGGCAAGGGTATTAGGGATGCCCAGTCCTGAAACAAAAAAAACAAATTTACTTTATGTTGTCAAATAATAAATTCCTTGGAAAGTGTTGGTATGGAAGGCAACCGTGGATTCGGCTAGCCATGGCTTGTGAAAGTTGGTGGAAAAGGAATAAACATTATTTTACGTTTGGCAACCGCCTATGATATATCTAGCATGGAAAGTGTTGGGAACCTCAAGTCGTTTTCGTTGGTGGGAAAAGTATACATCCCAAAATATTTTATCTCTCAATTTAAGCTTTGAGCTCTGGCACCTCTACAAATCCCTACTTCCCTCTGAGAAGGGCTTTTATTTTACTTATGCAATTTTTTATTTCGAATTTGAGTCTCCATATTCTCTTATAAAGCACCAACTAGGAAACACTATGATCGTACTTGAGCATTGGGTGTAGCTAATATGCGAGTGTGTTTCATGAATGGATCAATGGTTGAGCATGATGGGCTAGGGATAACTTATTTTAGCATTGATATTTTGAAAAACATGGTTGCTTGTTGATATGTTTGAGTATTTAAATCTCATGTCAAAACTAGATTATTGTTGTGAACCATATAAAAGTCCAAATGTCCATGCTATAAAGAAAATAATATTATATGACATGATAGGCAGCATTCCACATCAAAAATTCTGTTTTTATCATTTACCTACTCGAGGACGAGCGGGAATTAAGCTTGGGGATGTTGATACGTCTCCAACATATCTATAATTTTTTATTGTTCCATGCTGTTATATTATCATTCTTGGATGTTTTACAATCATTTTATAGTCATTTTGTATCATTTTTTGGCACTAACCTATTGATATAGTACCAAGTGCCAGTTGTTGTTTTCTGCATGTTTTTTACATCGTAGGAAATCAATATCAAACGGAGTCCAAATGCGGGGAAATGTTTTGTGGATTTTTTTGGACCAGAAGACATCCAATGGGCCAAGGCAGCACCTCGGGGGAGCTCCGAGGGGAGCACAACCCACCAGGGCGCGCCCTGATGGGTTATGCCCACTTCGGGTGCCCCCCAAACCGCCTCTTTGCTCTGTAAATACCCCAATATTCCAAAAACCCTAGGGGAGTCGACGGAATTTCGATCCAGCCGCCGCAGAGTCCAGAGCCACCAGATCCAATCTAGACACCATCACGGAGGGATTCACCACCTCCATTGGTGCCTCTCCGATGATGTGTGAGTAGTCCCTTGTAGACCTACGGGTCCGTAGTCAGTAGCTAGATGGCTTCCACTTTCTCTTTTGATTATCAATACAATGGTCTCTTGGAGATCCATATGATGTAACTCTTTTGCGGTGTGTTTGTTGGGATCCGATGAACTTTGATTTTATGATCAAATCTATCTTTTTATATCCATGAAAGTTATTTGAGTCTTCTTTTTATCTCTTATATGCATGATTGCTTATAGCCTTGTATTTCTTCTCCGATATTGGGTTTTGTTTGGCCAACTTTATCTATTTATCTTGCCATGGGAAGAGGTGCTTTGTAGTGGGTTCAATCTTACGGTGCTTGATCCTAGTGACAGAAGGGGAATCGACATGTAAGTATTGTTGCTACTAAGGATAAAACAATGTGGTCTATTTCTACATAAATAGATCTTGTCTACATCATGTCATCGTTCTTATTGCATTACTCAATTTCTCCATGAACTTAATACACTAGATGCATGTTTGATAGCGGTTGATGTGTGGAGTAATAGTAGTAGATGGAGGTAGGAGTCGGTCTACTAATCTTGGACTTGATGCCTATATAATGATCATTGCCCGGATATCGTCATGATTATTTGAAGTTCTATCAATTGCCCAACAGTAATTGTTTTCCCACCGTTTGCTATTTTCTCGAGAGAAGCCACTAGTGAAATCTACGGCCCCCGGGTCTCTTTCTCATATTATTTGCCTTTGCGATCTATTTTCCTTTGCTTTTATTTTTAGATCTACTAAACCAAACCCCCAAAAATACCTTGCTGCAATTTATCTTATTTATCATTCAATCTATCAATATTTACAACTCTATCACGTCCGTTACCCGAAAGGGATTGACAACCCCTTTTACACGTTGGGTTGCGAGTATTTGTTATTTGTATGCATGTGTTGTTTATGTTGTGTTGCTTGGTTCTCCTACTAGTTCGATAACCTTGGTCTCATCACTGAGGGTAATACCTACCGCTGATATACTGTATCATCCCTCCCTCTTTGGGGAAATACCGACGTAGTTCTAGCAGACATCAGTGCGCGACATCCATGATGACGGGGGACGGCTGGGAGGCTTCCGTGGCGGCGAAGAATGGCCGGGGAAGATGGACCGGAGTGGATGGAGGCGGGGCAATGGCGGCGAATGGGGTGGGAAGCGGGAATGGCCACATGGAAATTTCCCTCGCGCCAAATCTCGCTGTGGATAGAGGCGAGTTTGGGTGGGCCTCCCATCCCGTGAATCTAAAGGTTGAGGGCAAACTTTTGTCGCGCCCCGCGAAAAACATTACAGGTCGCAGCCCGATATGGGGTCTGATCGGGCAACTTTTTTCACGCGGACCCATATTTTGGCGATTATTTTGCGGGCCGGGGCATTATACGGGGTGTGCTAGAGATAATGCTCTTAGCAGGCACAATGGTTTATATAAAAACTTACTCCTTCGCTTCGTTTGCTTCGTCCGTTCACGCGTGTGCTTCTTCGTCTAGCCTCTCGGATGAGTCTCGTATATCCACACCCATAACATGTTCCTTCGGACGGAGATCGTCACCGTCTCACCGATGTTGAATGTGGTTTTGGATGCCATCTTGAGACGACAGATCACCTCGTGCTTGGGTACTCTATAGCCCATTGGAGGGGGGAACTTGCCGAAATGGTTAGGGATATCCACTCCCTCTTTGTGTCATCGCCGGTTCCTCCCACAAGGACGTGCATGTCCATGCTGCTGCCACACTTGCACACATATAAAAAGATGTCGTCTTTAACTACGCAGTGGCATTACTTGTATGCCCGAAGAAGCTTTGCCTAAATGACATGGCTCTCTGGTAATCACGTTTGCCTCGTGTCGTTCCCCCAAGGCGAATGCTTGGCGCTCGTGTCCTACCGCCAACAATGCCCTCCCCTTCAACCCTTTTTGTGTTATTATAGTTTTCCCTATGTCCGTAGAATATGGATATGTGATTTTTTGACAACAAATCTACCGAAAATCACAGCTCACCCTCTGGAGGGGGGGAGGTACCGCCCAAGTGACCCTTTTTGAAAGGGAGATTTATTGACCACTAATTCATACGAAGGCTAGGAACAGTATCTGGCCCTGACCCGAGCAAGACTATTGTGCGACCTTCAGTTCTACCAAAGGAAGCTAAATAGTGGCTAACATCATTTTGTTCCTGAAAAACATGTACTAACTTAAAAACTCCGTGCCCAACCGATGGAAGGTCAACACGCCAGGGATCCTCCATTGCTTCGGCATCACTTGCCACAATGCCATCGCCCTATGGCATATGCAAAAAGGCATGCAATGTGTCCTCCGACTCCAATGCATAAAGGGGACACTGGTTAGAGACTTCCAAATCTCGACGCTTATTGTTAACCGAAGTTGGCCGACAATTCAAACAACACTAGACTGTGATGTCATGCAAGTGCACATGGCTGTTGTAGCACTTTTTGATAAGTAAAGCGTTGAACCCACAGGGAGAGGAAATGAAATGCATTACAAACCCTGCAACTATGTTGTCACTTACGTAGTTCCAAACGTGCCCAAAGCAAAGTTTGAAAATAGTCTACTCTACATGTTGCTAGAAAAACGAGTAAAAAGGAGTTTTATCTAGACTACAAGCGAGAAGGTGAAAACAAGAACAAAAATATACTATGTTAGTAGAGACGGTGCTTGGGCAGTAAAGTGTTCTTGAGGGTTCTAAAATCATCACTGCTAGCACGCACTTTATATCTCCAAGCCACTCCTCATGTGCATAAGTGGGCGGCTCCGAGTGCGTAATATGTTCTACACTATGTAGACTTCATACCACATAAGCCACCAATTATAGTTTCCCCATACCGGTTACCACATATCACATATGCCACCAACGGTAGTTTCCTCATGTTCTACTCTAGGTAGACTTCATACCGTATACAAACACAAGCATGATGTAGTGTATTATCTCAACAAATACACCGTAAAATAATATTACATCTAACAGATCTCCAAGAACATCAAGGAGAACATTGTATTGAAGATCAAAGAGAGAGAAGAAGCCATCTATAGCTACTAGCTATGGACCCGTAAGTCTGTGGTAAACAACTCACACATCATTGGAGGGGAAGCAAGGTTGATGTAGATGCCCTCCGTGGTCGAATCCCCCTCCGGCGGAGTACCGAAAAAGCCCCAAGATGGGATCTCACGGGAACAGAAACTTGCGGCAGTGGAAAAGTATTTTTGACGACTCTTCTAGGGTTTCTGGAATATTTGGGTATTTATATAGATCAGAAGCGGTGCAGGGGACTACCGAGGGGCCCACAAGCCCAGGGGGTGCACCATCCCTAGGGCACGCCCCTACGGCTTGTCGTCTCCTCGTGGGTCTTCTGTCCCCCTCTCCAAGTCTCATAGGTGTCTTCTGGTCCAAGAAAAATCATCGTAACGTTTTATTCCATTTGGACTTCGTTTGATATTTCTTTTCTGCGAAAGCCAAAAACAAGGAAAAAAACAAAAACTGGCACTAGGCACTCGGTTAATAAGTTAGTCCCAAAAATAATATAAAATAGCACGTTAATGCATATAAAACATCCAAAGTTGATAATATAATAGCATGGAACAATAAAAAATTATAGATACGTTGGAGACGTATCACCCATCAATCCAAGATCTACAGCTCGGGACCCCCTACCCGAGATCTACCGGTTTTGACACCGACACCCCCTACCCGAGATTCCTCAGAATTGACTATGACACCCAGTCCTCAAAGTCGGACCCAGTGCCCACCATGAAGGACTAGTCCAGATCTGAGGAGCTTGGGTACCGTGGGAGGGGGAGTGGAATGAAATGGAATGCGTCTAGGGTTTCGTCTGGAGTGTGGATAGGGTTCAACATATGTGGGGTTAGTTGGACCATAGTGGGCTAGATTCGACGTGGCAAGTGCGTCTGGGCATCCCCAAAATTGGCCCACATATGGGCTAGATATGGGGGTTTCCGACCAATCCGCGCGTTTTGGACGAATTTGTCAGGCTAGGTTGGGTGATTTTTTTGCGTCCGGTCAATGACCAGGCAGCCCGCCCGAGCCTTTGCGGTGGATATGGGGTCGGTTGTAGATGCACTAAGAGCATCTCTAGCAGATCTAGTAAAAGCCGATCCTGCAAAATTGTTTTTGGATTCCCCTAAAATGATTTTGCGGGAACACAGAGGTTCTGGCAGAACGAATCTGATATAATTTGCACTACAAAACTAAAAAACAACTCGTGCTATAAGTAGTTCATCACACTACCATAATTCATACATAGCAAATACACAGTTCATATTACAAGTTTAACCTAGGTTGACAGGCTCACTCATCAATGCCGAGGTAGAACTTTCTCGTGGACTTGGGCACATGTTGGCAAGGGCATGCTCGTCCTTTGCGGCGATGAGATGGTTGGCGACACCTTCTTCTCAGCCCGCTACCGTAAATCCGTGGCAAGGAGGTTGAACTACCGCACTAAGCGGTAGTACCGCTTGTGTGCGACTTGTGGACATATAACAGTTGGATTTGTCCCACCTATCTAAAGGAGTCTTCTTCCCCAAGAAGTCTCACCTCTTATCCCCCCCAGATCCATTGTTGCCCTAACTCCATTTTCTCCTGATCAAAATTTGTTGTTGCTCCAGGGTTTGGAGGAGAAGGCCTTGATCTACACTTACAGTAAGAGATATTTTATTCACACTAATCCCTTGATGATCTTATTACTCTTGGGGTGTTTGGGCTCCCTAGACGAAAGAGGTCACGATGGAACCACATCCCATTGTGGTGAAGCTCCGTGGTTGTGTTGCGAGCCTCCAATTAAGTTGCGGAGAGAGCCTCAACCTTGTTTACAAAGGTTCGGTTACCGTCTTCAAGGGCACCACTAGTGGAATCACGACATCTTACATTATGCGAGGCACGAGGAGAATACGGTGATCCTAGTGGCTTCTTGGGCAGCATTGCCTCCACACCGCTCCAACAGAGACGTACCTACCCGTAAAGGGAGGGAACTTCAGTAACACATCACCGTCGACTCCACTTGTGATTACTTTTTACCTTTACTTTATGCAAGCTTACATTGTGTTTGTATCTTGTTCTTGCTTGAGCTGTTGTTGTGCTTGTCATATGGGTTGTCCACCTAGTTGCATATCTAGACAACCTATTTTTTGTTAACCCTAATTTGCTTAAAAGAGCTACAAATTGGCAGTTGCATATTCACCCCCCTCTAGTCAACCATATCGATCCTTTCAGGATCGCTGGGCCTCCGCATCCCACCACTACCCCTCCGCCCCGCACCTCTATCGGGGGGGGGGGGTTGTGTGAGTGTGCTCGTAGCGAGAGGATAATGTCCCTCTGTTCGTTTCGTTCGGTCACACCGAGATCCGACCTGAACGTTTCCCAGATGACATGACAACTCTATGCTTCGTGATTCGTGCTGGGAAAAACTAAACGACGATAGAGCAATTCGGGCCAAGTTGCTACGTACCACACGTGTGACACCTATCATTAAAAGAAAAATTACGGGCTAAGCTGCGTTTAGCGAGCCTGTTTGGGCCAAAAAAAACTCCATTCCATAAAACGGCCAGCGAGGTCTTGCGAGGGAAAATATCAGGTGCTCCCATCCTTGGGGTGCTCGCTATGCTCCAACTTCAAAACATCATTTTCAAATGTTTCATTTTTAAAAAAATAGAATGCTCAAAAGGAGTATGACTACAACGCCTAAAAAATTTAGATCCAAACTCGAAATGTATATTGAGAAACAAAAAAGACAAATTCAGATGTGAATAGCGTCAAATGTTGCTCGTCTTTTTATGACTTATTAATGCTAGCTTTCACATTTTCGTTTCTCAATTTTCATTTAGAGTTTTGATCTGGAATCTCTAGAACTTGTAGTTACATTTATTGTGAACATTCACAATTTTTTTTCAGAATTTGTTGAAACATTTAAAGTTGATTTTTTATAGTTGAAGTATGAGAAGCACCTCAAAGATGGGAGCACGTGATATTTCCCGGTCTCAGACGAAGAAGAAAACCAAACCGAGTCCGGCAAGGTACCAACCGATGAACCGAGTCGAACCGTGTAACCGGTTACCACCCGTAAACGGCAAGCTGGCAAGCAACCAACACAAAACAGAAGTGCACGTCTGCGCCGCAAAGGAACGCCAATCCGAACTCACCCACAGCCCAGGCAGATCCCAGACGGAGATCACGCCCCGTCCGATCCGCCCGCGACCTTTCCCCCCATTCCCCCCGCCCTGCCCGTCGGCGGCTGTCTGCGCCGCCGCCCGCCGCCCGCCGCCCGCCGCGGCGTCGCTCCCCGACTCGAACAACCCCCCGATTCGGCCGCGCGGTTGCAATTCCCCACTGACGTCTCCCGAATAGCCAAGTCATCGCGCCCCCGGCGGCCGCGGGGATGAACCGGATCCCGTCCGTCTCGCTGCGGGGCGACGCGGCCGAGGCGGGCGCGGCGGCGCCCGACCCCGCGGCGCTGGCGCGGTGGGCGCGGGCCTTCTGCATCATCCGCTTCGACCTGGAGCGCGGGCAGCTGGTGGAGGCCTGCTTCCCGCCGGACGCGCTCGCACACGGCGGCCTCGACCGCCTCGTCGCCTTCTCCTCCTTCCCGGACTCCATGTCCCACCACCTCCCGCGCCACCGCTCCTCCGTCCACGACTCGCTCTTCTCCTTCCGTGTCCCGGACCCCTCTCCTTCCGCCGCGGGCTCCCGCCGCGGCTTCCTCTACGGCTTCGTGTTCAACCGCCAGCGCCAGGACGAGCGCCTCCCCCGCGGCGGCGAGCAGAAGTCTGTTGTCATACTTTCACACGCTCCCTACTCCTCCCTGTTCCGCCTACTGCTGCAGATCCTTGGCCCCCTCTGCTTCGACATAGGCCACACTGCGCTGACAATGGTGGCGTCCCACGTTGCCGCCTGGCCGGCGCCATCACCAGGGTGCCCCATGGAGCTCCCCATTGGCAGCGCCGCCCTGCGGGTGCACCTTCCGCCCGCGGCCAACGACCCTGGGCCGCCCCCTGCGCTGTTGCCTGCAAACCCCTCGGTGCCGTATGGGCTCTTCCACGATGCTGACCTGTTTGCTGCGTTTCGTGGCTTGCTCCTCCACCTGTGGACTCTTTGGGAACTCATGGTTGTTGGTGAACCCATACTGGTTGTGGCGCCATCACCACCTCAATGCTCCGAGGCTGTGGCTGGGCTTGTTAGCCTTGTTGCTCCAATCTTGTATAGTGTGGACTTCAGGCCGTACTTTACCATTCATGATCCGGACTTCGCTCGCCTCAATGCACTTGCAGAAGGTGAGGTGTTCCCACCGATGGTGCTCGGGGTGACCAACTTGTTTTTTTTGAGGAGTCTTAAGAGTGTTCCAAATGTGGTGTCCGTGGGAAGCCCGAATCCAAATTCTACCAGGGTGCTCCCAGCAGGTGGGCAATCACCAGCATCAGCAAATGGATCCAATGGGACACCTGTGAGGCTCAAACTCGACAAGCTTGCAATCAATAAGTTTTCGCCCACTGGTCTATTGAATTCAATCAAGTTGAGAAGAGAAGGCCCTCTTTCCCTCATGACAGAGCATAAAGAGGCGCTATGGAGCACATATGTGCCAACTACAAAGCCCGACACCTCTGTTCTAAATAGACTCATTGATGCCGGTGTGTCACCGAGAATTGAGGAGTCCATGTCAGTCGTCAACAATGAGATATTGAGGAGACATTTCTTAGAGCTAACGACCAACTTCCTTGCGCCTTTTGGGCCATATCTGAGAACTACGACACC
>LR738715.1:200098636-200117162 GCA_902687465.1 Secale cereale | reverse complement strand
AATCCAAATTCTACCAGGGTGCTCCCAGCAGGTGGGCAATCACCAGCATCAGCAAATGGATCCAATGGGACACCTGTGAGGCTCAAACTCGACAAGCTTGCAATCAATAAGTTTTCGCCCACTGGTCTATTGAATTCAATCAAGTTGAGAAGAGAAGGCCCTCTTTCCCTCATGACAGAGCATAAAGAGGCACTATGGAGCACATATGTGCCAACTACAAAGCCCGACACCTCTGTTCTAAATAGACTCATTGATGCCGGTGTGTCACCGAGAATTGAGGAGTCCATGTCAGTCGTCAACAATGAGATATTGAGGAGACATTTCTTAGAGCTAACGACCAACTTCCTTGCGCCTTTTGGGCCATATCTGAGAACTACGACACCACTGGAAGGGAGTTCTCCATTCGTTGATCCACCATTACTTCCACCATTTCACGCAGATGAGTTTGTCAATGGTCTGGCTTCTAGAGGTCCAGGGAAATTTTTGTCGAAAAGGATGAAGTCCAATTGGTTAAATTTATATAGGTAAGCCAGAACCACATTTTTTTGGCAAAACATTCTATGATTTTTTTAGTTTGAATTACTTAGCAAAACAGGGATTCACAAGCTAACTTTTTCATTTTTGTTTCACGACTGATCTTTATCAGAAAATTCTTGGAAGGCCCTAACTTCATGCCTTGGTTCCGACAAAGACGTTCTGCTGCAGAGCAAGATCAGTTAAGGTTATGGAGGCAAGCTCGCATGAATGTTGATATCGAGAAGTTAATGTCAAAGATGTCCGAGTTGGAGAGGATTGATTCTTTTAATGTTATTGAGCGGTATCTTCTCAAAGAGATGGAGGTAATATTTGTTCTGATGCTTTCTTAAGTTAACTGTCACTTGCAAAAATAAATAAATCCGTAATTGTTATGGAGATTTAAGTAAGAAATCCTTAATAGTAGTCATTTTCTGTTAGGATAAACTATGAAGATAAGCTCACGAACAACTCACATTATTGATAATTCAGTAGATGTGCATAACTAAGACTGATCGATCTGAATCATAAGCTTTTTCTTTTGACAAGGACTGCCCACACCTGCTATTGGCTTTAGGCCAGCACGAACCAAGCAGGATGAATGCCGCAGTTCGACGGGCACATAAAGGAAGTTAAGGGAAATAGGATAGTCATTTTGGAGATGGCACTTTAGGAAGTTATGATAAGATCTTTAAAGTAGATCTAAGTTGCAAGAAGAGTTCTATCCGTGTAGGACACTAGCGCCTGCCAGGTCACCACGATGGAGATCAAATAGAGTTTGAGCTTGTTTAGTTAAGGAAGATTTTGACTTGTTTAGTCAATGCGTGGGTCTTCAATTAAGTTAATTCCAATTTGGTTAGTCATGGAGTCTAGTACTGGTCAAGGCTGTGCTATACAAGCAAGCTGATGTATCTTTTGATCGATCAAAACAAAGAATCAATAGTGTAAGTCTAAATAGCCTCAGAGCCTCACCCTCACTGACACGGTAGGGATTAGGCCCTGCGGTGATTGTTGGCGCCGCCTTCTCGCAGTGCCTCTTCTTCTTCTACCTTGAGCTGCCTCACACAACTCTCTCTCGGTTTCTCTCTTATAGTTTCTCTCAAGAACACACGGCAAGGACACACACACAGTTGTGTGAGGCAGCTCAAGGTAGAAGAAGAAGCGGCGCCGCGATAGAGGCAGCGCCAACATTTGGTATCGGAGCTAGGTGATGACGAAGACGATGCCGCGTGACTCTTCAGCGAGTGGAGTGTTGGTGCCGAGCGACTCGGCGGCGATGGCGGCTGCCGCGACGGCGGCGACGACGCCGGCGGAGGCAATGGCGGCGACATGGCGGACTCCATGCGACATGGATGCCGGTGGCGCGACACGGAGGTGTTTGGCGGTGTGATGCCGCACGAGCATTTGGCTGCGGTGCGATGCCGCTAGATGGAGATGGCGGCGCGAAGCTGCCACAAGAAGAGAACGGTGTGACGCCGTTGGGAGGTAAGGCGGCGAAGCCGTCATGAGGATGGCTGTCAAGCTCGTCGCCGATGCTGTCTAGGGTGGTGTGATGCCATCAGCAAGATGGGTCATTGCGACGGCGTGGTGATCGGCGTTGTGAAGGCGTCGTCCACGTTATGAGGTGGCCGTTGCGTGCGACAGGACGATGTGGTGATGGGCGCTGCGACGGCGTCTACCACGACAAGATGGTGCACGGTGGTGTCCGGCGCTGCGACGGCGTCTACCACGACAAGATGGTGCACGCTAGGGTCCGGCGCTGCGATGGCGTCGTCCTTGGCAAGGAGAAGTCGCTACATGCGGCAAGTGTTGGCGGGTGATCCGCATCGGAGGTTATGATATCAAGATTAGGGGGTTGAATGTTAGAACTAATCTTGATATTTTGTATCACATGCATGAATTTTGCATGTAGTCTAGTCTAGTGTGTTGTTAGTCCGGTGAAGCTTCAGCTAAGCGCGCCAAGGAGGTGAGATGCCAGGCTGCCGTGCGACGTGGCGAGCACGACGAGATGTCGATGTTGTTGTGAGATACGGCAACGCCGTGAGATGCGGCACGACGCGATGGTCACTGGAGCGTGATGGGTTGCTAGATCAAGTTGAGCCTGGCCGTTGCGGTGGCTGCTGAATATGGCCGAGTCTTGTGGCAGTTGGAGTGATTCTAGCAAGGAGTAAGATAAGGCCAGTTAGTACGTGCATGTAGATATGGGTTAGTTAGTTAGTGGCTGACTGCATGCAAGGAGGTAGTGCGAATAGTGGCGAGTATGCCGGCCGGGCTATGTGTGCGTGCGTGTGCATGGGATTTGCATCAGGCCATTAGCCCCTGCCTATTTGTATATATATCTTGCATCGGAGTAATGAAAGGAGGTTGTGAGGGCTGAAAAAAAAAAAAAAAGTTGTGTGAGGCAGCTCAAGGTAGAAGAAGAAGAGGCACTGCGAGAAGGCGGCGCCAACAGTGATTAAATTAGGTTGAGTGCCCTACCCTCGATCTTTGTCCTTTGGACCCTTATCCTACCAAAATCCATATCAAAATCAGAATTACACTTGAGGTCCTATTGGTGAGATAGGATGCAACCTAACATGTATGTTATGCCTTGTGCTTATGTCTACTTCCTTGGTTTGACTGAATTATCCTTTCCTCTTATGACACATTGAACTTTAGGAACTAAACTTTGGAAGTTCAGTAATGATATGTTATAATGATTATTTGAGTGATTCCATAGTTTACTTTTCTATAGCATAGGGCTAAATGTCGTAATACTCAGCAGCTCTCCTAAAAAATGATTCAGATCACTGAGATTTGCCACATATACTAAAAGGAACACGACTGGTTTTCTTGCATTTAATCAGATGCACCCTTAACACTTGATGCAATACATGCAATTTCCTGCAATAAATCCAATGAGGCTCCTACTTTGTAGTGCACACCAATATGTACTCTATTATGAGTTTGCCATTTAATTAGCTTACAGGAATGCTGCACCAGAAAACATTGATCAGTCTGTGGTGAACTACAGATTAACTAGGAATTGATCATTTTGAGTATTAACTATTCTGGCATATGAATACGGTTTTAGTTTAACGAACCACATGTTTTGTGTGGCTGGTTTTATTGATGTTTTCTTGCAAGATATCAAACCAAATGGCGATGGAATAGAGTTAAATGTTAAGGTCATGAAGTTTAGCGTAACATCACTGCACTTGGATTTTGTTGTCTTTTCCTGCGAATAACCGCCTTCGGTAGTAACGGCATTGGATTTTGTGATGTAATAACAATAAAGCATTACAAGCGTATAACTTTTTTTGCTGAATAGTGATGTGACACTTTATTAATATCCTTCGGTAACTAGGGCTGTTTGATACCAGTCTACCATTCTCTCTCCTGTATTTGATAGACTGGAGGGATGCATGCACGTGAACGGTTGAAGATTTCCACCTTATATTATTAGTTCTGACAGCCTAACCTCAAGAATTTCGATTTACTGTAACAGCCCTCATGATCACTGTAACAGCCCTCATTACAACAAGAGGGGCCTTGCCATTGTTTAGTGATATATATTTAAAAGTTGCATGTTAAAATGTTTCATCATATAGAGATCCAAAGGAATATCTTGGACAGTAGCTTGTTCAACATACCTATTCTGCCCTCACTGTTTTGCTGGAAATATCCTGATGTTTATTTTCCAATTTCTGCCGTCCAGAATTCTCGGACAGGTACTGCTGAATCAATAGCAGCATGCCAGAAACTGAAGGCAGACCTCCAAGCAGCATTCAGTGTCCTCCCAAAGGACATGCAGCAGCTGCTGCTTTCCAACCCTAAACGAGCCGTGCTTCTTCAAGCCAGCCAAGAAAAGGTCTCAGGACTTGAGGATGTTGTCTCCCAGACAAGTTTGTAGCAGGTCTCTTTTTCTTTGTAATATTAATATTGTGATTCTTTTATCCACAGAGTAAAAAATTCACACGATTTTTTATACATGGGTGCTGGCCTGCTGGGTTTTACTCACTTTTATCCACAAAGTCTAAAATTTACACGTCTTTTTCATATATACGTGGCTGCCGGATTTGACTTAAAATGTTCATATTTACCTTTGTGTCTCACTCTGTATGATTCCAATAAAAAAGGTTTCATTGAAGAAATGGTAACATAACTAAATGATTTATTGTCTTGGTTCTTTTTTCAAGTGCAGAAACTATACAGCTTAAGAAATTATATTTTACATTATGTAACAGCCCTCAGCATCCTCCATTAAAAATAAACAGGCAGGGTTATTCAGATTGAGTATCTTAAGGAGTGATGTTAATGGTTGGTAACTTGCTATTTTGCCCTTCCAATATAATGATGAATCCATACATCCTCAGCTGTGGGATCAATTGCTTAGTGACGAAAAATATTTCCCTTTCATCCTTTACCGAACTTTTTTTCTGGCTCATTCATGTTGATGTATGAATGCTGACATGGTATTCTCAGTTAGAAAGCAATGATGCTAAGCTGCAGGTCCATCAGTATTAAGGGCATGTTTGTTCACCGACCACACATTGCCAATGCCAGACCTTATTGGCAGCATACTTTCTTCAATGGAAATAGATAAATTTTGAGAGCTGGCCTTACCGATCCTAATTATTTTGCGTATTGTACAAGTTTGTTGTATTAGAAGTTCAGAACCAACTAGAAAAGACTGATGCTACTTATGGACGATGCTACTGATGTATCTGAATGTAGGTTTACCTTTTATTCGTTGTGGACGATGCTACTTATGTTACAGTTGTGTGCATCAGTGTTTTACCATCAGTACCAGGCAAGTGGTAAACTGTCAGCTTGGACGGTTAGTTTCTCTGACCCTTTGTACATGAAAGTTGCATCGCCCGGTGTATTTGCGCCTGTTTCTACATTCGCCCAAGAAGTCTTTTCAGAAGACTCGTGACGCATGAGAAGTAAAAAGAAACTCAGGAGTGATGTTTTCACATGAACCAGTGACATGTAAGATGTAACTGTGGAAGGGTTGGAGATGCAGAGCCCAGAATCTAACATGATTTGAGTTAAATTCGTAGATCTGGAGTTATGCAAAGGCTCATCAGCTCCAACCTTGTGTTGAGAAGAGGAGCAACTTGGTTGGAGGAACTAGAATCAGAAAATTGGGCAGCAAAAGAAGCTAGTGCCAGGAACAATACATCAGTAGAAGAATCACAGCAAAATAACTATTATTTCCTAAGAAAAAGATCGCAATTTGATTAAAGGTACGGCACATCCATGCAGCACAAAGCATACACCAAACAAATGGCAACAAAGATATAACCAACAGCAAGTGCTGCTCACTCCAGCCGGAACAGTCAAGCTGTCATACATGGATGATGCTATAAATCCTCAACATACATCAAGATTTGTTCGGCCACAAGAGTAAACCTACAATATTAATTCGCATTCTTATACGGTTTAAAGATGTACAACTACACCATTTTTAAGCTAGCACTAACTTATAACAATCATGTACATAAAACTTAACGCCTTTGCTTCCTGGCTGATACCCACTAGAAACCAAATACTGCAGTCAGACACAAACCAATCAAACAAGAGAAAAAATAGCCAATGGGTAACTAACCAGGCTAGAGGTGTATACATCCAACATTCCTACTTCGTAAAAAAGGATATCATTGCGCGATCAATGATCTGACATAACAAGCAGCACAAAGGGCAGGAAAGACCAAGATCAGCAGGAGATTCAAGATAAAAAACAACAAGAACAGCACATAAATTAGATAAATGCTCCCTCCAGCCAAAAGAGCTAAGCTGTCATATTACAATCATGTCTCAAGCATGCACCGAAACCTTAAACCAAGTTTTCGAAAGAGACAGCGCTCAACATCCAGCAGGAACTTTACATTAAGATACTTTAAACTCTGACAGTTCTGGCAAGCTTAAACAGGTAGTCAGCCGATTCAACTGATCATTCATGGCACTTCAGCAGTACCTACACTTCTTCTTTGACCTCAGCTGAAACAAAATGATTGGAGAAGCAATGCATTAGATCAAAGGTATGGTAAAAGACCAATGTGGGAACAGAACTTAACATATACTCCCACCGTCCCAAAATTCTTGTCTTAGATTCGTCTAGATACATCCGTATTTAAATAAATCTAAGACAAGAATTTTGGGACGGAGGGAGTACTACAACATTTGAACATGTGAACAAAACTTAATAGTAGTATATTTCTTTCAGCTGTCGGTGAACATGTGAAGACGTGTAAGCAGTACAACCACACACTAACAATCTAAACCAGGCATCGCATAAAACCAATACATAGTAGATTTCAGAAGCCCATTAAGATGACAATATGTGGGGTTATCTTGGAGAACATAAATCATGCGGGGTTATCATCACTACAGAGAAAACATGGATGATGGATGATGTTACCATCGATATGGAGTAAAATAATTTGCTTATTCCATGGTAAGGGAAAGTCACACCTGGTTGCTGTGGCCACACTTCTTCTTGCGGCAACTCTTGGCCTTGGGAGGCAGGCGTGAATAGCACCTACCATACAAAATGGTGAAAAAGGTTAGCTACATCACAAGCACAAATATTTCCTGTCAACAACTTATCTTGTAAGCAAAGGTACGATACAGATCATGCATGATCAACTAAGCACTTCAGGTACCAGATAGAAGTAACAGTAAACAGTTACTACATGACACATCGTTCACAAAGAATCAGCACACATTGCAGGAAACATTGATCAAAATCAGCAGTTTATACTGTAAGTGTGGGCTTTTTCACGTATTGTGACTGGCCTAATCAACTATAATTTCTGCAAACGCAAGGAAATCAACCATCAAACCACTCAACCAGCTTGAGAAGATGAAGAAACAACAAGGTAATGGAACACGTACGTAGGAGTACATGGACAATTAACAGTGCAGAAATCACGTGCCACCAGTGACATATAACTGCTGAACCAAATCAAACATGGTAGATAACAGTAATGATGCTTCTTTTCATCAACTACTCCCTCCGATCCAAATTAATTGACGCAACTCTAGTACAACTTTCAGCATCTGGATTGAAGGGACTAAACAAAATGACACATCATAGTAGTCATCGCATAAATAAGTATTGCATCCCAATGGTTCTATCAATAACATTCCTTGGCAACTGACTATACCGTAAATAGTAATTCAGATATACTGCATAGAGCATGAGGCCCAAACAAATACAGTAAATCACAGACATGCAAACCATGCCCTTCTGTGAGTAGTGGCTACACCACGCAAAGCAGCAATTTTTATCGAACGGGACACTGTGGCACATCCAGCATACATGCAAATCATAACCTTGTACGACTACTAAGCACACAAAGCAGCAATATTTATCGAATGAGATACTGTCGCACATGCATGTATACCAACAAAAGCTAGGTAATTTGTTTGAGAAACAGGTGCAGGGGGTTTATGCATTACTTGCGGCAGATGAGCTTGCCCTGGTTGTACTTCTGAGCGAGGGCCTTGAGGTTGGGCTCGATCATGCAGCCGCCCCCGCGGAGGCGAAGCACGAGGTGGAGCGTGGACTCCTTCTGGATGTTGTAGTCGGCCAGGGTGCGGCCGTCGTCCAGCTGCTTCCCGGCGAAGATGAGGCGCTGCTGGTCCGGAGGGATGCCTGCGATCGATCCACACCACACCACAAAGCGGGTCAACCAAAGCCAAAATCCACAAATGCTCGAGGAAATGGAGGGCGACGGGGCGGGAAGAACGGCACGTACCTTCCTTGTCCTGGATCTTGGCCTTGACGTTGTCGATGGTGTCGCTGCTCTCCACCTCGAGGGTGATGGTCTTCCCCGTCAGCGTCTTCACGAAGATCTGCATCTCGTCGGTCCTCCGCTTCGCCTGTCCCTGCTTCCTCCTTCCCGAGCTCTCCGGACAGAAGGCGGGAGGGAGACGGTGATGGGTGGTCTGGACTCCGGGCTCTGGACTCTGGAGGCGGCGGTGGGGTGGGCAGGATGGGGTCGTCCTTATATAGCCGGCGGCCACGCCCACCCGCTGCGTTAGCTAGCGAAACCCTACCTGCCGGAGTTGCGGTCCGGCGCTCTAATGGTGGCGCGCCAATCGCAAATTTCGTACTGCGTGTGAGACCTTTATTAGCGCTGATTGCCCCGTTTACCGTGACGGTAATCGCTTGCTGTCACTACTCACTAGACGGCGACGTCTGCTTCGGCCCATATGGCCAGCCCAGCCCATACAGCTGTTCTGCGGCCAACTGGCAGTACGTCATGTCTCTTTGGCCAAGCTTGAGGGGGAGCGGAGAGGCTTCTAGAGACAAACCAATCGAATGGGCAGGGTGGAGCTGCTGGTAGATAAACGGTGCTTGATGCGTGGAAAGCAGAACGCTCTAGAGGCTTCTACAGCTTAATCAAATCAGATATCCACTTTTCTAGGTTTTCAGGGCATTTGTGGCACATCCCAGTTCGAGGGCAAAATTTTGTTTTGAGGGGTTAGGCTTCTCTACGTCACATTTTCCCTAACAATTTAAGGGCCTGTTTGGTTCCAAATAAATCATCAACTTATAAGTCAAAAAGTGAAAAAAGTGACTTATTTTGCCAAACAGACCCAACTTATAAGTCACCCCAACTTATAAGTCATAAGTTGCTCCATCGCAACTTAAAACTTATAAGTCACCCCCTTTTACATGGGTCCTATCACCTTTTCAGCTTTTGGTTTCAAAAAACATGATGGAAAGATGTGGTCAGGTGACTTATAAGTCAGGTGACAACCAAACACGCATGATTTATAAGTCACTGGTTTTAAGTCACCTGACTTATAAGTCAGGTGACTTATTGGAACCAAACAGGCCCTAAGGATCCGCTCACATCAGGGGAATCTTGCCGGAATTTCGTAGGATTGTTATTCCTTTGAAAAAATTTCCTTTGCAGGCGTTCCAGATGGAGGAAATGTGAACATCATTTCACAGGAAAACTTCCATCGGCACGCCAATTCCACGGGATTGCGAACATCCACTTGGAGTTCATTTTCTAAGCGGAAGCTCGAGGAGCACAGTGGCTGCCCTTTGTAGGCAGGAATACACAACTCCATTCGTATGACACACATAAGGTAAAAGACCAGAGCAATTCTTGTGCAGCTTCATAAAAAATCCATTTTTTTTGAGAAACAAGAGCAGAGGAGCTCAAGTAAAAGGATTACAATCCGGGGTCAACAGAAACTCAATCTATCAGGAACTCCCGCTATGATATGCAGGTCACCTTTTTGCTTTGCTTCAGCGGCAATCTCATGTGCCAAAACGTTGCGTTCTCTCCCAGTACATAAAAGCTATGATCTGAAAACAATGCAAGAGCTTGTCGGATGTCATGAATCACTCCATAGCAAGCGGACATGCTAGGGCCCTCAAGGCTGAGCTCCCTAATCACATTTTTGCAGTCCATTTCTAACTCCACCGGGCCTCTGAAGACAACGGCCAGAGCATGCAGGCCAACCAGAGCCGCACGGGCTTCCGCTTCCTTTACGTTGCTTGACCTAGGCATCTGATTGCCTACCGACAGGAGGACATGTCCTCTATAATCCCCGGCAACACCTCCCGCCCAGCTATTCCCACTATCGGCCGAGAAGGCAGCGTCAGTATTGAGCTTGACTGTTCCTTGCGAAGGCGGGAGCCACTTTCTGATGCAGTTGGCCGGAAGATTGTTTGTAGAACCGGCCAGCACCTTAGTTTCTTTTCCATTAACAAAGGGAGGCCTCATAGAATCATTTTTCAGCTCCTCATCATACTGCAGTAGGAATGCAACATAGTGGCTAATAGATTCTTTACCGTTCCAATGTACATTATCCTTCCGTAAGTGCCAGCATCTCCAGAGTAGCATCAGGATTTTCGCTCGTATATCTTCCATTTCCGTACTAAGAAGTAACTACAGCTAATCAGGCCCAGTGCGTCGGAATGAGCATTCTGGATGGAGATCCCATTCTTCACGCATTGCACCTCTCAGGGCTCTGCTCTTAGTACACTCAATGACCGCGTGAAATTCATCCTCTTCACTGTTCCCACAGATAGTGCAGGTGGAATCCACCTCAATGGTCCTTCTGAACTTGTTCTTCTTTGTATCCAAAGAGTTTGTTGCAACTCTCCAGCCATGAAATCTGATTTTAGGTGGGACATCATCCTTCCATGTCCCAGATACTTCGGTTTTGAGTCCCACTTGCAGAACTCGACGCCATGTGCAGGGTTTGGCCTTGGATGGAGGCCACAAGTTTGTATGCGCTCTTGACCATAAAAACCGCATTCTTTTCATAATGCCACGCAATGCAATCCACTGCATCCGACCTAGGGATATTGATTTTGCAAATTTCTTCCGCATCAAACCCATGGAAAATTTGTTTTATAAGATCATTATTCCATTCTTTACTGTCCGGAATTATAAGCTGGTTTACCCACCTAAGCCTCGATCTCCTAATGAAACTTGCTGATTTGAGGCCCTCGGACCTTGGTATCCATTGATCCCTTTGTATCTGAATACTTTTTCCATTCCCTACTCGCCATATGATCCCTTTCTTAGGTAGCTCAAGGCCAACCTCAATACCCCTCCAGACCGGGGAAGCATCAGAAGCAAACACTGTATCCAACAAGTTGCTGTGAGGATAATATTTGGACTTGATTACTCTCGCACACATGCTTTCTGGGTTCTGAAGAAGTCTCCAACCTTGCTTGGCAAGTGACGCAATGTTGAAGAGGTGTATATCTCTAAAGCCAATACCACCAGAACGCTTCGGTTTAGTCATATGCTCCCTAGACATCCAATGAACTTTCCTATGTCCCTCCTCATCGCCCCACCAGAAGTCCCTGATCAACTTTTCATATTTATCACAAAAACCTTTGGACAACAGAAAGACTCCCATAATATAGCAGGGTAGAGCCTGGACAACCGATTTGACATGCACTTCTTTCGCGGCGTAAGACATGAATTTCCGGACCATTCGTTGCATCGTTTGCTAAATCTCTCCATAATTGGTTGGAAACATTCGTTCTTCATTCTACCGTCCGGAGTGGGTAGTCCCAAATACTTACTTTCAAAGGAGCTGGACACTACTCCCAGTAGCCCCTTAATAGTCTCTCTTGTCTCCACCGGACAAAATTCGCTGAAAAGAAGAAAACACTTGCTCTCACTCAATAGTTTCCCCGTGCACTCTTGGAAAGTGGTTAGCACTCTTTTGATAGTCTCAGCTTGTCCTCTCGTGGCCTTAAAAAATAACAGACTGTCATCAGGAAATAGAAGATTAGAGATACACGGGCTGTTCCTAGCAACTTTGAGGGGGGGGGGGTCAGGTTCCCATCATCAATCTCTTTATTGATCAAACTGACAAGGCCATCTACCACAAAGAGGAAGAGGTATGGGCTTAGCAGGTCTCCTTGTCTTAGGACTCTCTCAGGGGAGAACGGAGCTAAAGCCTCTCCATTACATCTGACGGAGTATCTGACCGAGCTGACACATTGCATCACCCAATTAGTCCACTTAAGATTAAAACTGGTTTTCAGTAAGACCCCTTTCAAGAATGCCCAGTCCACTCTATCGTAAGCCTTAGCCAGGTCTAGTTTGTATGCACAATGGGTGTTATATTTGTTCTTTGAATGCTGGATCTTGTGGAAACATTCAAAGACAATGGTAGCATTGTCCGTGATCAAGCGTCCCGGGATAAACTCACTTTGAGTCTCAGATATGATCTCATCCGAAAATGGTCGCAATCTGTTAACCAAACATTTCGATATCACCTTGTATATGACATTGCATAGACTGATGGGACGGTAATCTTTCAGCGATTGGGGGTTCTTTCCTTTAGGTATGAGTACTATCACAGTGTCATTTATTCCTTCTGGAAGGATGCCATCCTCAAAGAAACATAGAACACCTTTCACCACCTCATCCTTCAGCACATCTCAGTTTCTTTGGAAAAAACGAGCAGGAAATCCGTCCGGGCCTGGGCCTTGAGAGGACCGATTTGGAATAACGAATCACTAATCTGCTCGGCCGAAAAAGGCTTGGTCAACACTCTATTCATATCGCTGGTGACTCTGGTTTTAACAAGCTCCAGAATTTTATTGGGGTTCACATCGCCATCTTTAGCATAAACATTTTGAAAGAACTTCATGGTCATGTGCTGTAGCCCTACCTTATCCTCTTTCCATACTCCCTTATTGTCCACCAGTCTAGTAATCTCATTCTTTTTCTTTCTCCAAGTTGCTTTTCTTTGAAACCACTTTGTATTCCGGTCTCCTTCTTTAAGATAAGAGACTCTAGATCTTTGTCTCCACATCATTTCCTCCCTTAAGAGCAGTTCATCTAACTCAGTAGAGCACTGCTTAATCTGGGCTTGTTGTGCATCCGAGGAAGGGGATTTCCAAAGAGTAGTGAGCCGCCTTATGAGAACAACAATTTTCTTCAAAACTGAACCAAAATCCCTCTCAGCCCAAGCCCTCAATAGATGCTGCATGCCAAAAAAATTTGCGCCAACATCATGCAGGTTAGCTGCAGGACCTGAATTCTTCCAACCATCAGAGATTGTAGAATTCAGCGAGTCCAGTCGCTCCCACATATGCTCATACCGGAAAGGTCTCTGCACTTTCTTGTTTACTGGCCTCCATTCCTTGTGATTTCCCACTCTCAATAGTACCGGCAGATGGTCAGAACGCGAGGTACCGATATGTTCCACCATTGCCGTTCTAAAATGACCATACCAACCCGGCGACACGATGCCTCTATCCAACCTGGCCTTTACATTTTTCCGCCCCTGCTGCTTATTATTATAAGTCCAGACCGGGCCTTTAAAACCAAGATCGAAGAGATTGCAATATGAGAGGACGTTCCTAAAGTTCTCCATGTACCTCTCAGATATCTTAGAAGCAGATAAATGTTCAGTTTGCCACATAGTCTCATTGAAGTCACCCATCATCAGCCAAGGAGCCCTTGAGTTGTTTTTAATCCTTATCAACAAATCCCACATGTGATATCTTTCGTGAGCTCTTGGCTCACCATATACAAAAGTACCCCGCCATTGCAAGCCATTATGAGTTAAACTGATTAACACATCGATGTATCTCGGGCCAACGATAAGCTTTATTACTTCTACATTTTCATCAAAGAAGAGCGCAAGACCGGCACTTTTTCTGGTACCGGATTGCGTGATACAATGTTTGATGCCGAGCCTCCACTTTAGCTTATGCACATACGAGTTGCTTTGCCGAGTTTCGGAGAGGAATACAAGCTTAGGCTTGTACGTATGCACTAGGCATACGAGGTCCTGAACTATCCGGGGTTGCCCAAGGCCCCGACAGTTCCAACTTAGGACAGTCATGGCTCTTGACGGGCACCGCCATTAGCGCCCGTCAGTTTGCCGGCAGCCCCTTGGCCGGTCGCTTCCAGTCCACCCAATGCATCATCACCAACCATGACAGGAACACCACCATCACCTCTTGCTTTCTTGAGTTTTTCTCTGGTATGATCTGCAGTTTCAATCTTCTTTTCTATCTCAACACATGCCCCACGCTGAAGCCTTTTGCCAAGTACGGAAGCTTGATCTGTAACCTTCACTACATGCTTCTTACTCTGAATCTTGTCGTTGCGCTTCAGATTCCTCTCAAGAGCAGCAGTCTGAGTAGTGTCGTTTCTTTGGGCGGTCATTTGATCCCTCAGCAGCCCCTGGGGCACTACCCATTCTGCAACCACGGGATTAGCATTGAGATCGCCATTTGCATCTGAAATGTTTCCTTTGTTTGGGTCACCCATGACGGGCAGCGCCGCCGCCGCCTCAACCATGACAACGCATGTGTGGACATGCGCCGCCGTAGAGAGGACCCCCCATCCACCACCTTGACTTCACCTGTTTCATCATCTTTGTCCTTCACCAGAGTCGCCATGTTCTGAACCTCGCCGAGAGTAATCTTAGACCCAGTGCCAACTAGTGTACTTTCAACTTGATCCTTTCGGTTAATATCAGATTCCAACTTGTCGCCCACCGAGAGGCGGGCAACAACATCCCGCATCTAATCCACAGCCGATAACACCATGGCATGGTTTGCAGGCTTGGGAGCACGCCACAGAGGGGTTGGTGCCCGGGAATCCCTTACTTGTCCCAATTTCTCAGGCATGAACCAAGCGCAGGGGTCATCAAAGTGGACCGGTAGCACACCAAGCTCCTTGCTGTACCTTAGCTTCTTTTCTGTAATTGGGAAGTCACACCTATCTTCCATATGTCCTGTGAATCCGCAGAATAAACAGAAGTTGGGCAATCTCTCATATCGGATGTACACTATCACCTCTTCCTTTGAGATCTCATCCACAAGAGTGATCTCCTTCTGCAGAGAAGAGTACAAAGGCAGCTGCACTCTCACTCTAAGAAACTTGTCGCATATATTTCCCCTGGCATGTTGGTCTATCAACACCACTGAACCAACCTGGGCTCCCAGGCCGCGAGCAAGCTCCTTGTTGAGGAGATACAAAGGGATACCCCTGAACTGAATCCACATTGGCACATGAGAAAAAATTACCGATGCAAGATCAACTTCATTCTCCAGGCCAACAACCAGGAAAACATCGCCCTTGTACTGCCACGGCCCTCTCTTGACGACGTGTTGCTAGTCACCATCTTCTGAGAATTCAAGGACGAATTTCCGCCCTTCCTTTGCGACCAGTTCATGGTCACCCAACTCCCCATGCACCTTCCAAACCTTCTTCATGTGGTCGATCAGTTGTCTTGAGCTCACCAGCATAACATGCAAGAAAAGTCCGACCGCCAGGAAACGAGCCTGTACCGCCTTCCGAGCCCCAGTCATGTTAATGACCAGAGTCTTCCTATCAGGACCCATCACAGACTTAGCTATCTCCTTCCCTGGTCGCTGGAACTTGATGGGGAGGGAGTGGATGACGTGCGGGCCGGCCGAGGAGCCAGTAACAGTCCCTGACCCCATCGCACCCACCGCCCCCAGCATCATCTCCGGGCGCCTCCATGAGATCTTTCTTCAGATGGATGATACGTCTCCAACGTATCTATAATTTTTGATTGTTCCATGCTATTATATTATCTATTTTCGATGTTTAATGGGCTTTATTATGCACTTTTATATTATTTTTGGGACTAACCTACTAAACCAAGGCCCAGTGCAAATTGCTGTTTTTTTACCTATTTCAGTGTTTCGCAGAAAAGGAATATCAAACGGAGTCCAAACGGAATGAAACCTTCGCGAGGATCGTTTTTGGAACAAACGCAACCCGAAAGACTTGGAACACACGCTAGGGAAGCCACGAGGTAGGAGGCCGCGTCCAGGGGGGTAGGCGCGCCCCCACCCTCATGGGCCCCTCATAGCTCTACCGACATACTTCTTCGTCCTATCTATACTCATATACCCTGAAAGCATCCGAGAGCACGACGAAACCCTATTTCCACCGCTACAACCTTCTGTACCCGTGAGATCCCACCTTGGGGCCTTTTCCGGAGCTCCACCGGAGGGTGAATCGATCATGGAGGGCTTCTACATCAACACCATAACCTCTCCGATGAGTTGTGAGTAGTTTACCACAAACCTTCGGGTCCATAGTTATTAGCTAGATGGCTTCTTCTCTCTCTTTGGATCTCAATACATAGTTATTAGCGGTGTATTTGTCGAGATCCGATGAATTGTGGGTTTTTGATCAAGGTTATCTATGAACAATATTTTATTCTTCTCTGAATTCTTATATGCATAATTTAAATATCTTTGCAAGTCTCTTCGAATTATCAGTTTGGTTTGGCCTACTGGATTGATCTTTCTTGCAATGGGAGAAGTGCTTAGCTTTTGGTTCAATCTTGCGGTGTCCTTTCCCAGTGACAGCAGGGGCAGCAAGGCACATATTGTATTGTTGCCATCGAGGATAAAAAGATGGGGTTTATATCATATTGCATGAGTTTATCCCTCTACATCATGTCATCTTGCTTAAGGCGTTACTTTGTTCTTATGAACTTAGTACTCTAGATGCATGCTGGATAGCGGTCGATGTGTGGAGTAATAGTAGTAGATGCATAATCGTTTCGGTCTATTTGTCACGGACGTTATGCCTATATACATGATCATGCCTAGATATTCTCATAACTATGTGCTCTTCTATCAATTGCTCGACAGTAATTTGTTCACCCACCGTAGAATTTGCTATCTTGAGAGAAGCCACTAGTGAAACCTATGCCCCCCGGGTCTATCTTCCATCATATTAGTTTCCCGTCAACTTGCCAATTTCTGTCTCCGTTGTTTTATTTTGCAATCTTTTCAATCTATACAACAAAAATACCAAAAATATTTATCTTATTATCTCTATCAGATCTCACTTTTGCAAGTGGCTGTGAAGGGATTGACAACCCCTTTATCGCGTTGGTTGCAAGGTTCTTATTTGTTTGTGCAGGTACGAGGGATTTGAGTGTAGTCTCCTACTGGATTGATACCTTGGTTCTCAAAATCTGAGGGAAATACTTACGCTACTTTGCTGCATCACCCTTTCCTCTTCAAGGGAAAACCAACGCATGCTCAAGAGGTAGCAAGAAGGATTTCTGGCGCCGTTGCCGGGGAGATCTACGCACAAGTCATATACCAAGTACCCATCACAAACTCTTATCCCTCACATTACATTCGTTGCCATTCGCCTCTCGTTTTCCTCTCCCCAACTTCACCTTTGCCATTTATTCGCCCTTCTTTTCCGTTCGGTTGCCTCGTGTGTGTCCGTGTGTTTTATCGGTTGCTTTGCCGTCATGGCTAGCCCTTCTATCATTATTAATACTCCTGATAATGAAGTTCTTAATTTTAAACAAAGGGAGGGAGAAAATCTAAAAGATGCTTGGTATAGAATTTGCAATGCTCAGAATAGATCTACTAGGAAGCAACCCACTTCCGTACTTCTTCACAATTTTTATGTAGGCATCACTCCTTGGAATAGATATATTCTTGATACCATTACCGGAGGGAATTTCTTGGGTAGCCATACTTTTGATTCTTATATTGCTATGATAGATTTGTTTGGCCCACCACCTCTTTTGGTTAACGGAACTATTTTAACTTTAGAACACGTAATACAGAGGCTTGAAATTATTGAAAATAAAGTTGCCACTGTGGAGTTGATTGAGAGTTTGGATAAAAAGATCCATACCAAATTACCCAATATGGATCTAAGGTAGGAGTCATTCTGATTTTTTTAAAGAAAAAGAACCCATAGTTAATGAGAAGATAGATCAAGATTCCACTAGAATTGATAAGCTTGAGGATATTATTACCAACGTAGGGTCTGCTTTTTCTGCTGTGAGAAATACTTCAAACCCTTCTACTACCAAAATGGCCAAATTTATGTATGTTCCTAAAAATAAAGGTGAATCTTCTAGTAAGGAAATTGCGGATCTCAAATCAATAAGTGTTCACCCCAACTTTCTCACTATCATTAGGGAACCTTTTGCTGCGATTGAATTTCTTGATTTCTTGCCTAGGATTTTGATTATTAATGAAAAGAAGGAAACTCCTAAGGGTTATAATTGTTCAATTGAAGAATTCCTACCAAAGATCGCAATACCTAGATCTATTCTTGTATCATGCCTAGCTAGGGGCGTTAAACGATAGCGCTTGTTGGGAGGCAACCCAAATTTTATTTTATTTGCTTTTACTTCTGTTTAGTAATAAATAATTCATCTAGCTTCTGGTTAGATGTGGTTTTGTGTTTTAGTTAGTGCATGTGCCAAGTAGAACCTTTGGGAAGACTTGGGTGAAGTCTTTGCAATCATGCTGTAAAAAACAGAAACTTTTGCGCTCACGAGATTAGCTGCCATTTTTTATTGGAGAGTGCTTTTAGGTTGATTGTTTTTGTACATGATTAATAGACAAATTCCTCACGTCCACCAATTTATTTCAGAATTTTTAGATTTACAGAAGTATTCGAAAGTTACATATTGCTACAGACTGTTCTATTTTTGACAGATTCTGTTTTTCGTGTGTTGTTCGCTTATTTTGATGAATCTATGAGTA
>LR738715.1:200049372-200092100 GCA_902687465.1 Secale cereale | reverse complement strand
TGCCAGGCTCCTAGGATTTTTACGAGCTGTCAGGCTCCTAGGCTTTTTACGAGCTGCCAGGCTCCTAGGCTTTTTACGAGCTGCCAGACTCCTATGCTTTTTACGAACTGCCAGGCTCCATACTTGACGTATCAAGGGCGCCGGTTTAGGAGGCCGGGTACCTATGTTTGAGTAGCGCTGTGCGACAAACCCTCTTTGGTCCCTTAATAAATAATTGTCCTGCATATCAAAATATACAGATCAAAGCAATTTGTTTTCTTGATGAAAATGATATATATCAAGAGAAATAAACTTTATATGGATATCACCTGAGCAAATTCCCATATGATACTTCTATTCGAAGAAATTCCCGGTTTACCGGGGGCGCCGGTTTATTTATTAATCATAATATGTACATGATACATGAAGCGGAGCCAATGGCTCAAGTGTATTAAGGTCGCAGAAGAGCGATGTTCCACGGCCGCTTCGTCTCTTCTTTTGCCGTACGTGAGTCTTTATGCTCTCGAACGTCAACCAGGTAGTACGAACCGTTGTGTAGGTTCTTGCTGACCACAAAGGGTCCTTCCCAAGGTGGGGATAACTTATGCATATCTGTCTGCTCTTGGATGAGCCAGAGCACTAGATCCCCCTCTTGGAACGTCCTGGTCTTAACCCGGCGGCTGTGATATCGGCGCAGGTCTTGTTGATAAATTGCTGATCGTGCCACTGCTGTGTCCCGTTCCTCATCTAGCCGGTCTAAGCTGTCTTGTCTTGCTTGCTCATTAGCCGCTTCAACATAAGCTGCCACCCGTGGTGAGTCGTGCCGGCTGTCACTAGAGAGAACCGCTTCAGCACCATATACCATGAAGAAGGGCGTATAACCTGTAGACCTGTTAGGTGTAGTGTTGATGCTCCAGAGGACAGAAGGTAACTCCTCAACCCAGCAACCTGGTGTTCTTTGCAAAGGAACCATAAGCCAGGGCTTGATGCCTCTCAAGATCTCTTGGTTGGCCCTCTCAGCTTGACCATTGGATTGAGGGTGAGCTACTGAGGATACATCCAGGCGAATATGTTCCCTTTGGCAAAACTCTTCCATCTCTCCTTTAGATAGGTTGGTGCCATTATCAGTAATGATGCTGTGTGGAAAGCCAAACCGGAAAATTACCTTTTTGATGAATTTAACTGCTGTTGCCGCATCACACTTACTGACAGGCTCTGCCTCAATCCACTTTGTAAATTTGTCCACTGCTACCAACAGGTGGGTTTTCTGATCTTGGGATCGTTTAAAGGGCCCAACCATATCAAGCCCCTAGGTTGCAAACGGCCAAGTAATTGGAATCATCCGTAGCTCCTGCGCTGGAACATGAGCACGCCATGAAAATTTCTGACAAGCATCGCATCTCCGGACTAGATCCTCCGCATCAGCATGAGCTGTTAACCAGTAGAACCCATGACGAAAAGCCTTGGCTACCAATGATTTTGAACCGGCGTGATGACCACAATCTCCTTCGTGTATCTCTCGAAGAATATCACAGCCTTCTTCCGATGATACACATCGCTGAAATTCCCCAGAAACGCTGCGGTGATGAAGTTCTCCGTTGACGATGGTCATAGATTTGGATCGCCGGATTATCTGCCTAGACTCAACCTCATCATCTGGCAACTCTCCACGGCTGAGGTATGCCAAGTAAGGGAGTGTCCAATCCGGAATAACATGAAGTGCTGCAACTAGCTGTGCTTCCGGATCAGGAACAGCCAAATCCTCTTCCGATGGTATCTGTACCGATGGACTGTGTAATTCATCCAAGAAGGTATTTGGTGGAACCGGTTTACGCTGAGAGCCCAGCCGGCTTAATGGATCGTCCGCTTCATTTTTCCGCCGGTCTATGTGGTCCACCTGATATCCTTTGAAATATCCTACAATCGCTTCAACTTCTCGCCTGTAAGCTGCCATGAGCGGATCTTTAGAGTCCCATTTGCCAGACACCTGTTGTGCCACTAGATCTGAATCACCAAAGCACTTGACCCGGCTCAAGTTCATCTCCTTAGCCATCCGTAGGCCGTGAAGGAGAGCTTCATACTCAGCAACATTGTTAGTGCAAGGGAACATTAGTCGGAGGACATAACAAAACTTGTCACCTCGTGGGGAAGTTAACACGACTCCAGCCCCCGAGCCTTCTAATTCCCTTGAACCGTCAAAGTGAATAGTCCAGTATGTATGATCCGGCTTCTCCTCTGGTGCTTGCAATTCTGTCCAATCATTGATGAAATCTACCAGTGCTTGGGATTTTATAGCAGTACGGGGTACATACTTCAATCTGTGTGGGCTAAGCTCAATGGCCCACTTTGCCACTCTGCCAATGGCTTCTCTGTTCTGGATTATATCCCCCAATGGAGCTGAACTAACAACAGTTATTGGGTGGCCCTGGAAGTAGTGTTTCAGCTTCCAGTTTGCCATGAACACGCCGTACACCAACTTCTGCCAGTGCGGATACCTTTGTTTTGACTCAATGAGAACCTCACTTATGTAGTAAACCGGGCGCTGAACCGGATATTCCTTTCCTGCTTCCTTGCGCTCTACCACAATTGCCACGCTAACTGCACGGGCATTAGCGGCCACATATAACAGCAGCGGCTCATTGTCCACAGGGGCAGCTAGAACTGGTGGCTCTACTAATTGCCGCTTCAAATCCTCAAACGCAGCGTTTGCAGCATCGCTCCATACAAACCGATCTGTCTTTTTCAGCATCTGATAAAGTGGAATTGCTTTCTCTCCCAAACGGCTGATGAATCGGCTCAACGCTGTAATCCGGCCTGCTACACGCTGGACATCATTGATACAAGCCGGTTTGGCCAAGGATGTGATCGCCTTGATCTTCTCCGGATTAGCCTCTATTCATCTGTTTGATACTAAGAATCCAAGGAGCTTGCCTGCTGGAACACCAAAAACACACTTCTCCGGATTAAGCATCATCCTATAAATCCGGAGGTTGTCAAAGGTTTCTTTTAAGTCCTCTATCAGCGTCTCCTCCTTCCTGGATTTCACCACAATGTCATCAACATAAGCATGGACATTTTTACCGATCTGTCCTTTGAAACAGTTCTGCACACAACGCTGATAAGTTGCTTGGGCACTCTTGAGTCCAAAAGGCATGGATACATAGCAGAAGGCTCCAAAAGGAGTTATGAAAGCTGTCTTCTCCTGGTCCTTAACTGCCATCTTGATCTGATGATAACCTGAATATGCATCCAAAAAACTTAGCCTCTCACATCCTGCCGTAACATCAATAATCTGATCAATACGGGGGAGAGCAAAAGGATCAGTTGGGCAAGCCTTGTTTAGGTCTGTGTAATCCACACACATCCTCCACGTTCCATTTTTCTTTAACACCAGTACCGGATTAGCCAACCACTCCGGATGAAACACTTCGACTATGAATCCTGTGGCCAAAAGCCTGGCCACTTCTTCACCTATAGCTTTGCGCCTTTCTTCATTGAAGCGGCGCAAATACTGCTTGACCGGTTTAAACTTCGGATCAATATTAAGACTGTGCCCAGCGAGTTCCCTCGGTATACCTGGCATGTCAGAAGGATTCCATGCAAAGATATCCCGGTTCTCATGGATGAACTCGATGAGCGCGCTTTCCTATTTGGGGTCTAGGTTAGCACTGATAGTGAACTGCTTGGATGGGTCTCCTAGCACAAAGTCAATCTGCTTGGTTTCCTCTGCTGATTTAAACTTCAACGCCGGATCATGCTCTGTGGTTGGCTTCTTTAACGGGGACATATCTACCGGATCAACATTGTCTTTGTAGAATTTCAACTCCTCCGTAGCACACACTGCTTCTGCATAAGTTGCGTCTCCTTCCTCACATTCCAATGCAATCTTGCGACTTCCGTGAACCGTGATGGTTCCCTTGTGACCCGGCATCTTGAGTTGTAGATAAACATAGCACGGTCTAGCCATGAACTTGGCGTAAACCGGTCTCCCAAACAGAGCATGATATGGGCTCCTGATCTTTACGACCTCAAAGGTCACTGGCTCTGACCTAGAATCCTGCTCATCCCCAAAGGTGACTTCCAGATCAATTTTCTCAACTAGGTAAGCCGATTTACCTGGCACCACTCCATGGAATACTGTGTTGGACTGTCTCAAATTCTTATCTGTCAACCCCATACGCCGGAAAGTCTCATAGTATAAGATGTTGATACTGCTGCCGCCGTCCATGAGTACCTTTGTGAACTTGTAACCACCCACCTATGGTGCCACCACTAGGGCCAACTGGCCCGGATTATCCACCCGTGGCGGGTGATCCTCTCTGCTCCACACAATAGGTTGTTCCGACCAACGTAAAAAACGTGGCGTCGCCGGTTCAACTGCGTGTACTGCCCGCTTCAGAACCTTTTGATCTCGCTTGCACAAACTTGTGGTGAAAACATGATACTGTCCACTGCTTAGCTCCTTCGGATTACTCTGATATCCGGATTGCTACTGCTGCTGGCGCTGCTGATTGCCTTGGTTGTTGTAACCACCCTGACCATGCTGCTGGTTATGTTGATGCTGACCGTTGCTGTTGTAGTTATTGTTACCGCCATTATATCCTGATCCGAAACCATTACCCTGGTAACCCGGACCTTGAAAACCGGAACTTGAGCCG
Source organism: Secale cereale (assembly GCA_902687465.1). Lineage (NCBI taxonomy): Eukaryota > Viridiplantae > Streptophyta > Magnoliopsida > Poales > Poaceae > Secale > Secale cereale. The sequence goes on along the minus strand of LR738715.1, from coordinate 200,087,463 downwards.
CCGCCGGGAGGTCCGTGATTATATCTGGCTTGTTTCATGGCCTCTACCATGATCCGACAGTCTTTCCACGCATGCTTAGACGGGTTTCCCTCCGTACTGTGTTTAGGGCAAGGCGCATTTAACTGTTGATCTAGATTGAAGGATTGCCCTTCGCCACGCGGAGGTGGTTTACCTTTGCGGCGCTGCCCGTTTCCCTAAACGTTGGTGTTGGCCACAAAATCGGAACTACCCTCCGCTTTTCTCTTACCATTGTAACCCGTTCTTACCGGATTAGCTTGCGCCGGTTTACCAGCCTTGTTTGCGTTTCCGGACTTGTCTCCGTCTGCATATGGGTACTTGGTATTATCAGAATCCCCATATTTCACCAGAGCGCTCATGAGCATTCCCATGTCATTGCAATCGCGCTTGATCCGTCCTAATTTCAACTTCAGAGACTGAAACCAGCAATTGTTTTCCAATGTCACTATCGCCGTACTAGGGTTGATGCTATTGGAAGAGTGCAGGATTTCCGATACTCGCCGCACCCAGCTGCTCGTGGGTTCCTGCTCTCCTTGAACACATGCCGCTAAGTCTACCACCGACATTGGCTGCTTGCACGTGTCTTTGAAATTTTTGATAAACTGGCGACGCAACTCACCCCATGATCCGATGGAGTTAGGTTGTAGGCCCTTTAACCATGTCCGGGCTGTACCCTCAAGCATCATGATAAAGTACTTGGTGCATGCCGCTTTGTTCACATCAAGCATCTCCATAGCCATCTCATAACTTTCAACCCACGCCTCTTGAGCCAGATCCGCTGTGTAGTTGGGTACCTTGCGCGGGCCTTTAAAGTCTTTGGGTAATTTCACGCTTCGTAAAGCGGGGATGAGACACTGTACTCCAAAGGAACTTGCCGAGACTCCCGTTTCTGCTGTGGTTGGGTGAACCGGCGTCGTTTGACGGGTGTCCTCGCGGGCAGTATGTCTGGCCCGGTTTATCACCTCTTGGGCGTGCGCTTCCGCTCTCGCCGGATTTTCCTGCCTGTGACGGTGACGTCTCCACTCGCTGCTAGACACAGTCGGTTCATCCCAGTGCCTAGTGTAACTCCGGCTTGGGCGGGGGGTTGAATGAATCCTTTCCCTGCTATAAGAGTACGCCTGCTGCTGTGTCAGCACCGTGTCCAGCAATTCCTTAGCCCGGCGTGCTTCCATCGCCATGGGGGATGTCCCCTCAATGGGTAAAGCGGCCAGTCGTGAAGCGGCGGCGACAATGTTATCCAACGGGTTAGAATAATGGCCGGGAGGGGTGGGGACGTGCGGCGTTGGCACAACTTGGCGGTTTCGCTCTGCGGTCGGCGGCTGAACCGACGCGCCAGTCCCCGGGGCTCCTCCCCGGTTTACCTCTGGGTGATTGCTGGCTCCCGCTCCTGGTGTGCCAAAGATATTCGTCGCCTCGTAAACCGGCGGTAGACGAGTTTGCTGTCTTCTGTACATTACCTCCTGTGCAGAAGTCTGATCCACCCTGAGCTGGAAAGCTTGGGAGTCTAGCTCTGCTTGCCTCGTAGCCATCCTGGCTTTCTCCGCGTCCAGACCCCATTTAGCCTGCTCAATCCGGCCCTTCAGCTAAAGGATCTCCGCATCATGTTGCGCCTTGTCGGCAGGGGCCACTTCTGCTGTTGCAAGTGCCGTCAATTCTCCGACCAAGGTGGATAGGGCGTCAGAGGGCGACGGGGTCTGGTTGCCTGCCCCAGCACCCGCTACCTCTGAGGTGAACGCCCCGGTCATCGAGGGCTGCTGCGCTGGCTGTGATCCGGCCATGAAAACAGCCACCCGGTTTGGCGGATCAAAGGGGTCCGGAATACTATCACCATCGGACACACCCTCAGATCGTTCGTCCTGCAACAGATACAAAGATTCGGTCTCTCCGGATGAAGATTCATCGTCAGAGTAGACAACTGTCTCGCCACCAGAATCCGATCCGTCCTCGGCTTGGACTCCATGTACCGCTCCAACGAAAACACGCTTCACGGCGGGCTGAATCCGGGCCGATCTCGCACGCTGAGCCGGCTCGACGATGTTGGGGAAGATGTCCGGCCCAGGTCCCGGTTCGCCGATCTTGCTGATGAGGACGTGGATGCCGCCGAAGGGGACCCGGTACCCGTATTCGATTGAATTAACCTCGGGGCCCCAGCCCGCATCGTCGATGTAAATCCGCCCGCGATGACTCTTGGTCATCCGGCCAACTGCGCAACCCTTGAGTCCTTCAAAGCTGCCCTTCAAGAACTCGAAACCATCGTGCGATAGCCCCACGGTGGGCGCCAACTGTCGTGGAATTAGCATGACAGATGTCCGGTTTAGGGGACTTAGGTGTGAGGCCATCGCGCGGGTTAGCTTGAAGAGGTTAAAGTGGACAAAGGACACAGGGAGTTTTTATACTAGTTCGGCCCCTTCGATGAAGGTAAAAGCCTACGTCTAGTTTGGTGTGGTATTGCTTGTGCGTCGATGAACAGGGAGCGAATCGCTTGCCTGTGTCTCGAGCTGTTGTTGCTTGTCCTTGAACCGTCGCCGGGTCGTCCCTTTATATAAGAGGCGACGCCCGGTCCGGTTTACAGAGTCCTGAGGCCGGCTCGTAAACGTGTCCGCCTCGGTCTCTACTCTTTCTATCTTACGTCCCGAGTTACATGATATGACGGTTTACAAACCGTAGGTCTTACACATGGGCCCTAAATCTCTATGGGCTGTAACCTCTTGTACATATTCTACTGGGCTTGTGATAATACAACTATGTCAGTGTAATCCGGATCTTCCTGGCCGGTTTATACCTGCTAGTAATATCCCTGACAGCGGTGGTTTTATTTTATAGAAATTATTGATCTCTCATGCTTCACTTATATTATTTTGAGAGTCCTTTATAACAACATGGTAATTTACTTTGGTCATAAAATTAGTCATAATATGATAGGCATCCAAGATGGGTATAATAAAAACTTTCATATAAAGTGCATTGGATATTATGAGAAGTTTGATACTTGATGATTGTTTTGAGATATGAGGATGGTGATATTAGAGTCATGCTAGTAGAGTAGTTGTGAATTTGAGAAATACTTCTGTTGAGGTTTGCAAGTCCCGTAGCATGCACGTATGGTAATCGTTGTGTGATAAATTTGAAGCATGATGTATTTCTTTGATTGTCATCCTTTGTGTGGAGGTCGGGATCGCGCGATGGTTAACTCCTACCAACCCTTCCCCTAGGAGCATGCGTGTAGTACTTTATTTTGATGACTTGTAGATTTTTGCAATAAGTATGTGAGTTCTTTATGACTAATGTTGAGTCCATGGATTCTATGCACTCTCACCCTTCCGCCATTGCTAGCCTCTCTTGTACCGCACAACTTTCGCCGGTTCCATACACCCACCATACACCTTCCTCAAAACAGCGACCATACCTACCTATCATGGCATTTCCATAGCCATTCCGAGATATATTGCCATGCAACTTTCCACCGTTCCGTTTATTATGACACGCTTCATCATTGTGATATTGCCATGCATGATCTTGTAGTTGACATCATATTTGTGGCAAGGCCACCATGCATAATTTTTCATACATGTCACTCTTGATTCATCGCACATCCCGGTACACCACCGGAGGCATTCATATAGAGTCATATTTTGTTCTAGTATCGAGTTGTAATCCTTGAGTTGTAAATAAATAGAAGTGTGATGATCATCATTATTAGAGCAATGTCCCGAAAAAAGGAAGAACAAATAAAAAAAGGAAAGGCCCAAAAAATAAAAAAATAAAGGCCAAAGAAAAAAAGGAAGGCCCAAAAAAAAAAGAAAAAAAGGGGACAATGCTACTATCTTTTTTCCACACTTGTGCTTCAAAGTAGCACCATGGTCTTCATGATAGAGAGTCTCTTGTTGTGTCACTTTCATATACTAGTGGGAATTTTCATTATAGAACTTGGCTTGTATATTCCAATGAGGGGCTTCCTCAAATGCCCTAGGTGTTCGTGAGCAAGCAAGTTGGATGCACACCCAGTTAGTTTCCTTTGTTGAGCTTTCATACATTTATAGCTCTAGTGCATCTATTGCATGGCAATCCCTGCTCACTCACATCGATATCTATTGATGGGCATCTCCATAGCCCATTGATACACCTAGTTGATGTGAGACCATCTTCCTCCTTTTGTCTTCTCCACAACCACCACTCTATTCCACCTATATATAGTGCTATATCCATGGCTCACACTCATGTATTGCGTGAAGGTTGAAAAAGTTTGAAACAAATTAAGTATGAAACAATTGCTTGGCTGAAACCGGGGTTGTGCATGATTTGAGTATTTTGTGTGACGAAGATGGAGCATAACCAAACTATATGATTTCGTAGGGATGAACTTTCTTTGGCCATGTTATTTTGAGAAGACATAATTGCTTTGTTAGTATGCTTGAAGTATTATTATTCTTATGTCAATATTAAACTTTTGTATTGAATCTTTCGGATCTAAACATTCATGCCACAATAAAGAAAATTACATTGAGAATTATGTCGGGTAGCATTCCATATCAAAAATTCTGTTTTTATCATTTACCTACTCGAGAACGAGCAGGAATTAAGCTTGGGGATGCTTGATACGTCTCCAACGTATCTATATTTTTTTTATCATTCCATGCTATTATATTATCTGTTTTGGATGTTTAATGGGCTTTATTATGCACTTTTATATTATTGTTGGGACTAACCTACTAACCCAAGGCCTAGTGCAAATTGATGTTTTCCCCTATTTTAGTGTTTCGCAGAAAAGGAATATCAAACGGAGTCCAAACGGAATGAAACCTTCGGGAGGGTCGTTTTTGGAACAAATGCAACCCAGAAGACTTGGAGTACACGCCAGGGAAGCCACGAGGCGGCCACGAGGTAGGAGGGGGCGCCCCCACCCTCACGGGCCCCTCGTAGCTCCACCGACATACTTCTTCGTCCTATATATACTCATATACCCTGAAAACGCCCGAGAGCATGACGAAACCCTATTTCCACCACCGCAACCTTCCGTACCCGTGAGATCCCATCTTGGGGCCTTTTCCGGAGCTCCACCGGAGGGGGAACCGATCACGGAGGGCTTCTACATCAACACCATAGCCCATCCGATGAGTTGCGAGTAGTTTACCACAGACCTTCGGGTCCATAGTTATTAGCTAGATGGCTTATTCTCTCTCTTTGGATCTCAATACAAAGTTCTCCTCGATCTTCTTGGAGATCTATTCGATGTAATACTTTTTGCGGTGTGTTTGTCGAGGTCCGATGAATTGTGGGTTTATGATCAAGGTTATCTATGAACAATATTTGATTCTTCTCTGAATTCTTATATGCATGATTTAAATATCTTTGCAAGTCTCTTCAAATTATGAGTTTGGTTTGGCCTACTAGATTGATCTTTCTTGCAATGGGAGAAGTGCTTAGCTTTGGGTTCAATCTTGCGGTGTCCTTTCCCTGTGACAACAGGGGCAGCAAGGCACGTATTGTATTGTTGCCATCGAGTATAAAAATATGGGGTTTATATTATATTGCATGAGGTTATCACTCTACATCATGTCATCTTGCTTAAGGCGTTACTCTGTTCTTATGAAGTTAATACTCTAGATGCATGCTGGATAGCGGTCGATGTGTGGAGTAATATTAGTACATGCAAAATCGTTTCGGTCTACTTGTCATAGACGTGATGCCTATATACATGATCATGCCTAGATACTCTCATAACTATGCGCTCTTCTATCAATTGCTCGACAGTAATTTGTTCACCAACCGTAGAATTTGCTATCTTGAGAGAAGCCACTAGTGAAACCTATGGCCCCTGGGTCTATCTTCCATCATATTAGTTTCGCGTCAACTTGCCAATTTCTGTCTCCGTTGTTTATTTTGCAATATTTTCAATCTATACAACATAAATACCAAAAATATTTATCTTATTATCTCTATGAGATCTCACTTTTGCAAGTGGCTGTGAAGGGATTGGCAATCCCTTTATCGCGTTGGTTGCAAGGTTCTTATTTGTTTGTGCAGGTACGAGGGATTTGAGTGTAGTCTCCTACTGGATTTATACTTTGGTTCTCAAAAACTGAGGGAAATACTTACGCTACTTTGCTGCATCACCCTTTCCTCTTCAAGGGAAAACCAACGCATGCTCAAGAGGTAGCAATGGACTTCCATCATTGCCCACAGGCAAAACAACAAACACCTTCTGTGCGATAGAGCAATAGGAATCTGGAAGTGGGAGACTGGTGATGAATTCTGCATAACAAAGCTCCTCCTAAATAACAAATCATCCCTGGCTTTGTTAATGTCTTCTTTATGCTCCGAATTACACCCTGTAACTGAGAGCCTCTCCAACTCCTTAGGCAGAAATGGCCTCCATGACTCGTCCTGCTCTTCATGACCCTTAAAGCAGAAATTAGATCTTGGCTCCGTTGATTGCCCATGTCCTGGGTCAGGCAGCCCCTTGCTCTCCTCATCGGGGGGACGGAATACATGGAAATTTGCTCTAACTCTCTCCAACTGAAGTCTCAAAGATTCGACTTGAACCTTTAAACCTTCGACGGCATCTCCGAGGTGGCTTCTGAGGTTGGCAAAATACTTGGGATCTGGTTGGGTGGGATTGTAGATGGGTGTTTCGGGATTGGGTTTCAAGGGAGCTTCGATTCCAGGGATTTTCCGTTGGTGATTCCCGGAGGGGAAGAGGAGATCGCCAGGGGAGGGTTTCGGGAGAGCTACAACCATCCGTTTTCTTTCTGGGGAGGGTCAAGCGCCCCAAATAAAATATTCTATCAGTTGTTGGGCTCGAACGTTTAGCTGTAGTTTTCTTTGTCTAACCGAACACCTCTTCCAGCGACTATCCCGAGGTTTCTTGAACCAATGTTTTGCAGCTATCTTCCTTTCATATTCCTCTACTTGTACATATTCCTATGTTTTCTGCAACTGCGTTCCGGACATGCCCTAACTTTTCCCCCCGAAACATAGCCTCACTTCCTCACTTTTTCTCCAACTAGAGCAAGTCTCAAGACAACCGAGCATCCGCTCATCTCTCGCAGTAAGAGCTAGTTTGGTTGGAGGCCTCAACTCCATGTCTGGAAAAAAGTGAAGCATGACATGTGCTTGATTTTTTTTGAAAATAAGTGTCTGGCCAGGGTAACCTTGGTTGATGTGCTTGGATAGTGTCCCAAACCATGCCATCAATAAATTCTTCTATCATCCCCACTTCATCAATTACTAGCCAGTGGAAAGTGGATTTAGCGTCCCAGGCAAGCACCGGGCTTCTGATTCTGAGCACTTAGGCCAAGCTAACTAGCATGCCTGGTACTCCAGCCGGACTAATAAATATGGGATGCTCCAGGCTAGGCATATTCAGGACACCAAGCAAACAATCTTCAGGCTGGTTCTAGGGAAGGTCCAAGCCATGCCAATTTTTGCCAGGACTCCGACCAAACTAGCCCTAAATGTCGGGTGTCAGGCCTTCAAACCTTAGCCCACACCTCCGCCAACCTATTTTTGCCACCATCGCCATTGATTAAGGCGTCCACTGACATCATTTTTTGTCGTTGTGGCTCCGTAATGAATGTTACCGTTGTGCTCAATTTCAGACCATTGGACTCGTGTCGTTTGGCCATTGGCTGCTCCACATGTCCAATCTGGTCATTTCCCTTCAGGGAAGGTTGCGGCTATAAATAGCCACCCCGCTACAACATTGCCCGTTGGCTGCTCCTCTTAATATTTCTGAGAAGATTGACCGAGCATCCCCTCTCTGAGTGATTTGAGTTTAAGATCCACCGAGAGAAAAACCAAGAGCCAAAACTTAGACAATGGTTGAGCATCACAGTAGTTCTGAGTTAGGGTTCTTGTACCTATTACTCTCGAGAGCTGCACACTCTCTAGATGGATAGGTGTCGTCTCGAATGTTGAAGAGTTGTTGTCTTCACCGAGCTAGATCTTCAACAACCAAGAGTCATTGTGGTTCGTGAAGAAGTCTGTCAAAGGTTTGGAGATCGATGGCAAGTATTGACGATACCATAGACCTAGGGTAGGGTCGTAGGCTCGACCTAGACACCCTACCTAAGGTCACTACCCTAGAGTCAAGAACATTCAAAGGATGACAAAATAAATGGACTGAAGTAACCAAAGAGTGCAATCCACTCAACCATATATCTCACTCGGATACCCCAATTCCATTCGACCATAATGAAGCCACTCGACCGTACAAGAAACTGTTGGAAATATGCCCTAGAGGCAATAATAAAATGGTTATTATTATATTTCCTTGTTCATGATAGTTGTCTATTGTTCATTCTATAATTGTATTAACCAGAGACCGTAATACATGTGTGAATACGTAGACCACAATATGTCCCTAGTAAGCCTCTAGTTGACTAGCTCATTGATCAATAGATGGTTACGGTTTCCTGACCATGGACATTGTATGTCGTTGATAATGGGATCACATCATTAGGAGAATGATGTGATGGATAAGACCCAATCCTAAGCATAGCACAAGATCGTGTAGTTCGTCTGCTAAAGCTTTTCTAATGTCAAGTATCATTTCCTTGGACCATGAGATTGTGCAACTCTCGGATACCGTAGGAATGCTTTGGGTGTGCCAAACGTCACAACGTAACTGGGTGGCTATAAAGTCACACTATGGGTATCTCCGAAAGTGTCTGTTGGGTTGGCACGAATCGAGACTGGGATTTGTCACTCTGTGTGACGGAGAGGTATCTCTGGGCCCACTCGGTAGGACATCATCATAATAAGCTCAATGTGACCAAAGAGTTGATCACGGGATGATGTGTTACGGAACGAGTAAAAGTGACTTGCCGGTAACGAGATTGAACGAGGTATTGGGATACCGACGATCGAATCTTGGGCAAGTAACGTACCGATTAACAAAGGGAATTGTATACATGATTAATTGAATCCCCAACATCGTGGTTCATCCGATGAGATCATCGTGGAACAAGTAGGAGCCAACATGGGTATCCAGATCCCGCTGTTGGTTATTGGCCAGAGAGGTGTCTCGGTCATGTTTGCATGATTCCCGAACGCGTAGGGTCTACACCCTTAAGGTTCGGTGACGCTAGAGTTGTTATGGGAATTAGTGTGCAGTTACCGAATGTTGTTCGGAGTCCCGGATGATATCCCGGACGTCACGAGGAGTTCCGGAATGGTCCGGAGGTAAAGATTTACATATGGGAAGTCCTATTTTGGTCATCAGAAAATGTTCGGGATTTTTCGGTATTGTACCGGGAAGGTTCTAGAAGGTTCCGGAGTGGGGCCCACCTGCATGGGGGACCCACATGAACGTGGGTAGTGGGGGCAAGGCCCCACACCCCTGTTCAAGGTGCACTAAGATCCCCCCTTAGAAGGAATAAGATCATATCCCGAAGGGATAAGATCAAGATCCCTAAAAAGGGGGGATAACAATCGGTGGGGAAGGGAAATGATGGGATATCTTTCCCCCACCTTTGCCAATGCCCCAATGGAATTGGAGGGCAAGAAACCAGCCCCCTCCACCCCTATATATAGTGGGGAGGCGCATGGGAGCCGCACCCCTTCCCCTGGCGCAGCCCTCTCCCTCCCCAACACCTCCTCCTCATCCGTAGTGCTTGGTGAAGCCCTGCCGGAGAACTGGAACCTCCACCACCACACCGTCGTGTTCGGCGCTTAGATCGGAATCAACCGCGATCTGAATCGCTACGAGTACGACTCCTTCATCTGCGTTCTTGTAACGCTTCCGCATCGCAATCTTCAAGGGTATGAAGATGCACTCCCCTCTCTCTCGTTGCTAGTCTCTCCATAGATTGATCTTGGTGATGCGTAGAATTTTTTTAAATTTCTGCAACGATCCCCAACAGAAACCACTCGGAGCATAGAAGATCTAAGGTCACTCAAGATTAGCAACGGTCGGACATTCACTCCATAGTCTTAAAGGCCATTACAACTCTTTATTACAGGCGTTATCAGTAACATCCTGAATTTATGTACATTGAACCCGCTGTAATGTGGGATGGCTGGAGTCCTGGCACACTTTGTTGGTTAACGTAGTATTTCAAAAAATTCCTACGATAACGCAAGATTTATCTAGGATAAGAATAGCAACGAGCGGGGAGAGTGTGTCTATGTACCCTCGTAGACCGTAAGCAGAAGCGTCTAGTGACGCGGTTGATGTAGTCGAACCTCTTTGCGATCCAACCGATCCAAGCACCGAACGTACGGCACCTCCGCGTTCAGCACATGTTCAGCTCGATGACGTCCCACGAGCTCCTGATCCAGTTGAGCACCACAGGAGAGTTTCGTCACCACGACGGCGTGATGGCGGTGATGATGAAGCTACCGGCGCATGGCTTCATCTAAGCACTGCAACGAATCGAGGTGTGTATCTGTGAAGGGGGGCACCGCACACGACTAAAACTGATGTTAACTTGTGTGTCCATGGGGTGCCCCTGGCCACGTATATAAAGGATGTAGGGAGGAGGAGGCCGGCCCTCATAGGGTGCGCCAAAGTGTGGAGTCCTACTAGGACTCCCTAGTCCTACTAGGATTCCACCTCCCACATGGAATAGGAAAAGGGGAAGGGAGAAGGAGAAGGAAGGAAGGGTGCATCCCCTTTCCCTAGTCCAATTCGGACCAGTCCATGGGGAAGGGGCGTGGCCACCCTTGATGTCTTTCTCTCCTTTCCCGTATGACCCATTAAGGCCCAATACAAATTCCCGTAACTCTCCGGTACTTCGAAAAATATCTGAATCACTCAGAACCTTTTCGATGTCCGAATATAGCCTTCCAATATATCATTATTTACGTCTCAACCATTTCGAGACTGTTCGTCATGTCCGTGATCTCATCCGGGACTCTGAACAAACATCGGTCATCAAATCACATAACTCATAATACAAATCATCATCGAACGTTAAGCGTGCGGACCCTACGGGTTCGAGGACTATGTAGACATGACTGAGACACATCTCCGGTCAATAACCAATAGTGGAACCAGGATGCTCATATTGGCTCCTACATATTATCTGAAGATCTTTATCGGTCAAACCGCATAATAACATACGTTGTTCCCTTTGTCATCGGTATGTTACTTGCCCGAGATTCGATCGTCGGTATCATCATACCTAGTTCAATATCATTACCGGCAAGTCTCTTTACTCGTTCTGTAATGCATCATCCCGCAACTAACTCATTAGTCACATTGCTTGCAAGGCTTATAGTGACGTGCATTACCGAGAGGGCCCAGAGATACCTCTCCGACAATCAGAGTGACAAATCCTAATCTCGATCTATGCCAACTCAACAAACACCATCGGAGACATCTGTAGAGCATCTTTATAATCACCCAGTTACGTTGTGATGTTTGATAGCACACAAAGTGTTCCTCTGGTATTCGGGAGTTGCATAATCTCATAGTCATAAGAACATGTAGAAGTCATGAAGAAAGCAATAGCAACATACTAAACGATCAAGTGCTAAGCTAACGGAATGGGTCAAGTCAATCACATCATTCCCTAATGATGTGATCCCGTTCATCAAATGACAACTCATGTCTATGGCTAGGAAACTTAACCATCTTTGATTAATGAGCTAGTCAAGTAGAGGCATACTAGTGACACTCTGTTTGTCTATGTATTCACACATGTACTAAGTTTCCGGTTAATACAATTCTAGCATGAATAATAAACATTTATCATGATATAAGGAAATAAATAATAACTTTATTATTGCCTCTAGGGCATATTTCCTTCAGTCTCCCACTTGCACTAGAGTCAATAATCTAGTTCACATCACCATGTGAATTAACACTTTATAGTTCACATCGCTAGGTGTGATCATGTTTTGCTTGTGAAAGAGGTTTAGTCAATGGGTCTGCCACATTCAGATCCATATGCATTTTGCTAATTTCTATGTCTACAATGCTCTGCACGGAGCTACTCTAGTGAAATGCTCCCACTTTCAATATGTATCCAAATCGAGACTTAGAGTCATCCATATCGGTGTCAAAGCTTGCATTGACGTAACTCTTTACGACGAACTCTTTAGCACCTCCAATACCGAGAAATATTTCCTTAGTCCTCTAAGGATAATTTTGACCACCGTCCAGTGATCTACTCCTAGTACTCCCTTGCCAAACTCAAGGCAGGGCATACAATAGGTCTGGTATACAACATGGCATACTTTATAGAACCTTTGGCCGAGGCATAGGGAATGACTTTCATTCTCTCTCTATCTTTTGCTGTGGTCGGGCTTTGAGTCTTACTCAACTTCACACTTCTACTTCTCGAGCTTGCGTTGTATTCCCTCGAAGAGGAAAGGTTGCTGCAGCACAGTAGCGTAAGTATTTCCCTCAGTTTTTGAGAACCAAGGTATCAATCCAGTAGGAGACCACACGCGAGTCCCTCGCACCTGCACAAACAAATAAGAACTTCGCAGCCAACGCGATAAGGGGTTGTCAATCCCTTTACGGTCACTTACGAAAGTGAGATCTGATAGAGATGATAGTTTGATATTTTTGGTATTTTTGGATATAAGAACATAAAGTAAAAGCGGAAAAGTAAAATAGATTGTAGATTGATATGTTGAGCATAGACCCGAGGGCCATAGTTTTCTCTAGTGGCTTCTCTCATGATAGCGATATTCTACGGCTGGTAAACAAATTACTGTCGACCAATTGATAGAAAAGCGAATAATTATGAGACTATCTAGGCATGATCATTATATATAGGCATCACGTCCGAGACAAGTAGACCGAAACGATTCTGCATCTACTACTATTACTCCACACATCGACCGCTATCCAGCATGCATCTAGAGTATTAAGTTCATAAGAACAGAGTAACGCCTTAAGCAAGATGACATGATGTAGAGGGATAAACTCAAACATAGTGATATAGACCCCATCTTTTTATCCTCGATGGCAACAATACAATACGTGCCTTGCTGCCCCTACTGTCACTGGGAAAGGACACCGCAAGATTGAACCCAAAGCCAAGCACTTCTCCCATTGCAAGAACTATAGATCTAGTAGGCCAAACCAAACCAATAATTCGAAGAGACTTGCAAGGATATTATAATCATACATAAAGAGTTCAGAAAAGAACCAAATATTTCTCATAGACAATCTTGATCATAAACCCACAATTCATCGGATCTCGACAAACACACCACAAAAAGAGATTACATCGAATAGATCTCCTCGAAGACCGAGGAGAACTTGGTATTGAGATCCAAAGAGAGAGAAGAAGCCATCTAGATACCAGCTATGGACCCAAAGGTCTATGGTAAACTACTCACAACTCATGGTGAGGCGATGATGATGATGTAGAAGCACTCCGTGGAAGATCCCCCCCTCCGGCGGAGCTCCGGAACAGGCCCCAAGATGGGATCTCATAGGAACAGAAGGTTGCGGCGGTGGAACTAGGGTTTTCTTTGTTGTTCTGATGGTTTCAGGGTACGTAGGTATATATAGGAGGAAGGAGGGCACCGGGGGGCAGACGTGGGGCCCACGAGGCAGGGGGCGCGCCCTGTAGGGGGCGCCCCCACCCTCGTGGACGCCACCTCAGCCCTATTCCGTGGTTCTCAAGTCTCCCGTGCGTATTTTGCTCCAAAAATATCTCTTCCAAAGTTTCGTTCCGTTTGGACTCTGTTTGATATTCCTTTTTTGTAAAACCCTGAAATAGGCGAAAAACAGCAATCTGGATTGGGCATTTGGGTTAATAGGTTAGTCCCAAAAGTAATATAAAAGTGTATAACAAAGCCCATTAAACATACAAAACATCATAAATAATAGCATGGAACAATAAAAAATTATAGATACGCTGGAGACGTATCAAGCATCCCCAAGCTTAATTCCTGCTCGTCCTCGAGTAGGTAAATGATAAAAACAGAATTTTTGATGTGGAATGCTAACCAACATAGTTTTCAATGTAATTCTCTTAATTGTGGCATGAATGTTCAGAGATGAAAGATTCAAGACAAAAGTCTATATTGACATAAGAAATAATAATACTTGAAGCATACTAACAAAGCAATCATGTCTTCTCAAAATACTATGGATAAAGAAAGTTATCCCTACACAATCATATAGTCTGGCTATGCTCCCTCTCCATCACACAAAATATTCATATCATGCACAACCCCGGTTTCAGCCAAGCACTTGTTTTTATACTCTATCTTTTCAAACCTTTCAACTTTCACGCAATACATGAGCATGAGCCATGGACATAGCACTATGGGTGGAATAGAATGGTGGTTGTGGAGAAGACAAAAAGGAGGGAGATAGTCTCACATCGACTAGGCGTATCAACGGGCTATGGAGATGCCCATCAATAGATATCAATGTGAGTGAGTAGGGATTGCCATGCAACGGATGCACTAGAGCTAAAAATGTATGAAAGCTCAACAAAAGAAACTAAGTGGGTGTGCATCCAACTTGCTTGCTCACGAAGACCTAGGACATTTGAGGAAGCCCGTCGTTGGAATATACAAGCCAAGTTCTATAATGAAAATTCCCACTAGTATATGAAAGTGACTAAACATGAGACTCTCTATCATGAAGAACATGGTGCTACTTTGAAGCACAAGTGTGGAAAAAAGATAGTAGCAATTGTCCCTTTTTTCTTTTCCTTTTTTGGGCCTTTCTTTTTTTCTTTGGCCTTTCTCTTTTTTTGGAGGGGCTTTTTTTTATTTAGCCTTTACTCACATGGGACAATGCTCTAATAATGATGATCATCACACTTATATTGATTTACAACTCGATATTACAACTCGATACTAGAACAAAGTATGACTCTATATGAATACCTCTGGCGGTGTACCGGGATATGCAATGAATCAAAAGTGACATGTATGAAAAATTATGCATGGTGGCTTTGCCACAAATACGATGTGAACTACATGAACGGAACGGTGGAAAGTTGCATGGCAATATATCTTAGAATGGCTATGGAAATGCCATGATAGGTAGGTATGGTGGCTGTTTTGAGGAAGATATATGGTGGCTGTTTTGAGGAAGGATATATAGTGGGTGTATGGTACCGGCGAAAGTTGCGCGTTCCAGGAGAGGCTAGCAATGGTGAAGGGTGAGAGTGCGTATAATACATGGACTCAACATTAGTCATAAGAACTCATATACTTATTGCAAAAATTTACGAGTCATCAAAACAAAGCAATTAACGCATGCTCCTAGGGGGCAGGTCGGTAGGAGTTAACCATCGCGCGCCCCCGACCTCCACACAAAGGAGGACACTCTACAAATACCTCATGCTCTAACTTCGTCACATATCGGTTCACCATACGTGCATGCTACGGGAATAACTAACCTTAACAAAAGTATTTCTCAATTTCATAATAACTCCACTAGCATGGCTCTAATATCACTATCCTCATATCTCAAAACAATTATCAAGCATCCAACTTCTCATCATATTCAATGCTCTTAGTATGAAAGTTTTTACTACATTCATCTTGGATGTCTATCATGTGAAGGCTAGTTTTATAGCCAAAGCACATTACCATGCTGTTTTAATAGACTCTCAAAAGGATATAAGTGAAGCATGAGAGATCAAAAATTTCTACAAAATATAATCACCACCGTGCTCTAAAAGATATAAGTGAAGCACTAGAGCAAAAACTATTCAACTCAAAAGATATAAGTGAAGAACATAGATTGTTCTAACAATTCCTAGGCCATATTTAAGTCTCTCAAAAAGGTGTGTCCAGCAAGGATAATTGTCGCAACTAACAAGCAAAGACTCAAATAATACGCGGTGCTCCAAGCAAAACACATATCATGTGGTGAATAAAAATATAGCTCCGAGTATAGTTACCGATAGATGAAGACGAAACAGGGGATGCCTTCCCGGGGCATCCCCAAGCTTAGGCTTTTGGTTGTCCTTGAATTTTACCTTGGGGTTCCTTGGGCATCCCCAAGCTTGGGCTCTTGCCACTCTTTGTTCCATATTCCATCAAAGCAATACTCAAAACTTGAAAACTTCACAACACAAAACTTAGACAAAAATCTCGTGAGCTCCGTTAGTATAAGAAAACAAACCACTACTCAAAGGTACTGTAATGAATTCATTCTTTGTTTATATTTGTGTTAGACCTACTGTATTCCAACTTCTCGATGATTCATACTTCCCAATACTACTCATAGATGCATTGAAATAAGCAAACAACACACGAAAAACAGAATCTGTCAAAAACAGAACAGTCTGTAGTAATCTGTAACTTTCGCATACTTACGTAACTCCAATTTTTTTGAAATAAATTGGTAAACGTGAGGAATTTGTCTATTAATCATATACAAAAAGAATCAACTAAATAGCATGCTGCAGTAAAATCTGGTGACCATTCTAACGAGCGCTAACGATTCTGTTTTTCACAGCAAGATCATATAAACTTCACACAAGTCTTCCCAAAGGTTCTACTTGGCACAAACACTAATTAAAACAAAAAACCACATCTAAACAGAAGCCAAATGCAATATTCATTCCTATACAGAAGCAAAAACAAAAAATAAAAAATTGGGTTGCCTCCCAACAAGCGCTATCGTTTTACGCCCCTAGCTAGGCACGATACATGGATAGTTCTAGGTATTGCCATCTTTGGAAGGCAATCCATAAGTGGCTCTCATAATAAATTCATATGGTAATTTGATTTTCTTTCTAGGAAAGTGTTCCATGACTTTCCTTAATTGAAATTGGAATCTAATATTTCCTTCCTTCATATCAATAATTTCACCAATCGTTCTAAGGAAAGGTCTACCAAGAATAATAAGACATGAATGATTGCAATCTATATCCAGAACAATGAAATCTACGGGCACATAATTACTATTAGCAACAATAAGAACATCATTAATCCTTCTCATAGGTTTCTTAATGGTAGAATCCGCAAGATGCAAATTTAAAGAACAATCATCAAGCTCATCGAACCCTAGCAAATCACACAAAGTTTTTGGGATAGTGGAAACACTTGCACCCAAATCACACAAAGCAAAGCATTCATGATCTTTAATTTTAATTTTAACAGTAGATTCCCACTCATCATAAAGCTTTCTAGGGATAGAAACTTCTAATTCAAGTTTTTCTTCATAAGATTGCATCAAAGCATCAACTATGTGTTTGGTAAAATATTTATTTTGACTATAAGCATGCGGAGAGTTTAGTACGGATTGCAACAAGGAAATACAATCAATCAAAGAGCAATTATCATAATTGAATCCCTTGAAATCCAAAGTAGTGGGTTCATCACTATGCAAAGTTTTAATCTCTTCAATCCCACTTTTAACAATTTTAGCATCAAGATCTAAAAACTCCGAATCATTGGGACACCTTAAAGTAGCCTCATCTCCAATCCTATCTTTATCAAGATTCATACTAGAAAACAAGGATTTAATAGGAGACACATCGATAACTTTCAGATCTTCAACTTTATTTTCATGATAACTAGAAGAACACGCTTTTATATAATTCTCTCCTTTAGCACGCATCCTAGCGGTTCTTTCTTTGCATTCATCAATGGAAATTCTCATGGCTTTGAGAGACTCATTGATATCATGCTTAGGTGGGATAGATCTAAGTTTCAAAGAATCAACATCAAGAGTAATTCTATCCACACTTCTAGCCAATTCATCAATCTTAAGCAATATTTCTTCAAGCATAGCATTGGAATTCTTTTGCAAAATCATAAACTCCTTAAAACTAGTTTCAAATTCAGAAGGCATCTTTCCATAAGAGTTGTTGTAGGAATTACCTATTAGAGGAATTACCAGGAAAAGGCATAGGATTAAAGTTCCCTCTATAAGCATTGTTACCAAAATTGTTCCTACCAACAAAATTCACATTCAAAGATTCATTATTATTTTCAATCAAAGTGGACAAAGGCATATCATTAGGATCAGAAGAAGCACTCGTAGCAGCAAATAATTTTATAAGTTCATCCATCTTTCCACTCAAAACACTAATCTCTTCAATAGCATGCACCTTTTTACTAGTAGATCTTTCAGTGTGCCATTGAGAATAATTAACCATAATATTATCTAGGAGTTTGGTAGCTTCTCCTAAGGTAGTTTCCATGAAAGTGCCTCCTGCGGCCGATTCTAAAAGATTTCTAGAAGCAAAATTCAAGCCAGCATAAAAGTTTTGAATAATCATCCATAAGTTCAAACCATGTGTAGGGCAATTATGTATCATTAATTTCATTCTCTCCCAAGCTTGTGCAACATGCTCATGATCTAGTTGCTTAAAATTCATAATATCGTTTCTAAGAGAGATGATCTTAGCAGGAGGGAAATACTTAGAGACAAAAGTATTTTTGCACTTATTCCATGAATCAATACTATTTCTAGGCAAAGAGGAAAACCAAGTTTTAGCACTATCTCTAAGTGAAAACGGAAATAACTTCAATTTAACAATATCGTTATCCGTATCCCTTTTCTTTTGCATATCACACAAATCAACAAAGTTGTTTAGATGGGTAGCGACATCTTCACTAGGAAGGCCGAAAAATTGATCTTTCATAACAAGATTCAACACAATAGCATTGATCTCACAAGATTCAGCATCGGTAATAGGAGAAATCGGAGTGCTAATAAAATCATTATTGTTGGTATTGGAGAAGTCACACAATTTGGTATGGTTCTGAGCCATAGTGACAAGCAAGCAATCCAACACACAAGCAAACAAGAAGCAAGCGAACGATAAACACACGACAAAAAGAAGGGCAAATAAAACGGCAAGGGTGAAGTGGGGGAGAGGAAAACGAGAGGCAAAAAAATGTAATGTGAATGATAAGGGTTTGTGATAGGTACTTGGTATATGACTTTTGCGTAAGCCTCCCCGGCAACGGTGCCATAAATTCTTC
This sequence comes from Secale cereale, assembly GCA_902687465.1. Lineage (NCBI taxonomy): Eukaryota > Viridiplantae > Streptophyta > Magnoliopsida > Poales > Poaceae > Secale > Secale cereale. The sequence continues at coordinate 200,068,572 of LR738715.1, read as the reverse complement.
TTGCTACTTCTCGAGCTTGCGTTGTATTCCCTCGAAGAGGAAAGGGTGATGCAACACAGTAGCGTAAGTATTTCCCTTAGTTTATGAGAACCAAGGTATCAATCCAGTAGGAGACCACGCGCGACTCCCTCGCACCTGCACAAACAAATAAGAACTTCGCAGCCAACGCGATAAGGGGTTGTCAATCCCTTTACGGTCACTTACAAAAGTGAGATCTAATAGAGATGATAGTTTGATATTTCTGGTATTTTTGGATATGAGAACATAAAGTAAAAGCGGAAAAGTAAAATATATTGTAGATTGATATGTTGAGCATAGACCCGGGGGCCATAGTTTTCTCTAGTGGCTTCTCTCATGATAGCGATATTCTACGGCTGGTAAACAACTTACTGTCGAGCAATTAATAGAAAACCAAATAATTATGAGACTATCTAGGCATGATCATTATATATAGGCATCACGTCCGAGACAAGTAGACCGAAACGATTCTAGATCTACTACTATTACTCCACACATCGACCGCTATCCAGCATGCATCTAGAGTATTAAGTTCATAAGAACAGAGTAACGCCTTAAGCAAGATGACATGATGTAGAGGGATAAACTCAAACATAGTGATATAAGCCCCATCTTTTCATCCTCGATGGCAACAATACAATACGTGCCTTGGTGCCCCTACTGTCACTGGGAAAGGACACCGCAATACTGAACCCAAAGCCAAGCACTTCTCCCATTGCAAGAACTATAGATCTAGTAGGCCAAACCAAACCAATAATTCGAAGAGACTTGCAAGGATATTATAATAATACATAAAGAGTTCAGAAAAGAACCAAATATTTATCATAGATAATCTTGATCATAAACCCACAATTCATCGGATCTCGACAAACACACCGCAAAAAGAGATTACATCGAATAGATCTCCTCGAAGACCGAGGAGAACTTGGTATTGGGATCCAAAAAGAGAGAAGAAGCCATATAGATACTAACTATGGACCCGAAGGTCTGTGGTAAACTACTCACAACTCATGGTGAGGCGATGATGATGATGTAGAAGCACTCCATGGAAGATCCCCCCTCCGCCGGAGCTCCGGAACAGGCCCCAAGATGGGATCTCACGGGAATAGAAGGTTGCGGCGGTGGAACAAGGGTTTTCTCTGTTGTTCTGATGGTTTCGAGGTACGTAGGTATATATAGGAGGAAGGAGGGCACCGGGGGCCAGACGTGGGTCCCACGAGGCAGGGGGTGCGCCCTGTAGGGGGGGCCCACCCTCGTGGACGCCACCTCAGCCCTATTCCGTGGTTGTCAAGTCTCCCGTGCGTATTTTGCTCCAAAACTATCTCTCCCGAAGTTTCGTTCCGTTTGGACTCTGTTTGATATTCCTTTTCTATAAAACCCTGAAATAGGCAAAAAAAACATCAATCTGGACTGGGCCTTTGGGTTAATAGGTTAGTCCCGAAAAGAATATAAAAGTGTATAACAAAGCCCATTAAACATCCAAAACATCATAAATAATAGCATGGAACAATAAAAAATTATAGATACGTTGGAGACGTATCACACACCTTGCAACACAGGGAAGAACTCTTTCTTTGACTGTTCCATTTTGAACTACTTCAAAAACTTGTCAAGGTATGTACTCAATCAAAAAAACTTATCAGCGTCTTGATCTATCTCTATAGATCTTGATGCTCAATATGTAAGCAGCTTCACTGAGGTCTTTCTTTGAAAAACTCCTTTCAAACACTCCTTTATGCTTTCTAGAAAATTCTACATAATTTCCGTTCGACAATAAGTCATTCACATATACTTATCAGAAAGGTTGTAGTGCTCCCACTCACTTTCTTGTAAATACAGGCTTCACCACAAGTCTGTATAAAACTATATGCTTTGATCAACTTATCAAAGCGTATATTACAATTCTGAGATGCTTGCACCAGTCCATAGATGGATCGCTGGAGCTTGCACATTTTGTTAGCAACTTTAGGATTGACAAAACCTTCTGGTTGCATCATATACAACTCTTCTTTAATAAATCCATTAAAGAACACAGTTTTGTTATCCATTTGCCAGATTTCATAAAATGCGGGAATTGCTAACATGATTCGGACAGACTTAAGCATCGCTACGAGTGAGAAAATTTCATCGTAGTCAACACCTTGAACTTGTCGAAAACCTTTCGCAACAAGTCGAGCTTTGTAGACAACAACATTACCATCGGCATCAGTCTTCCTCTTAAAGATCCATTTATTTTCAATGGTTGCCGATCATCGGGAATTCAACCAAAGTCCACACTTTGTTCTCATACATGGATCCCATCTAAGATTTCATGACCTCAAGTCATTTTGCGGAATCTGGGCTCATCATCGCTTCCTCATAGTTCATAGGTTCATCATGGTCTAGTAACATGACTTCCAAAACCGGGTTACCGTACCACTCTGGCGCGGAACGCACTCTTGTTGACCTACGAGGTTCAGTAGTAACTTGATCTGAAGTTTCATGATCATCATCATTAGCTTCCTCGCTGATTGGTGTAGGAATCACTAGAACTAGTTTCTGTGATGTACTACTTTCCAATTCAGGAGAAGGTACAATTACCTCTTTAAGTTCCACTTTCCTCCCACTCACTTCTTTTGAGAGAAACTCCTTCTCTATAAAGTATCAATTTTTAGCAACGAATATCTTGCCTTTGGATCTGTGGTAGAATGTGTACCCAATAGTTTCCTTTGGGTATCCTATGAAGACACATTTCTCCGATTTGGGTTCGAGCTTATCAGGTTGAAACATTTTCACATAAGCATCGCTGCCCCAAACTTTAAGAAACGACAACTTATGTTTCTTTCCAAACCATGGTTCATACGGTGTCGTCTCAACGGATTTAGATCGTGCCCTATTTAACGTGAATGCAACTATCTCTATTGCATAACCCCAAAACGATACTGGTAAATCGGTAAGAGACATCATATATCGCACCATATCTAATAAAGTGCGGTTACGACGTTCGGACACACCATTACGTTGTGGTGTTCCAGGTGGCGTGAGTTGTGAAACTATTTCAGATTGTTTTAAATGAAGGCCAAACTCGCAACTCAAATATTTGCCTCCGCGATCAGATCGGAGAAACTTTATTTTCTTGTTACGATGATTCTCTACTTCACTCTGAAATTCTTTTAACTTTTCAAATGTTCCAGACTTGTGCTTCATCAAGTAGATATACCCATATCTGCTCAAATCATCAGTGAAGGTCAGAAAATAACGATACCCGCTGCGAGCCTCAACACTCATTGGTCCGCATACATCAGTATGTATGATTTCCAATAAGTCAGTTGTTTGCTCCATTGTTCCGGGGAACAGAGTTTTAGTCATCTTGCCCATGAGGCATGGTTCGCAAGGACCAAGTGATTCATAATCAAGTGATTCCAAAAGTCTATTAGCATGGAGTTTCTTCATGCGCTTTACACCAATATGACCTAAATGGCAGTGCCACAAATAAGTTGCACTATCATTATCAACTTTGCATCTTTTGGCTTTAATATTATGAATATGTGTATTTACTACGATCGAGATTCAATAAACCATTCATCTTAGGTGTATGACCATAGAAGGTTTTATTCATGTAAACCGAATAACAATTATTCTCACACTTAAATGAATAACTGTATTGGAATAAACACGATCCAATCTTGTTTATGCTCAATGCAAACGCCAAATAACATTTTTTGGGGTTTAACACTAATCCGAAAGTATAGGGAGTGTGCGATGATGATCATATCAATATTGGCACTACTTCCAACACATGCCGTCACCTTACCCTCAAATAGTCTCTGTTTATTCTGCAACTCCTGTTTCGAGTTACTAATCTTAGCAACCGAACAAGTATCAAATACCCAGGGGATACTATGAATACTAGTGAGGTAGACATTATCAATATGTATATCAAGTACACCTTTGTTCACTTCGTCATCCTTCTTATCCGCCAAATATTCGGGGAACTTCCGCTTCCAGTGACCATTTCCTTTGCAGTTAGAAGCACTCAGTTTCAGGCTTAGGTCCAGCTTTGGGCTTCTTCATGGGAGTGACAACTTGCTTGCCATTCTTCTTGAAGTTCCCTTTCTTACCCTTGCCCTTTTCTTGAAACTAGTGGTCTTGTCAACCATCAACACTTGATGCTTTTTCTTGATTTCTACCTTCGTCGATTTCAACATCGCGAAGAGCTCGGGAATTATTTTCGTCATCCCTTGCATATTATAGTTCATCATGAAGTTCTAGTAACTTGGAGATAGTGACTAGAGAACTTTGTCAATTACTATATTATCTGGAATATTAACTCCCACTTGATTCAAGCAATTGTAGTACCGAGGCAATCTGAGCACATGCTCACTGGTTGAGCTATTCTCCTCCATCTTGTAGGCAAAGTACTTGTCAGAGGTCTCATACCTCTCGACACGGGCATGAGTCTGAAATACTATTTTCAACTCTTGGAACATCTCTTATGCTCCGTTGTGTTCAAAACATTTTTGAAGTCCCAGTTATAAGACGTAAAGCATGGCGCACTAAACTATCAAGTAGTCATCATACCGAGCTTGTCAAACATTCATAACGTCTGCATATGCTCCTGCAATAGGTTTGTCACCTAGAGGTGCATCAAGGACATAATACTTCTGTTGAGCAATGAGGATAATCCTCAGATCACGGACCTAGTCCGCATCATTGCTACTAACATCTTTCAACTTAGTTTTCTCTAGGAACATATCAAAAACATAGGGGAGCTACAACGCAAGCAATTGATCTACAACATAATTTGCAAATACTATCAGGACTAAGTTCTTGATAAATTAAAGTTCAATTAATCATATTACTAAAGAAGTCCCACTTAGATAGACATCCCTCTAGTCATCTAAATGATCACGTGATCCAAATCAACTAAACCATGTCCGATCATCACGTGAGATGGAGTAGTTTTCAATGGTGAACATCTTATGTTGATCATATCTACTATATGATTCACGCTCGACCTTTCGATCTCCAGTGTTCCGAGTCCATGTCTGTACATGCTAGGCTCGTCTAGTTTAACCCGAGTTTTCTACATGTGCAAAACTATCTTACACCCGTTGTATTTGAACGTAGAGCTTATCACACCCGATCATCACGTGGTGTCTCGGCACGATGAACTTTCGCAACCGTGCATATTCAGGGAGAACACTTGTACCTTGAAATTTTGCAAGGGGTCATCTTATAATGCTACCACCGTACTAAGCAAAATAAGAAGCATAATAAGATAAACATCACATGCAATCAAAATATGTGACATGCTATGGCCATCATCATCTTGTGCTTTTGATCTCCATCTCCAAAGCATTGTCATGATCTCCATCATCACTGGCTAGAAACCATGATCTTCATCGTAGCGCCGTGGTCGTCTCGCCAACTATTGCTACTACTATCACTAACTCATAGTGATAAAGTAAAGCAATTACATGGCCTTCGCAATTCATACAATAAAGAGACAACCATAAGGCTCATGCCGGTTACCGATAATTTACAAAACATGATCATATCATACAATAACGTATAACTCATCACGTCTTGACCATATCACATCACAACATGCCCTGCAAAAACAAGTTAGACGTCCTTTACTTTGTTGTTGCAAGTTTTACGTGGCTACTACGGGCTTAGCAAGAACCGTTCTTACCTACGCATACAAAAAACCACAACGATTTTTCGTCAAGTGTGCTGTTTTAACCTTCACAAGGACCGGGCGTAGCAACACTCGATTCAACTAAAGTGAGAGAGACAAACACCCGCCGGTCACCTTTAAGCAACGAGTGCTCATAACGGTGAAACCAGTCTCGCGTAAGCGTACACGTAATGTCGGTCCGGGCTGCTTCATCTCACAATACCGCCGAATCAAAGTATGACATACTGGTAAGCAGTATGACTATTATCGCCCACAACTCATTGTGTTCTACTCGTGCATATCATGTATGCATATACCTGGCTCATGATGCCACTGTGGGGTAACGTAGTATTTCAAAAATTTCCTACGATCACGCCAGATCTATCTAGGAGAAGCATAGCAAGGAGCGGGGAGAGTGTGTCTACGTACCCTCGTAGACCGTAAGCGGAAGCGCCTAGTGATGCGGTTGATGTAGTCGAACGTCTTCGCGATCCAACCGATCCAAGCACCGAACGTACGACACCTCCGCGTTCAGCACACGTTCAGCTCGATGACGTCCCACGAGCTCTTGATCCAGTTGAGCGTCACGGGAGGGTTTCGTCAGCACGATGACTTGATGACGGTGATGATGAAGCTACCGGCGCAGGGCTTCGCCTAAGCACTGCAACAATATGATCGAGGTGTGTATCCCTGGAGGGGGCACCGCACACGGCTAAAACTGACGTTAACTTGTGTGTCCATGGGGTGCCCCCTAGCCATGTATATAAATGATGGAGGGAGGAGAAGGCCGGCCCTCATAGTGCGCGCCAAAGTGTAGAGTCCTACTAGGACTCCCTAGTCCTAGTAGGATTTCACCTCCCACATGGAATAGGAAAAGGGGAAGGGAGAAGGAGAAGAAAGGAAGGGTGCATCCCCTTTCCCTAGTCCAATTCGGACAAGTCCATGGGGAAGGGGCGCGGACACCCTTGAGGTCTTTCTCTCCTTTCCCGTATGGCCCATTAAGGCCCAATATGAATTCCCGTAACACTCCGGTACTTAGAAAAATATTCGAATCACTCGGAACCTTTCTGATGTCCGAATATAGCCTTCCAATATATCGATCTTTACGTCTTGACCATTTCGAGACTGTTCATCATGTCCGTGATCTCATCCGGGACTTCGAACAAATGTCGGTCATCAAATCACATAACTCATAATACAAATCATCATCGACCGTTAAGCGTGCGGACCCTACGGGTTCGAGAACTATGTAGACATGACCGAGACACATCTCCAGTCAATAACCAATAGCGGAACCTAGATGCTCATATTGGCTCCTACATATTCTACGAAGATCTTTATCGGTCAAACCGCATAACAACATACGTTGTTCCCTTTGTCATCGGTATGTTACTTGCCCGAGATTCGATCGTCGGTGTCATCATACCTAGTTCAATCTTGTTACTGGCAAGTCTCTTTACTCGTTCCGTAATGCATCATCCCACAACTAACTCATTAGTCACATTGCTTGCAAGGCTTATAGTGATGTGCATTACCGAGAGGGCCGAGAGATACCTCTCCGACAATCGGAGTGACAAATCCTAATCTCGATCTATGCCAACTCAACAAACACCATTGGAGACATCTGTAGAGCATCTTTATAATCACCCAGTTACGTTGTGACGTTTGATAGCACACAAAGTGTTCCTCTGGTATTCGGGAGTTGCATCATCTCATAGTCATAGGAACATGTATAAGTCATGAAGAAAGCAATAGCAATATACTAAACGATCAAGTGCTAAGCTAACGGAATGGGTCAAGTCAATCACATTATTCTCTAATGATGTGATCCCGTTCATCAAATGACAACTCATGTCTATGGCTAGGAAACTTAACCATCTTTGATTAACGAGCTAGTCAAGTAGAGGCATACTAGTGACACTTTGTTTGTCTATGTATTCACACATGTACTAAGTTTCCGGTTAATACAATTCTAGCATGAATAATAATCATTTATCATGATATAAGGAAATAAACAATAAATTTATTATTGCCTCTAGGACATATTTCCTTCACACTCTATATAAGTCACCCCCTCCTCCGGTACAAGAGTTCGCACCCCCTCTAACACACCCCCCCATATTCCAGTCGACAACCTCCGGGCACCGAGACGTAGGGATTTTACCTCCTCCAAGAGGGGCCTGAACTCGTAAAACTCATGTCTACAATCTCACCGTAGCTGGGACCTTGTCTCCTCCTATGTACCCCGTATTCTCACTGGCAGGCTTAGTACCATGACTGTTGGCACCCACCGTGGGGCAGGTGTCTTAGCGACTTCCGATGAGGTTGCAAGTTTTTCATATCTTCATCAACAAGGTTTCTGGCGGTGGTCTCGCTCCTGGCCGCGAGATCCGACTCGGCGCGCTCGTCTTCATCGCCGACGACTGCGCTTGGCTGCAAGAGCCCCACCTCGACGTCGAGGTGCTTCTCGTCCGCGGGGCGGCACACTTTCGCGTGAGTGCTTGTGGCATCCTTCTCCGGTAGACGTCGACACAATATTGGTCGGCTCCTTTGTAACACCCCAGATGTAACACTTTCCATTTATGGCAATATATGAAATGTTGACTTCATCAATTCCATTCTGGGCTCTTCTTTCATTTCGGGTTTCTTCATTTTGTCGTGTGCGTGTGTGTATTTCATCCATGTCATGTTATCATGTGCATTGCATTGCATTCGTGTTGTCACTTGCACCCGGTCCCACTCGCCTCTTCCCGTTGTCCGTTTCGAGTTCCGACACTCACACACGTGCCCGTGGCACCCCCGAGTCCTTCTTTCGTGTGTGGCCGTGTAACGTTTCCGGAATGATGTGAGACTTGTCATGCGTTGTTGTTTTGGTACGTGTAGACCGTCTGTCAAGTTAAATCACGTTTGGAGTTCGTTTGGTACTCCAACAGTTAACCTAGTGGGCTAAAAGTACCTCTTGCTTTTGGCCCAAGACCCCCTCCTCAACAGCCCACTAACCCAGCACAACCATTCCCATCCTCTCGGTCGTCAGATCACGAACGTGTGGGCGAAAACCGCTCCCCATTTGGACTTTCCTAGCTCCCTATGCCTATAAAAACGTCCCCCACGTCCATTTTCGGGCAAAAAACCCTAGCCTTCTTCCTCTGTCCGCCACCGGACGCGTCCGTCCGCGCGCCGGACACGTCCACCGCCCGCCACGCCCAATCGTGGGCTGCCATGTGGCTCCCCACCGCCGGCTCTTTCACCGCGCCGACCGGGCCTGCCGCGGCCCGGATCGGGCCCGCCCGGCCCGCGCGCCTCCGCGCCCGCCGCCGCCACCTTCGCCTCCGGCGGTTCCCGCCGCCGTCGGGCGCCTCGCCGCCGGCTGCCTGCCGCCGCGCTCGCCGGCGCGCCCTGGCCTCCGCCGTCCTCCGCCGCCTCGGCCCCGAGGGCCCTCGCCGCCGGCCCTCGCGCCGCCCAGTTCGACCGCCCTCGCGCCACCCCGGCCGGCCGCCGCCTTCCGCCGCTGCCGCCGGCGCACTCCAGCGCCTCACCGGCGGGACCCCGCCGCAGCGCCTCCACGTCGCCTGGGACGCCGGCCCTCCGCTGCTCTGCCTCCGGCCGTCCTCTGCCTCGGGCTGCGCGAGCCGCCGCTCCTCCGGCTGGCCGGAGCCGCCAAGTCCGACGAGCCGCCCCCCGCTCCGTCCATCTTCCTTGTCCTTGGCGAGATGCCGTGGATCGGGATCAGATCCACCCGTCCCTCCTCCCAAACGCCCCGCTCCGTCCCGGATATCCTCGTCCATGTTTGACTTTTTCGGAGGTGAAAAAACGACTAAGTCCCCAGTTTTCCTTATTTTGTTGCCTCCTTTGCATGGCTATAACTTCGTGCTCGTAGATCCGTTTTGGGCGTAATATAGCAAAATGATCGTGGTGCTATGCTCTTCATTTTGTTCCGCTGTGGCATGCTTATTTGAGTTCATCTTGATGACCTAATCTTCGTGGCAAGAGTGCATGTGGCTGTAACTACTTGTCTGTGTAAATTTTGTTGCCATGTTTGAAATGTGATAACTTTGTGCATGTTTATCCAAATGGAGCATATGATATGTCAAAATGTTCATTGTGAAGTGCTCTACAAGATGGTTGCTGTTGCATTCATGTTAGGTGTCATATTGCCATGTTAATCTCTGTTGCAAAAGTGCATGTGGCTGTTAAGTGCTGAAACTTGTTATGAGATGCTGATTTCACTTGTTCATTACTATTGATGTGTTTGTCCTCATGTCACATGTCAATATGTTTTAGAAGCACCATCATATGGTCTTTGCTGTTGTGCAAACCACTTTCCATGATATGCCTTGAGGTGACTTAAACAAGCTTGTAAACATGCCATTCCAATGTCACTATTTTATACTTAGTGAAAAAACTGCTAAGTCTGGAAATCTGTTAACCTGATGCTATGTTTGCTTGATGCCTCACTCATTTTCATGCATGTTTTAGTATGTACAATGATCAATCCTTGTTTTCCATGTTATGCTCTATCCATTCATGCCCTTACTTGCACATATGTCTTGCTGTAGCTTATTTATTTCTTGCTCCCAAGTTGCTATAAATTTTACCTGTCAGGTTTTTATCAGCATGATCAGTTTGGTGTAGCTTGTTGCTATTGATCCATGCCTCCTATGGAGTTGCTCCAATGGAGTTGTTTGATGTATGCTATGTCTACTACATGTCCATGATCTTTACATACTTAGTGGAGTTGATATGCATGTTGTTTTGTTCCTCCGAAGGCAGCATCGTGATGATGTAAATTTATTGTAACTTGCCATGCTTGGTTAATTGTGTTCTAGTAGGTTTTTGGGTGTGTTCTAAGTTCATGCTTGTTAAGTAACATGTCTAATTCATGTCCATGCCCTTTGTCTCCATGTTTGAGTGTTGTAGCATAATTATTTCTTGCTCCAAACATGCCATGCGGGTGTAAACTGCAGCTTTGTGTGAATATTGTTTTGCTTGCCTTTAGCAAACCGTGTGTCCGTTTCCGGCGATCTTTATATCGATTTCAACCGAAATCTTCCCTTTTATCCAGTGGCATGCTTGGTTTTCCAAGATGATGCCTCCTCCATCATCTTCTCCTTAGGCTCAAATGCTTCCACATGCATACGCGCATCATTCTTGCATCATGTTGATTGTGCATTGCACCATGTTTGATATTGTGCCATGTTGTGTTCTTGTGTTGAGTAGAGCCGGGAGCCGAGACCGAGAACGATGGTCCTACCGAGGTTGAGTACGAGGAGTCGTCTTACGATCCCATCGACGACTCGACAGGCAAGATGACCTGACCCAGATATCATTACTATCTTTGCCTATTGCTAAATGTCTCACTCTTTAGCTTATTGCTTCGATGCCCATGTTTGTTTGTCAACCTCCTATTGTAGCCATGAATATCTCTAACCACCCAACCTAGCAAACCTTTGATTGGCTACGTAAGCTTCGCTCAACCCCTCTTATAGCATTGCTAGTTGCAGGAGAAGATTTGAAGATTCTTGCTTCATGTTGAAGTTATTGTTGGGATATCACAATATATAAACTCTTAAACTAAATCATCTATATATTGTTAATGGGTGGAAGGCTAAGCCTCTTGCTTGGTGTTTTGTTCCACTCATGCCACCCTAGGAACAGTTTAAACCGGTGTTATGTTCCTTGATTATGCGTCCCTAACACGGTTGGGGTTTATGGGCCCCCCTCGATAACCCGCTTAGCGCTAAAGCTTTTCCAGAAGGCCCAACATTGGTTTTACATTTGCCTAATAACTAAATATATTCATAGGGACTAGCTATCCCGTGGACTTAATTAACAACCCCCGGTCCAGTGCTCCACATGAGTGTCGGTCCGAACTGGGCGGACTGCAGGGCCGCCTCGAGGAAACCCGAGGTATCTGGTATTACCTGTAGGATGTCCCATCCGGTCGTGGCCTGAGACTAGATATGCGCGGCTACTTTCAGGGTGTCGGCACGCCGGGAGGTCTTGCTGGATTAGTTTTACCTATGTCGGAATATCTTGAGCACATGATTTCGAGAATACTCGGGTCTTCCCACCTTGGAGTTGCGACTCCGCAGATCGTGAGCTTGTGATGGGCTAAGTTGGGACACCCCTGCAGGGATTTGATCTTTCAAAAGCCGTGCCCGCGGTTATGTGGCAGATGGGTATTTGTTAATATCCGGTTGTAGAAATCTTGACACCATGTTCATAATACACTACCAGCGTGAGTAACCGTGACGGTCATTTTCCGAAAGGGGTTCGGGAAGTGAACACGGTGGGGTTATGAATGACGTGCTTAGATAGGATCACTTCGTGATCACTTTGACGATCGTTGGCACTTCCCTTCTCGCTCTAAACACGTAAGCTAATGCTAGTGCAGCTGCAACCTTGTTCTTCAGCCTTGATCCACACCCAAGGCTTAGTTAGTTTTGCTACCCGGGAACGGGATTGCTGAGTCCTCCGTGGCTCACAGATTCTACACAACACCAGATGCAGGTACCATGGTGAACTACACAGGTGATGTCACAGAGTTGTATTGGGAGTTCGACAAAGAACGTGGGCGATACTACGTGTCTTACCCAGAGGATCAGTAGTGGCTTCTACTAGGGGCGATCGGACCTTGTGTTATTTATTTATGGTATCCTTCTTTTGGATCTTCGTCCGTAGTCGGACTGTGATGTTATTTGGATGATGATTGCTTATGTAATGTATTGTGTGACGTGGCGAGTGTAAGCCAACTACTCTTTTGCAATTTCATCCCTCTTTTACATGAGTCATGCAAAGATACCATACTTGAGATCATTGTAGTATGAGCTTATACCTTTAAGTCGTGCCTCGACACGTAGGAGGTATAATCTCATACTGGGCATAACAAGTTGGTATCAGAGCCTTCTCCGACCTAGGAGCCCCCACTGATTGATCGAATCATTGACGGTTGAGTTTAGGCACACACTTGAAAATATTTTGAGTCCTATATATATATATCGGAGAGTAGGATTTCTTTTGCTCATCATCCCTTTTTCACTTTGGTGAGGACTCCTGACGATTACTTATCTCTTCTACTCTCAAAAATTCACTAATTTTTTTTAGGATCACGCGAGTATTGTTTGAATTGTTTCGATGTCTTTGTGACGAGAACATTGTTCTCGATGCCTCCTGTCATTTAGGGGTTGTGGCAGTGTCCCGGGGAGTTGAGCTCCAACGTGTTGTCGTCACAAATCTATCGCAGCAGTTCTGGAATACATAAGACAGCCGACATCGAAAACTCTTCTATGCGGTTAGTGGCAAGATAACCCCGACATCACCCAGTACTGTGGAGGTAGTTCGGGAGTATTGCCATAGCTTGTATAGCAGATGCGTTTCGAAGGTCCGAGGTAAACGGTTTCCGGAAATAACTCGTTATGTGTTGAAGGATGGATACAGATGGATGTAGGATTAGAGTTGAGTGCGCGGTGCTTCCCTTGTATCCCCAACACCTGATTGCATAACTGGAAACTTTCGAAAATTAATAGGCGGGTTCATCTAGTAGCTCGTAGGCATTCTTCCAACGAATGCATGATATGGAGTTCGGGGTTCTACATTGAGTGAAGTAGTCTTATGGGCGTTTGTTCCGATCGGGAGTTGCATCTTAAAGGGTCCTTGGCTATGCTGATCCGGGGATTGCAAAACCCTTTTGTAACACGTTCCATAAGCTTTCAGCATGAATATGTCGAACGAAACTTCTATCTTGTATTTGTTCTATCTGCTCCTTGTTGTTTTTATTTATTTACCTTTTGTTCTCCCAAGTGGCTTCTCGAGAAGATTGTTGTACCATTAAAATGTGGATTACATTCATTCATTTTGTTCGAATGTTCTTGTGAAGACTTATGTTGCAATTCTACCCGTTGATTCAGCTTATATATTTTCAATCAATGGCTAATAGTTGTCATCTCATTCAGGATGGCTCCTAAAAGGGTTCCTAAAGCTAACCCAAAGGGTGAAGAAGTTCCTGATCGTCCTCCTTCCCCTCCTCCTCCGTCTGAGGCCTGGAGAGCAATTATGCAAGCGACTAACTAGAACACCCAGATGCTTATGCAAATGATGCAGAACTTTCAAGCCAACCAAGAAAATCAAGGTGGCCATGGGAACCAAGGCCAAGGCAATTTGTACAACCAACCTCACTTTGCAACTCTCAATCAATTCCCGGCAAACCAACCGAAGGCATTCAGTTACTGTGTGGATCCGCTAGATGCTGAAGACTGGATAACAGACATCAAGAAGCACTTTGAATGCAGTAACGTGAGACCCGAGGATTATGTCAAGTTTGCCGCCTTCCAACTCAAGGACCAAGCCGCTGATTGGTGGAAACAGTATAAAGATTCCAGAGAGCGACATGAAATCTCGTGGACTGACTTCTGCAAGGATTTCCGCTCTCACCACATTCCAACTAGTGTCATCGAAGGCATGCGTGAGAAATTCCGCAACCTGAAGCAAGGCACCATGTCCGTTTATCAATACAATGTCAAGTTCCAGAACCTTGCCAGCTATGCCAAGCAAGACATCCCAGATTCCAAGAGCAAGATTTATCAGTTCTGTGGTGGTCTGAAGGATGAACTCCAACTAGCTCTCACCTTGTTTGAGCCGGATGAATTTGATCAATTCTATAACATGGCCTTTAAGCAAGAGGTGGCCCAGCTCAAGGTTGAAGCTTCCAAAAAGAGAATCAGAGATGCTGTTCACTCCTCCTCTTCTTCCCAAGTGGTCGCAAAGCAGCAGAAGTTTTGGCTTCCACCCCCTCTAGTGCTCCGCCCTCCCAACAACAACAACAAGCACTCTGGTGGCCGTGGCTTCTCCCACCCACCCAACCCAAGCATTCAGTCCAAGAATCACTTTCAAGCTTCGAAGTCAAGTGCTCCTTATCACCGGCCTCTCTCAGAAGTGGTTTGCAACAAGTGTGGTCAGAAGGGTCACTATGCTAACAAGTGTACTCAAAGGCGCCTTCCGCCTCCTCCTCCTGTCAGCAATGCTATTGTCAAGCACAACCCCAAGGCAGCAAGAGTGAATCTGATGAATGCAGCTCAGGCATAGAATTCTTCAGATGTGATACTTGGTAATCTTCTAGTCAACCTTAAACCTGCTAAAGTGTTGTTTGATTCTGGTGCATCACATTCCTTCATGTCATTTCCATTTGCATCCAAGCACAATGTGGGCACAGTGGCCTTGCCAAGGGAGTTACAGATTATTTCTCCGGGCAAACACATGACTTCTAGCTTGTATGCTCCGGATATATCTATTTATATGGGTGATTACCACTTTCTGGTTTCTCCGATTATTCTCGGCAACTCCGACATTGATCTTATTCTTGGGATGGATTGGCTTTCCAAGCATGATGCAAATATTGATTGCGCAAATAAGGAATTCAAGCTTACTCATACCGACGAAGACGTGATTATCTTCGCCTCTCGAGATAACACAATCAGGCTATTCTCTCTCAATGACAAGGGCGAGATTAATGCCATTTCTCATATTCCGGTGGTCAATGAATATGAAGATGTTTTCCCTGAAGAACTTCCAGGCATGCCTCCGCATCGTCAAGTTGAATTCGTCATTGAACTCGAGCCCGGTACCGAGCCAGCATGCCGGCGTCCGTACAAGCTCTCCCCTGATGAGTTGAAGGAGCTAAAGAAACAACTCGATGAGCAAGAGAGTATGGGTCTAATCAGACCTAGCACTTCTCCTTGGGGTTGTGGTGTTCTATTTGTCAAGAAGAAGGATGGCACGGAGCGCCTTTGCGTTGATTACCGGCCATTGAACAAGAAGACAATAAAGAACAAGTATCCGCTCCCCAATATCAATGAATTGTTCGAGCAGCTCAAAGGAGCAAAGGTGTTCTCAAAGCTCGATCTCTGGATGGGTTACCACCAGATCCGTATCCGTGAAGAGGATATTCACAAGACCGCATTCAGAACGAGCTACGTCTCCTATGAATACACGGTCATGTATTTTGGCCTCGCAAATGCTCCACCCACTTTCTCGAGGATGATGCACTTCATATTCAACCCCTACACCAATGAATTTGTTCTCGTCTATCTGGATGACATCTTGGTATTCTCCAAGAATGAAGAAGATCATAACAAGCACCTCTGTTTGGTCCTGGACAGGCTCCGTGAACACAAGTTCTATGCGAAGTTCTCCAAGTGTGAATTCTGGCTGGATAAGGTCTTATATCTTGGCCATATCATCTCTGCTGAGGGTATTTCTGTCAACCCCGAGAAAGTTGAAGCTATTGTCAACTGGGAACCGCCGCAGAACGTCAAGCAACTCCGAAGCTTCCTTGGTCTCGCTAGCTATTGTAGAAGGTTCGTTGAGAACTTATCCAAGATTACCAAGCCTCTTTCCAACTTGCTGTAGAAGAATGTCAAGTACAACTGGACTCCTGATTATGATGTGGCATTCAAAACACTCAAAGAGAAGCTCATTTCTGCTCCGGTTCTTACTCCTCCGGATGAGTCCAAGCGCTATGAAGTATTCTATGATGCTTCTTTACAGGGACTTGGTGGTGTTCTCATGCAAGACAAGAAGATTGTGGCATACACTTCTCGTCAATTGAAACCAAATGAGAAGAATTACCCCACACATGATCTCGAGCTAGCAACAGTGGTACATGCCTTCATCACGTGGAGACGCCTCCTGTTGGGCATAAAAGTGGACATCTTCACCGATCACAAGAGCTTGAAGTATATCTTCACACAGCCTAACCTGAACCTTCGCCAGACTCGTTAGGTTGAGATGATCCAAGAGTATGATCCAAGCATTGAATACACACCTGGCAAGGCCAATGTCATTGCAGATGCCTTGAGCAGAAAGGCATATTGCAACAGTCTCCTTCTCAAGCCGTTCCAGCCCGAGCTTTGTGAATCGTTCAGGAAGCTCAACCTCCAAGTTGTTCCGCAAGGCTTTCTTGCAAACCTTCAAGTTGCTCCTACCTTGGAAGATCAGATCCATGAGGCCCAGCTCAGTGATGCTATGGTGCAGAAAGTGAAACATGGTATTGCTAAGGGTACTCCCAAATACAAGTGCTATTGCGTTGATGAGAAAGACACCTTGTTCTTTGAGGACAGAATTGTGGTTCCCAAGGGTGATCTCAGGAAGCTCATAATGAACGAAGCACATGACTCCCTCCTCTCAATTCATCCCGGAAGTTCCAAGATGTACCAAGACCTCAAGCAATCTTACTAGTGGACTCGCATGAAAAGGGAGATTGCCCAATTCGTGAATGAATGTGATGTCTGCAGAAGAGTGAAGGCAGAGCATCAACGTCCAGCCGGTCTCCTCCAACCTCTACCTATTCCCGAGTGGAAATTCGACTACATTGAAATGGATTTCGTTACTGGGTTTCCCAAGTCCAAGAAGGGGAACGATGCTATCCTTGTTGTGATTGACAAGCTAACCAAAGTAGCTCACTTCCTTCCCATCAAAGAATCCATCAATGCAGCTCAGTTGGCAGAGTTGTACACTTCCAGAATTGTCTCGTTGCATGGCATTCCTCAAGTTATCTCCTCAGACCGTGGAAGTTTGTTCACATCCAAGTTCTGGGACTCGTTTCAGTCAGCCATGGGCACTAAGATTCGTTTCCGCACCGCGTTTCACCCTCAGACTAGTGGTCAAGTCGAAAGAGTGACCCAGATCCTCGAAGACATGCTGAGAGCTTGTGTCATCTCTTTTGGCATGAAGTGGGAAGATTATCTCCCGTTTGCCGAGTTCTCTTACAACAACAGTTTCCAAGCAAGTGCCGGCAAAGCTCCTTTTGAAATCCTCTATGGCAGAAAGTGCCGTACCCCTCTCAACTGGTCCGAGACTGGTGAACGTCAACTTCTTGGCAATGACTTGATCTCAGAAGCCGAAGAAATGTGCGAAGTCACACGTGAGAATCTCAAAGCCGCTCAATCGCGTCAAAATAGTTACTATGACGGAAAGCATCGTGATTTGGCCTTCAACATTGGGGGTCATGTCTATCTCTGTGTTTCTCCTATGAAAGGAACCCAAAGATTTGGTATCAAAGGCAAGCTTGCTCCTAGATACATGGGCCCTTTCAAGATTCTTGGCAAAAGAGGCGACCTAGCCTATCAACTTGAGCTCCCCTCCAACTTTGCAAATGTCCATGATGTGTTTCACGTGTCTCACCTCCGCAAGTGCTTCAAGACACCTGAACGCACCATTCCGTTCGAGGAGATTGATCTTCAACAAGACATGTCTTACCGTGAGCACCCTGTTGTTATTCTTGAAGAAACTAAGCGCAAAACCCGCAACAAGTCAACCAAGTTCTTGAAAGTTAAGTGGTAACACCATACCGACCGAGAAGCTACGTGGGAACGAGATGATCACCTTCGTTCCGAGTACCCTTCCTTCTTCCAGTCCTAGATCTCGGGACGAGATCTTTTTGTAGTAGAGGAGAGTTTGTAACACCCCAGATGTAACACCTTCCATCTATGGCAATATATGAAACGTTGACCTCATCAATTCCATTCTGGGCTCTTCTTTCATTTCGGGTTTCTTCGTTTTGTCGTGTGCGTGTGTGCATTTCATCCATGTCATGTTATCATGTGCATTGCATTGCATTCATGTTGTCACTTGCACCCAGTCCCACTCGCCTCTTTCTGTTGTCCGTTTTGAGTTCCGACACTCACACACGTGCCCGTGGCACCCCCGAGTCCTTCTTTCGTGCGTGGCCATGTAACGTTTCCGGAATGAGGTGAGAATTGTCATGCGTTGTTGTTTTGGTCCGTGTAGGCCGCCTGTCTAGTTTCATCGCGTTTGGAGTTCGTTTGGTACTCCAACGGTTAACCTAGTGGGCTAAAAGTACCTCTTCATTTTGGCACAAGACCCCCTCCTTAATAGCCCACTAACCCAGCACAACCACTCCCATCCTCTCGGTCGTCGGATCACGAACGTGTGGGCAAAAACCGCTCCCCATTTGGACCTTCCTAGCTCCCTATGCCTATAAAAACGTCCCCCACGTCCATTTTCGGGCAAAAAACCCTAGCCTTCTTCCTCTGTCCGCCGCCGCACGCGTCCGTCCGCGCGCCGAACACGTCCGCCGCCCGCCACGCCCAATCGTGGGCTGCCACGTGGCTCCCCGCCGCCGGCTCTTCCACCGCGCCGACCGGGCCCGCCCGGCCCGCGCGCCTCCGTGCCCGCCGCCGCCACCTTCGCCTCCGGCGGTTCCCGTCGCCGGCTGCCCGCCGCCGCGCCCCGGCCTTTGCCGTCCTCCGCCGCCTCGGCCCCGAGGGCCCTCGCGCTGCCGCGTTCGGCCGCCCTCGCGCCACCCCGGCCGACCGCCGCCTCCCGCCGCCGCCGCTGACGCACTCCGGCGCCTCACCGGCGGGACCCCGCCGCCACGCCTCCACGTCGCCCGGGACGCTGCCCCTCCGCTGCTCCGCCTCCGGCCGTCCTCCGCCTCGGGCTGCGTGAGCCGCCGCCCCTCCGCCGCTCCTCCGGCTGGCCGGAGCCGCCAAGTCCGGCGAGCC
>LR738715.1:200031288-200049109 GCA_902687465.1 Secale cereale | reverse complement strand
CCGTCCAAATGCCCCGCTCCGTCCCGGATCCCTCTGTCCCGGATATCCTCGTCCACATTTGACTTTTTCGGAGGTGAATAAAACGACTAAGTCCCCAGTTTTCCTTATTTTGGTGTCTCCTTTGCATGGCTGTACCTTCGTGCTCGTAGATCCGTTTTGGGCGTGTAATATATCGAAATGATCGTGGTGATATGCTCTTCATTTTGTTCCACTGTGGCATGCTTATTTGAGTTCATCTTGATGACCTAATCTTCGTGGCAAGAGTGCATGTGGCTGTAACTACTTGTCTGTGTAAATTTTGTTGCCATGTTTGAGATGTGATAACTTTGTGCATGTTTATCCAGATGGAGCATATGATATGTCAAAATGTTCATTGTGAAGTGCTCTACATGATGGTTGCTGTTGCATTCATGTTAGGTGTCATATTGCCATGTTAATCTCTGATGGAAAAGTGCATGTGGCTGTTAAGTGCTGAAACTTGTTATGAGATGTTGATTTCACTTGTTCATTGCTATTGATGTGTTTGTCCTCATGTCACATGTCAATATGTTTTAGAAGCACCATCATATGGTCTTTGCTGTGGTGCAAACCACTTTCCATGATATGCCTTGAGGTGACTTAAACAAGCTTGTAAACATGCCATGCCAATGTCACTATTTTGTACTTGGTGAAAAAACTGCTAAGTCTGGAAATCTGTTAACCTGATGCTATTTTTCTTGATGCCTCACACAATTCCATGCATGTTTTAGTATGTCAAATGATCATTCCTTGTTGTCCATGTTATGCTCTATCCATTCATGCCCTTACTTGCACATATGGCTTGCTGTAGCTTATTTATTTCTTGCTCCCAAGTTGCTATAAATTTTACCTGTCAGGTTTTTATCAGCATGATCAATTTGGTGTAGCTTGTTGCTATTGATCCATGCCTCCTATGGAGTTGCTCCAATGGAGTTGTTTGCTGTATCCTATATCTACTACATGTCCATGATCTTTACATACTTAGTGGAGTTGATATGCATGTTGTTTTGTGCCTCCGAAGTCTGGATAAATTTATTGTAACTTGCCATGCTTGGTTAAATGTGTTCCAGTAGGTTTTTGGGTGTGTTCTAAGTTCATGCTTGTTAAGTAACATGTATAATTCATGTCCATGCCCTTTGTCTCCATGTTTGAGTGTTGTAGCACAAATATTTCTTGCTCCAAACATGCCATGTGGCTGTAAAAAACTGCAGCTTTGTGTGAATATTGTTTTGCTTGCCTTTTGCAAACCGTGTGTCCGTTTCCAGCGATCTTCATATCGATTTCAACCGAAATCTTCCCCTCTATGCAGTGGCATGCTTGGTTTTCCAAGATGATGCCTCCTTCATCATCTTATCCTTAGGCTCAAATGCTTCCACATGCATACGCGCATCATTCTTACATCATGTTGATTGTGCATTGCACCGTGTTTGATATTGTCCCATGTTGTGTTCTTGTGTGGAGTAGAGCCGGGAGCCGAGACCGAGAACGAGGGTCCTACCGAGGTTGAGTATGAGGAGTCATCTTACGATCCCATCGACGACTCGACAGGCGAGATGACTTGACCCAGATATCATTATTATCTTTGCCTATTGCTAGATGTCTCGCTCTTTAGCTTATTGCCTCGATGCCCATGTTTGTTTGTCAGCCTCCTATTGTAGCCATGAATATCTCTAACCACCCAACCTAGCAAACCTTTGATTGGCTACGTAAGCTTCGCTCGGCCCCTCTTATAGCATTGCTAGTTGCAGGAGAAGATTTGAAGATTCTTGCTTCATGTTGAAGTTATTGTTGGGATATCACAATATATAAACTCTTAAACTAAATCATCTATATATTGGTAATGGGTGGAAGGCTAAGCCTCTTGCTTGGTGTATTGTTCCACTCATGCCACCCTAGGAACCGTTTAAACTAGTGTTATGTTCCTTGATTATGCGTCCCTAACACGGTTGGGGTTTATGGGCCCCCCTCGATAACCCGCTTAGCGCTAAAGCTTTTCCAGCAAGGGCCAACATTGGTTTTACATTTGCCTAATAACTAAAAATTTGCATAGGGACTAGCTATCCCGTGGACTTAATTAACAACCCCCGGGCCAGTGCTCCACATGAGTGTTGGTCCGAACTGGGCGGACTGCATGGCTGCCTTGGGGAAACCCGAGGTATCTGGTATTACCTGTAGGATGTCCCATCCGGTCGTGGCCTGAGACTAGATACGCGCGGCTACTGTCAGGGTGTCGGCACGCTGGGAGGTCTTGTTGGATTAGTTTTACCTATGTCGGAATATCTTGAGCACGGGATTCCGAGAATACTCGGGTCTTCCCACCTTGGAGTTGCGACTCCGCAGATCGTGAGCTTGCGATGGGCTAAGTTGGGACACCCCTGCAGGGATTTGATCTTTCGAAAGCTGTGCCCACAATTATGTGGCAGATGGTAATTTGTTAATATGCGGTTGTAGAAAACTTGACACCATGTTCATAATACACTACCAGCGTGAGTAACCGTGATGGTCATTTTCCGAAAGGGTTTCGGGAAGTGAACACGGTGGGGTTATGAATGACGTGCTTAGATAGGATCACTTCGTGATCACTTTGACGATCGTTGGCACTTCTCTTCTCGCTCTAAACACGTAAGCTAGTGCTAGTGCATCTGCAACCTTGTTCTTCAGCCTTGATCCACACCTAAGGCTTAGATAGTTTTGCTACCCGGGAACCGGATTGCTGAGTCCTCCGTGGCTCACAGATTCTACACAACACCAGATGCAGGTACCATGGTGAACTACACAGGTGATGGCACAGAGTTGTATTGGGAGTTCGACGAAGAACGTGGGCGATACTACGTGTCTTACCCAGATGATCAGTAGTGGCTTCTACTAGGGGAGATCGGACCTTGTGTTATTTATTTATGGTATCCTTCTTTTGGATCTTCGTCCGTAGTCGGACTGTGATGTTATTTGGATGACGATTGCTTATGTAATGTATTGTGACATGGCGAGTGTAAGCTGTTGGGGAACGTAACAGAATTCAAAAAATTTCCTACGCTTCACCAAGATCAATCTAAGGAGTCATCTAGCAACGAGCATAATGGAGTGCATCTACATACCCTTTGTAGATCGCGAGCGGAAGCGTTCGAAGGAACATGGATGAAGTAGTCGTACTCTTCACGATCCTCGTCACCGATGATCCCAGCGCCGAACGGACGGCACCTCCGCGTTCAACACACGTACGGTACAGCAACGTCTCCTCCTCTTTGATCCAGCAAGGGCGGAGAAGAGGTTGTCGGAGATCTAGCAGCACGACGGCGTGGTGGTGGATGCAACAGGAAATCCTGCAGGGCTTCGCCGGCGCCCTGCGTAAGGAGTAGGAAGTGTGACGGGAGGGGGAGAGGTGCCAGAGGCTTGGGGTGCCGCTGCCCTCTCCCCCCCACTATATATAGGGGCCAGGGGGGGCGCCGGCCCTGGGAGATCAGATCTCCAGGGTGGGGCGGCAGCCAAGGGGGGAAACTTGCCCCCCAAGGCATAGGGGGCGCCCCCTCCCCCTAGGGTTTCAACCCTAGGTGCATGGAGGGCGGCCCATATGGGTGCGCCAGCCCACCAGGGGCTGGCCCCCTTCCCCTTGCGGCCTAGGGGACCCACCGGGATGGGTGGTCCCACCCGGTGGACCCCCGGGACCCCTTCGGTGGTCCCGGGACACTCCCGATGACCCCCGGAGTTCACGCGATGACCGAAATTGGACTTCCTATATATCATTCTTTACCTCCGTACCATTCCGGAACTCCTCGTGACTTCCAGGATCTCATCCGGGACTCCGAACAACATTCGGGTTTCCATGTGCATGTATCTCTACAACCCTAGTGTCACCGAACCTTGAGTGTGTAGACCCTACGGGTTTGGGAGACACGTAGACATGACCGAGACGACTCTCCGGTCAATAACCAACAGCGGGATCTGGATACCCATGTTGGTTCCTACGTGTTCCTCGATGATATCATCGGATGAACCACTATGTCAAGGATTCACTCAATCCCGTATGTTATTCCCTTTGTCTATCGGTACGGTACGTGCCCGAGATTTGATCGTCGGTATGCCCGATACCTTGTTCAATCTCGTCATGGCAAGTCTCTTTACTCGTTCTATCATCCATCATCCCGTGACTAACTCCTTAGTCACCTTGAGCTCATTATGATGATGTCTTACCGAGAGGGCCCAGAGGTACCTCTCCGTCATACGGAGTGACAACATCCCAGTCTCGGTTCGTACCAACTCAACAGACACTTTCGGAGATACCCGTTGCGTACCTTTATAGCCAGCCAGTTACGTTGTGACGTTTGGCACACCCAAAGTATTCCTACGGCATCCAGGAGTTGCACAACCTCATGGTCTAAGGAATAAATACTTGACACCGGAAAAGCTTAGGCATTACGAACTATACGATCTCGTGCTAGGCTCAGGATTGGGTCTTGTCCATCACATCATTCTCCTAACGATGTGATCCCGTTATCACTGACATCCTATGTCCATGGTCAGGAAACCGTGACCATCTGTTGATCAACGAGCTGGTAACTAGAGGCTTACCAGGGACACATTGTGGTCTATATATTCACACATGTATCGCTGTTTCCGGACAATACAATTCAAGCATGAATAACAGACAATTATCATGAACAAGGAAATATAATAATAATACTTTTATTATTGCCTCTAGGGCATATTTCCAACAGTCTCCCACTTGCACTAGAGTCAATAATCTAGTTACATTGTGATGAATCGAACACCCATAGAGTTCTGGTGTTGATCATGTTTTGCTCGTGGAAGAGGTTTAGTCAACGGGTCTGCGACATTCAGATCCGTATGCACTTTACAAACATCTATGTCTCCATCTTGAACATAATTCCGGATGGAGTTGAAACGGCGCTTGATGTGCTTGGTCTTTTTGTGGAACCTGGGCTCCTTGGTAATGGCAATAGCACCAGTGTTGTCACAGAAGAGAGTCATCGGGCTTGACGCGCTTGGAATGACTCCTAGGTCGTTGATGAACTCCTTCATCCAGACTCCTTCTTGCGCTGCTTCACAAGCAGCTATTTACTCCGCTTCACCTGTAGAATGCGCCACGACGCTCTGCTTGCAACTGCACCAGCTGACTGCTCCACCATTCAAAATATACACGTATCCGGTTTGTGACTTAGAGCCATCCAGATCTGTGTCGAAGCTAGCATCGACGTAACCCTTTACGACGAGCTCTTCATCACCTCCATAAACGAGAAACATATCCTTAGTCCTCTTCAGGTACTTTAGGATGTTCTTGACCGCTGTCCAGTGTTCCATACCGGGATCACTTTGGTACCTCCCTACCAAACTTATGGCAAGGTTCACATCAGGTCTGGTACACAGCATGGCATACATGATAGAACCTATGGTCGAGGCATAGGGAATGACACTAATCTTTTCTCTATCTTCTGCCGTGGTCGGGGACTGAGCCTTTCTCAATCTCATACCTTGCAAAACAGGCAAGAACCCTTTCTTGGACTGATCCATATTGAACTTCTTCAATATCTTGTCAAGGTATGTGCTTTGTGAAAGACCAATGAGGCGTCTTGATCTATCTCTATAGATTTTGATGCCTAATATGTAAGCAGCTTCTCCAAGGTCCTTCATTGAAAAACTATTATTCAAGTAGGCCTTTATACTTTCCAAGAATTCTATATCATTTCCCATCAGCAATATGTCATCCACATATAATATGAGAAATGCTACAGAGCTCCCACTCATTTTCTTGTAGATACAGGCTTCTCCCCAAGTCTGTATAAAGCCAAACGCTTTGATCACATCATTAAAGCGAATATTCCAACTCCGAGATGCTTGCACCAGCCCGTAGATCGAGCGCTGGAGCTTGCATACCTTGTTAGCATTCTCTGGATCGACAAAACCTTCCGGCTGCATCATATACAGCTCTTCCTTAAGGAAGCCATTAAGGAATGCCGTTTTGACATCCATTTGCCATATCTCATAATCATAGAACGCGGCAATTGCTAACATGATTCAGACGGACTTTAGCATCGCTACGGGAGAGAAAGTCTCGTCGTAGTCAATCCCTTGAACTTGTCGATAACCCTTAGCGACAAGCCGAGCCTTATAGATGGTCACATTACCATCCGCGTCTGTCTTCTTCTTAAATATCCATTTGTTTTCTATGGCGTGCCTATCATCGGGCAAGTCCACCAAAGTCCATACTTTGTTTTCATACATGGATTCTATCTCGGATTTCATGGCTCCTAGCCATTTATTGGAATCTGGTCCCGCCATCGCTTCTTCATAGTTTGAAGGTTCACCGTTGTCTAACAACATGATTTCCATAACAGGGTTGCCGTACCACTCTGGTGCGGAACGTACCCTTGTGGACCTTCGAAGTTCAGTAGTAACTTGATCTGTTTCTTCATGATCATCATCATTAACTTCCTCCCTTGTCAGTGCAGGCACCTCAGGAACAATTTCCTGCGCTGCGCTACTTTCCGGTTCGGGAGGGGTGACTGTCACCTCACCAAGTTCTACCTTCCTCCCACTCACTTCTTTCGAGAGAAACTCTTTCTCCAGAAAGGATCCATTCTTGGCAACAAAGACTTTGCCTTCGGATCTGTGGTAGAAGGTGTACCCAATCATTTCCTTTGGGTATCCTATGAAGACGCATTTTTCCGATTTGGGTTCGAGCTTCTCGGGTTGAAGTTTCTTGACATAAGCATCGCAACCCCAAACTTTCAGAAATGACAGCTTCGGTTTCTTGCCAAACCAAAGTTCATACGGTGTCGTCTCAACGGATTTCGACGGAGCCCTATTTAAAGTGAATGCGACAGTCTCTAAAGCATAACCCCAAAAAGATAGCGGTAAATCGGTGACGGACATCATAGATCGCACCATGTCCAACAGAGTACGATTTTGACGTTCGGACACACCGTTACGCTGAGGTGTTCCGGGCGGTGTCAATTGTGAAACAATTCCACAGTTCCTAAGGTGCGTGGCAAACTCATGACTTAAATATTCACCCCCACGATCTGATTGCAAGAACTTTATTTTTCTGTCACGTTGATTCTCAACCTCATTCTGAAATTCCTTGAACTTTTCAAAGGTCTTAGACTTGTGCTTCATCAAGTAGATATACCCATATCTACTCAAGTCATCTGTGAGGGTGAGAACATAACGATAGCCTTCGCGAGCCTCAACACTCATTGGACCGCACACATCGGTATGTATGATTTCCAATAATTTGGTTGCTCGCTCCATTGTTCCGGAGAACGGAGTCTTGGTCATCTTGCCCAAGAGGCATGGTTCGCACGTGTCAAATGATTCATAATCAAGAGACTCCAGAAGTCCATCAGCATGAAGCTTCTTCATACGTTTGACACCAATATGACCAAGGCGGCAATGCCACAAGTTTGTGGGACTATCATTGTCAACTTTACATCTTTTGGCATTCACACTATGAACATGTGTATCATCACGATCGAGATTCATCAAAAATAAACCATTGACCAGCGGGGCATGACCATAAACATATCTCTCAAATAAATAGAACAACCATTATTCTCGGATTCAAATGAGTAGCCATCTCGCATCAAACGAGATCCAGATACAATGTTCATGCTCAAAGCTGGTACTAAATAACAATTATTAAGGTTTAAAACTAATCCCGAGGGTAGATGTAGAGGCAGCGTGCCGACGACGATCACATCGACCTTGGAACCATTCCCGACGCGCATCGTCACCTCATCCTTCGCCAGTCTTCGCTTATTCCGCAACTCCTGCTTAGAGTTACAAATATGAGCAACTGCACCGGTATCAAATACCCAGGAGCTACTACGAGCGCTGGTAAGGTACACATCAATAACATGTATATCACATATACCTTTGATGTTGCCGGCCTTCTTGTCCGCTAAGTACTTGGGGCAGTTCCGCTTCCAGTGACCCGTTCCCTTGCAATAAAAGCACTCAGTCTTAGGCTTGGGTCCATACTTTGGCTTCTTCCCGGCAACTGGCTTACCGGGCGCCGCAACTCCCTTGCCGTCCTTCTTGAAGTTCTTCTTACCCTTGCCCTTCTTGAACTTAGTGGTTTTATTGACCATCAACACTTGATGCTCTTTCTTGATTTCCACCTCCGCTGATTTCAGCATTGAATACACCTCGGGAATGGACTTCTCCATCCCCTGCATATTGAAGTTCAACACGAAGCTCTTGTAGCTAGGTGGGAGCGACTGGAGGATTCTGTCAACAACCGCTTCGTCCGGGAGATTCATTCCCAACTGAGACAAGCGGTTGTGCAACCCAGAAATCTCGATGATGTGCTCACTGACATAACTGTTTTCCTCCATCTTACAGCTGTAGAATGCGTTGGAGACATCATATCTCTCAACTCGGGCATGAGCCTGGAAAACCATTTTCAGCTCTTGGAACATCTCATATGCCCCGTGGTGCTCAAAACGCTTTTGGAGCCCCGATTCTAAGCTGTAGAGCATGCCACACTGAACCAGGGAGTAATCATCACAATGCGACTACCAAGCGTTCATAACATCTTGGTTTGCCGGGGCGGGAGCGTCACCTAGCAGTGCTTCTAGGACATATGTTTTCTTGGCAGCTATGAGGATGATCCTCAGGTTACGGACCCAGTTCGTATAATTGCTACCATCGTCTTTCAGCTTGGATTTCTCTAGGAACGCGTTGAAGTTGAGGGTGACATGAGCGTGGGCCATTTGATCTACAAGACATATTGTAAAGAATTTAGACTAAGTTCATGATAATTAAGTTCATCTTAATCAAATTTTAATGAACTCCCACTCAGATTGACATCTCTCTAGTCATCTAAGTGATACATGATCCGAATCGACTAGCCCGTGTCCGATCATCACGTGAGACAGACTAGTCATCAACGGTGAACATCTTCATGTTGATCGTATCTTCTATACGACTCATGTTCGACCTTTCGGTCTTCCGTGTTCCGAGGCCATGTCTGTACATGCTAGGCTCGTCAAGTAAACCCTAAGTGTATTGCGTGTGTAAATCTGGCTTACACCCGTTGTATGCGAACGGTAGAGCCTATCACACCCGATCATCACGTGGTGCTTCGGAACAACGATCCTTAGCAACGGTGCACAGTTAGGGGGAACACAATTCTTGAAATCTTAGTGAGAGATCATCTTATTTACTACCGTCGTTCTAAGTAAACAAGATGCATAAACATGATAAACATCACATGCAATCAATTAAAGTGACATGATATGGCCAATATCATCTTGCTCCTTCGATCTCCATCTTCGGGGCACCATGATCATCTTTGTCACCGGCTCGACACCATGATCTCCATCATCATGATCTCCATCATCGTGTCTTCATGAAGTCGTCACGCCAACTATTACTTCTACTACTATAGCTAATGTTTAGCAATAAAGTAAAGTAATTACATGGAGTTATTCAGTGACACGCAGGTCATACAATAATTAAGACAACTCCTATGGCTCCTGCCGGTTGTCAAATTCATCGACATGCAAGTCGTGATTCCCTATTACAAGAACATGATCAATCTCATACATCACATATATCATTCATCACATCTTCTTGGCCATACCACATCACATAGCACATGCTGCAAGAACAAGTTAGACGACCTCTAATTGTTGTTGCAAGTTTTTACGTGGCTTCTATAGGTTTTCTAGCAAGAACGTTTCTTACCTACGCCAAAACCACAACGTGATTTGTCAATTTCTATTTACCCTTCATAAGGACCCTGTTCATCGAATCCGATCCGACTAAAGTGGGAGAGACAGACACCCGCCAGCCACCTTATGCATCTAGTGCATGTCTGTCGGTGGAACCAGTCTCACGTAAGCGTACGTGTAAGGTCGGTCTGGGCCGCTTCATCCCACGATGCCGCCGAATCAAGATTAGACTAGTAACGGCAAGAAAATTGAGCAAACTCAACGCCCACAACTCGTTTGTGTTCTACTCGTGCAAGATGCTACGCAAAGACCTAGCTCAGATGCCACTGTTGGGGAACGTAGCAGAATTCAAAAAATTTCCTATGCTTCACAAAGATCAATCTAAGGAGTCATCTAGCAACGAGCATAATGGAGTGCATCTACATACCCTTTGTAGATCGCGAGCGGAAGCGTTCGAAGGAACGTGGATGAAGTAGTCGTACTCTTCACGATCCTCGTCACCGATGATCCCAGCGCCGAACGGACGTCACCTCCGCGTTCAACACACGTACGGTACATCAACGTCTCCTCCTTCTTGATCCAGCAAGGGCAGAGAAGAGGTTGTCGGAGATCCAGCAGCACGACGGCGTGGTGGTGGATGCAACAGGAAATCCTGCAGGGCTTCGCCGACGCCCTGCGTAAGGAGTAGGAAGTGTGACGGGAGGGGGGAGAGGCGCCAGAGGCTTGGGGTGCCGCTGCCCTCTCCCCCCCACTATATATAGGGGCCAGGGGGGCGCCGGCCCTAGGAGATCAGATCTCCAGGGTGGGGCTGCGGCCAAGGGGGGAAACTTGCCCCCCAAGGCATAGGGGGCGCCCCCTCCCCCTAGGGTTTCAACCCTAGGCGCATGGAGGGGGGCCCATATGGGTGCGCCAGCCCACCAGGGGCTGGCCCCCTTCCCCTTGCGGCCTAGGGGACCCACCGGGATGGGTCGTCCCTCCCGGTGGACCCCCGGGACCCCTCCGGTGGTCCCGGGACACTCCCGGTGACCCTCGGAGTTCACCCGATGGCCGAAACTGGACTTCCTATATATATCATTCTTTACCTCCGGACCATTCCGGAACTCCTCGTGACGTCCGAGATCTCATCCGGGACTCCGAACAACATTCGGGTTTCCATGTGCATGTATCTCTACAACCCTAGAGTCACCGAACCTTAAGTGTGTAGACCCTACGGGTTCGGGAGACACGTAGACATGACCGAGACGACTCTCCGGTCAATAACCAACAGCGGGATCTGGATACCCATGTTGGTTCCTACGTGTTCCTCGATGATATCATCGGATGAACCACTGTGTCAAGGATTCACTCAATCCCGTATGTTATTCCCTTTGTCTATCGGTACAGTACTTGCCCGAGATTCGATCGTCGGTATGCCCGATACCTTGTTCAATCTCGTCATGGCAAGTCTCTTTACTCGTTCCGTAATCCATCATCCCGTGACTAACTCCTTAGTCACCTTGAGCTCATTATGATGATGTCTTACCGAGAGGGCCCAGAGGTACCTCTCCGTCATACGGAGTGACAACATCCCAGTCTCGGTTCGTACCAACTCAACAGACACTTTCGGAGATACCCGTTGCGTACCTTTATAGCCACCCAGTTACGTTTTGACGTTTGGCACACCCAAAGTATTCCTACGGCATCCGGGAGTTTCACAACCTCATGGTCTAAGGAATAAATATTTGACACCGGAAAAGCTTAGGCATTACGAACTATACGATCTCGTGCTAGGCTCGGGATTGGGTCTTGTCCATCACATCATTCTCCTAATGATGTGATCCCGTTATCACTGACATCTTATGTCCATGGTCAGGAAACCGTGACCATCTGTTGATCAACGAGCTGGTAACTAGAGGCTTACCAGGGACACATTGTGGTCTATATATTCACACATGTATCGCTGTTTCCGTACAATACAATTCAAGCATGAATAACAGACAATTATCATGAACAAGGAAATATAATAATAATACTTTTATTATTGCCTCTAGGGCATATTTCCAACATAAGCCAACTACTCTTTTGCAATTTCATCCCTCTTTTACATGAGTCGTGCAAAGATACCATACTTGAGATCATTCTAGTATGAGCTTATACCTTTAAGTCGTGCCTCGACACGTAGGAGGTATACTCTCATACTGGGCATAACATCCTTCACCATCCGCTTTCCCCACTTCACGTCGTCATAAGCAGTCCGGTCGATTACGGCTCCAGCGATGGGTGAAGTACGCGGTGGCTCGCCAGTCGGCCACCCCCAAGTCACGACAATCGAGCCCGAGGAGTACCACTACGGGCCGGTCGATCTATCGACTGGTTCCGTAGATATGCTTTCCGAGTGCGGGAGCAGTGACCCCGATGCGGAGGTCCTCATGGTCGGCTCCCGTCGCAGTCTGCCCGGGTACCCTCGGGGTGATGGCGGCGGCAGCAATGATGGTCAGTCGTACGATCATGATGGGTACGTGCCTCAGGCCCTCACTACAGAGCAAAGAGAGGAGCTGCATCACCGCAACATCGAAGCACTTCAGACCCCCATCTTGGGAGAGTCTTCCGAGGCTCGGGCTCTGGAGGCCACACGCCTGGCCATCATGGCCGAGCGTGCGTGTCTGGAGAACCTTCAACGTGCACTCGACGATCAAGCTCGCCGACTGATTCCCGAATCCAGTCGACGACAACGATAGTTATTTCCTCCTGAGCCCCAGGTATACCGCACTCTGATTCAGAATCTTACTGCTGCGGCCCGTATTGCAGAGTCGATCCAGCCATCCCAATCGGAAGCTGGAAGAGGTTTGCTGCAGATTCGAGCACTGCTCCGAGCGGCGGGCGAACAAAATTCAGCCGTTTCCCAGTCGCGCAACATGATTCACAGCAGATCTATAGCGGCGGACACAGTCTGGTCAGCTCACAGCCCAAGATCGCCCCCACGGCGTGAGGGTCGCGGGAACCACCAAGAGAAACATCTGGGTTGGAACTATGATCAGTATGACCGTCGACTCGACCATGATGACCGCCGTCGAGTGCCTACGCCGCCTCCGGGGAACATGTCGTATGCGCCCCGGCAGTACGATGGCAGGCGCCTGCATGGTGATGAGCGAAAGGCCCCAGTAAGTCCCAGAGTGCCCGGCTTTGATGCAAGGTCTGGTCGACAAGAATCGGGCACACAAAGAAGGGCAGGACAGAGACCGTCCGAGTGGCAACAAAGTACATGTTTCTGGGCCCAAATGTTTCAGCAGAGCCATCAGGGCCGCTGAGATACCTCCCAACTTCAGGTTGGCAGCAGGAGTGAGCAAGTTCACTGGTGAGTCGAAGCCAAATACTTGGCTAGAGGATTACCGAGTGGCTGTGCAGATTGGTGGTGGCAACGATGATGTAGCCATGAAGCACCTCCCTCTGATGCTGGAAGGCTCGGCCAGAGCTTGGTTGAATCAGGTGGCTCCTGGTAGCATATTCAGCTCGGAAGAATTGGCCCGAGTGTTTGTCAGGACCTTTGAAGGCACTTGCAAACGACCAGCCGGGCTGGCAAAATTGCAGCATTGCGTCCAAAAGCCGAATGAAACTTTGAGAGATTACATCCAGAGATGGACCACTCTTCATCATACAATGGAGAATGTGTCGGAGCATCAGGCAGACTGCGCCTTTAAAGAGGGCGTACAGTATAGAAAGCTAAACCTGAAATTCAATCAGACAGGAGACATGTCTCTGGCTCGGATGATGGAAATAGCCAGTCGGTACGCTAACGACGAAGAAGCGGACCTGCTCCGCAGCGGCAAAAACAAACCAGTCGCCCAGGATGACGGAAATTCCAATCAGAAGCCAAAGCGCAAAGCCAAACCCGCGGCTCCTAGAGAGGCTGCAGTCGTGAACCAGGGGAAGAACAAAAAAAACCTAAAGGACCATTGATCCCCAAGAAAGTGAAGGATCAAGCAGGAAATGATGTGCTTGATTTACCTTTTCATATACACACCAAAAAGGATGGAGAGGGGAATTTCATTTACCCCAAGCATACCACTCGACAATGTCGACTCCTGATTCAAAGCTTCCAAAAGGGTCAACCCAATGAGAAAGATAAGGAATCTTAGGAGAATGAGGACAAAGAAGAGGATAGTAACTACCGCAATATCAACTCCACCTAGATGATTTTTGCTGACATTGAGAGCAAGAGTCGACTGAAAATCATCAACAGAGAAGTGAACATGGTTGCTCCGGCAACAACAACGTACTTGAAGTGGTCGAAGACTCGTATTACATTCGACCAGTCTGACCATCCGGCGCGCATTGCTACCCCTGGGAGGCAAGTGTTGGTGGTAAACCCAGTTGTTGAAGGCACTCGACTGACCAAGGTCTTGATGGATGGCGGCAGTGGCTTGAATATCTTGTATGCTGAGACCCTCCGTGGGATGGGCATTCCGATGTCCAAGCTGAGTGAGAGCAACATGCGGTTCCACGGTGTCATCCCGGGGAAGAAAGCCGACTCACTCGGTCAGATCACTCTTGATGTGGTTTTTGGTGATTCGACCAATTATCGCAAGGAAAAATTGACGTTTGAGGTAGTGGATTTCCACAGTGCTTACCATGCTATTCTGGGCAGGCCTGCATATGCCCGTTTCATGGCTCGACCGTGCTCTGTATACCTCAAGTTAAAGATGCTAGGTCCCAAGGGCGTGATCACAGTCACTGGAGATCGGCAGAAAGCAGAAGAGTGCTTCCAGAAATGCTCAAAAATTGCTGATGAGCAGATGGAAGCAGTGGAGATGGAAGAATACCAGAAGAACGCAGATCCGAGTGATTTCTTGCGAGCCAAGAAACCTGCCTCCGAGTCTGCTTTTCACTCGGCCGATGAGACGAAGCCCGTGCATATTCACCCGACCGATCCCAATGCTGCTGCGACTCACATCTCAACAACACTGGACAACCAATAGGAAGAAGCGCTCATCCAGTTCCTTCGTGAGAACTGGGACATCTTTTCATGGAAACCATCCGACATGCCGGGTGCACCCAGGGGACTGGCTGAGCACCGTTTGCGAGTCGACCCTAAAGCAAAACCTGTCAAAGAGCATCTCCGTCGGTCCGCCGCATATAAGAGAAATGCAACTGGCGAAGAGGTGGCTCGGCTTCTAGCGGCTGAGTTCATCCGCGAGATATACCACCCCGAGTGGCTCGCCAACGTTGTCATGGTCCCCAAGAAGGACAAGTCACTCCGCATGTGCATTGATTTCAAACATATCAATCGGGCCTGCCCGAAAGATCACTTCCCTCTTCCCCGCATCGATCAAATTATAGACTCGACTGCGGGGTGTGAGAACTTGTCCTTTCTTGACGCATATTCCGGGGACCATCAAATCCGACTGTTTGGACCCGACGAAATAAAAACAGCCTTCATCGCCCCATTCGGGTGTTTTTGTTATGTTACCATGCCTTTTGGTCTCAAGAATGTTGGCGCCACGTTTATGCGCATGATTCAGAAGTGTCTAATCAAACAGACCAGTCGGAATGTGGATGCATACATGGACGACATCATGGTCAAGTCACGTAAAGGTTCCAACCTACTGACTGACCTCGCTGAAACATTTGCAAACTTGAGAAGTTATGATATCAAGCTTAACCCGTCGAAGTGCACATTCTGAGTCCCAGGCAAAAAGTTACTCGGATTTCTCGTTTCCGAACGAGGAATCGACGCGAACCCAGAAAAGGTCAGCACAATCCTCCGAATGAAATGCCCCGTGCGTGTGCACGATGTGCAGAAGCTTACTGTTTGTTTGGCTGCATTGAGTCGATTCATCTCGCGTCTCGGTGAAAAGGAATTACCTCTTTACTGACTGATGAAGAAGTCTGACAAGTTCGAGTGGAATCCTGGAGCTGAAGCAGCGTTTGAGGATCTCAAAGCCCTACTTTCCACCCAACCGGTGCTTGCTGCCCCAGTCAACAAAGCGCCTCTGTTATTATATATTGCAGCCACTGGACAAGTTGATAGCACAGTACTCACGGTCGAGCGGGAAGAAGAAGGCAAGTCCTACAAAGTTCAATGCCCAGTCTACTACGTTTATGAAGTCTTGACTCCATCCAAGCAGATATATCCGCATTATCAAAAGCTTGTGTATGGAAACTACTTGACCGCCAAGAAAGTTGCGCATTATTTCTCAGATCACTCAATTTCAGTCGTCATCGACGCTCCATTATCTGAAATTCTGAATAATTGGGACACAACTGGTCGAGTGGCTAAATGGGCGATTGAACTTCTTCCATTATATATTAAGTTCGAGGCAAATAAATCAATCAAGTTTCAGGCAATAGCAGATTTCATTGCCGAGTGGATTGAACAAGAACAACCGACTCAAGTTCAGTCGGATCAATGGACTATGTTTTTTGACGGATCCAAGATGCTGAGCGGATCCGGTGCAGGTGTTGTTTTGGTGTCCCCCAGAGGCGACAAGCTCAGCTATGTCCTCCAAATTCACTTTGATTCTTCGAACAATGAAGCTGAGTATGAGGCACTTTTGTATGGGTTGCGTATGGCCATCTCACTCGGCGTCCGTCGCTTGATGGTATACGGCAACTCAGACTTAGTGGTCAATCAAGTGATGAAGGAGTGGGATGTCAGAAGCCCAGCGATGACCAGTTATTGCAACACAGTGAGAAAGTTAGAGAAGAAGTTTGAAGGGTTGGAGCTCCACCATGTACCTAGAATCAAGAATCAATTTGCTGATGATCTGGCGAAGATAGGTTCCACTCGGAAACCTATCCACAGTAATGTGTTCTTGGAGCATATCTGCACCCCGTCAGTCAAAGAAGACCCTTTCACAGAAGAGCTTGTCGACAAGTGTGAAGGCTGTCAGTTCTATTCAAACATGTCCCACAAGCCTGCGTTTGCCTTGAAGACTACCCCGTTGGTCTGGCCGTTTGTTGTTTGGGGATTATACATGGTTGGGCCCTTCAGGACTGGCAGAAGCGGTTTCACTCATTTGCTTGTGGCAGTCGACAAATTCACCAAATGGATCAAAGCCAAGCCTATCAAGAACCTCGGTGCAACCACCGCCGTCAGTTTCATCAAAGAACTGATATTCAGATACGGGGTCCCTCACAGCATCATCACGGATAATGGCTCCAACTTTTATTCGGATGAATTCAGGGCATACTGCACTTCCCAGGGCACTCGAGTTGACTACATATTTGTTGCGCACCCACAGTCTAATGGGCAGGCAGAAAGGGCAAACGGCTTGATCCTTCAAGGACTGAAACCACGACTGATGCGCGATCTCAAACACGCCGCTGGAGCTTGGGTAACTGAGTTGCCATCTAATCTGTGGGGACTGAGAACAAATCCGAACCGGTCGACTGATCGGACTCCTTTCTTTATGGTATATGATGCTGAGGCTGTACTTCCGAGTGACTTGATGTACAACGCTCCCCGGGTGGAACTCTTCTCAGAAGCTGAAGTAGAACAGGCACGCCAAGATGTAGTAGATCTCCTGGAAGAAGAACGCGAGATGGCTCTGATCCGGTCGACCATCTATCAACAAGACCTGCATTGATTCCATGCCCGTAATGTCAGAGGTCGAGCATTCCAAGAAGGAGATCCTATACTCCGAGTACATCAGAAGCTCGCTCCGGCCTGGGAAGGCCCCTTCATCATCACCAAAGTGCTCCACACCGGGGCATATCTCCTCTATAATGTGGCCAAGAAAATAGATGAGCCACGCTCGTGGAATGCGGATCTGCTTTGCCGCTTCTATACTTAAAACACTCGAATGGACGAGTTGTAATAAGAATCCTTTAGTTTGCTTATCAAAGAAAAGTTTCTGGCAGTATCAAAATGATTGTTGTTCCGAAAGTACATGTGTTGAAATCTCCTAGTGGGTGGCTTAGCCGTGAATCCGATTCGCCTAAGTTTCAAAAACACTCCGAGTGAAGAGCAACCCTCTCACTCAGGGGCTTAGCCGCGACCCTGTACTCGCCTAAGTTTCAGAAACGCTCCGAGTGAAGAGCAACCCTCTCACTCAGGGGCTTAGCTACGACCCCGTACTCTCCTAAGTTACAAAAACACTCCGAGTGAAGAGCAACCCTCTCACTCGGGGGCT
>LR738715.1:200011123-200031126 GCA_902687465.1 Secale cereale | reverse complement strand
TGAAGAGCAATCCTCTCACTCGGGGACTTAGCTGCGACCCCGTACTCGTCTAAGTTTCAAAAACACTCTGAGTGTAGAGCTATCCTCTCACTCGAGGGATTAGCCGCGACTCGCCTAAGTTTCACAAACACTCCGAGTGTAGAGCTATCCTCTCACTCGGGGACTTAGCTCCGACCCCGTACTCGCCTAAGTTTCAAAAACACTCCGAGTGTAGAGCTATCCTCTCACTCGAGGGCTTAGCCGCGACCCTATACTCGCCTAAGTTTCAGAAACGCTCTGAGTGAAGAGCAACCCTCTTACTCAAAGACTTGGTTGTACTCCAAGATGCGCCACAATTACAATGTACCTTTGCACTCCGAGCTGCGCCATAAGTACAATGTACCTTTGCGCTCCAAGCTGCGCCATAAGTACAATGTACCTTTGCACTCCGAGCTGCGCCATAAGTACAATGTACTTTTGCACTCCGAGCGGCGCCGCAAGTACGACGTCCATTCCGAGTGGAACACCAAGGCTCACTCAGAATCAGAAGGTCTGAAAATGGTGAAAACAAAGCAATCATATTCCAAGGGAAACCAAGTTCAGATAAAACCCGCAAAGTTCGGGCAGAAGTACTCGGGCATCAGAACCGAAAGAGTTTAACGGTTACAAAATCACTCGGAATTCCGAGGCAAATTGGATCAAGGCATAAAGTTTGTTCACTCCGCGGGAGGAGGGGGGCTTGCAGGCTCAACAAATTCGTCCAGGTCGATTCTGTCA
The DNA here is from genome assembly GCA_902687465.1 of Secale cereale. Classification (NCBI taxonomy): domain Eukaryota; kingdom Viridiplantae; phylum Streptophyta; class Magnoliopsida; order Poales; family Poaceae; genus Secale; species Secale cereale. The sequence goes on along the minus strand of LR738715.1, from coordinate 200,030,370 downwards.
GCAATGCGGGTGGCAGCGTCGATAAAATTCTCCATGAATGACTGTAATTGAAGCTTCTTGGTGTTGGCGACCTTGAGAGCCGCCAGCTTCTCTTCATTAGCCTCCTTGCAGTGGACACGGACCAGGGACAGAGCAACACCAGCACCACACCGAGCAGACGACTTCTTCCATTCCTGCACTCGACCAGGGATCTCATTAAGCCGAGTCATCAGAGACCCGAGGTCATTTTCGAGCACCATCCCCTGCCAGAGCACCGTGTCGATCCGTGACACTGCCACCTTCAGTCGTGCAAGATAGCCCGTGACGCTGGCAAGGCGAGATTCCAGCCGCAACATGTTCATCGCGACCTCATCCTTGACAAGAAAATTGACGGGATCCAGACCCGTCTCGATCCGTCCAGTCCCTTCCTCGAAGTTTTGGCAGAAGTTTGTACATAGAAAGATATAGTGAGTCGACAGTTGGATGGCGAGTCGACAGTTACGAATCAGTCGGACAAAGGAAAATACCTTCAAGCATGAGGAACATCTTTTTGGCGAGTCCTCCCAGATAAGTCTCCAGTTCGTCCTTTTTCTGGGTGAGATCTCCAACTTTGCCGTCCGGAGCTAGCTTATCCTTCTTCAGCCGCGTCACTTCTTTGTTGGCCTCGTCGAGTGCAGTCTTCAGATTAGCGTTTTCTTCTCCAACTTGCCGACTAAAGCCAGCTTTTGGTCGGCAAGTTCGGTCTTCTCCTGCGCCGCTGCCAAGTCGAGATCCTTCTGCTCCAAGGCTTGCTTCATTTGATCTATAAGGGATAACGCTCGTCAGATGAGTTAGAAGTTGTCAGTTTTTCGCTGTGCACATTCATTCAAATATAGTCGACGGGCTCTGTACCTTTCATACCAGATGCTTCATCCTTGGCTTTTTGCAAGTTCTCCCGGGCCAGCCCTAGATCGAGATTAAGCTGGATCTGCTTCTCAAGTTCAGCAAATTGAGCTCCGAACTCGCAAGATTTCTGCAGTCAAACAAGTAAGACAAGTTAGTCGACAAGAGTAAAGACAGTTGCTTCCAAATGATAAAGTGCAGAGATTGGATTATTCCGCTAAAAGAGTTCTAAGACTACTGCCGAATCAAACATTCAATAGTAGCCTCGGGGACTACACCTAATGGGTGCACTTGGCGTGCCCCCACTGGTTTCCACTCTACACGATCCATCTAGTACGAGTGGAAGGAGTACAAGAAACAACAACATCATTCGTTCTTAGACCACGGCCGACTGTCCGCAATCGACCATGGTCTCGGGGACTACACCCAGTGGGTGCACTCTGCGTGCCCCCACTGGTTCAATCGACACGACCTGGCCGATGGAAATACAAGAACTATATAACAGAAGCTAGAACACCCAGTGGGTGAAAGGAACAAAGACAGTCTCAGGATAGACGTTCAGCGAAGGTTTCAAACGCTCATCCACAGACATCATCTTACGAACAAAGTAGCGATTTTCAGGTAGAATATCCTAGCAGAACAACAACCAGTCATAAGGGAATTCAGACGGGAAAGAACTCACCTAGACGTTGATCCGAAGAGCTAAACTGGCATTGTAAGCAGCCATGCTAGCCTCGTACGCCGCCTTCATCTGTTCCATCATTAGGCCTGCTTGGCATATAGCCTCCTTAGCTGCACTCACTAGGTCCTCCAAGACATGGTGGGTAGCAAAGAGCGAAGAAGATGGAGCAGTCGGACCAGCCAGATGATCCGAAGCTTGGAGCTGCACGGACGAGGCAAGAACTTTGGCAGTCGGCGCCGAAGGATGATCAGTCAACGCAGGAACGACAAAAGAAACAGCAGGCCAAACTGTGTCGCCCTGTTGCTGAGCGTCTGAAGCAGCAAGCACCTTCCCGCCCCTCCTTTATGTGTTCCTCCGAGGCACTTCTACATACTCATCATCATCATCCGGCAGCTTGATAACGTTGGGTGGTGCTACAAGACATTCGACCAAAAAGAACACTCAGTCGACTGACTGAGCGATCAACAAAGTGAAGACATGGCCGTAGAGCTATACCTGTGCTGGAAGAGGCCACGTGTGCAGTCTCCTCGTCGTTGTGTCCCTTGTCAATCTCCATAGAGGTCCCAGAAGCAGCAGCACTAGAAGTTTCAGAACTCACTCGGTCAAATAGACAGATGAATCGACAAGATGCATAAGATTTCTCAAACAAGGGAAGAACATAGAAGAATAACACTCACGTGGAAGCAATCGGAATGTCCACCTTGATCTTAGGCAGGGCCTTTCGAGGCTTTAAAGGCGCAACCTTAAGCTGCTTAGGGGCCTTTTCAGTCGGATCAGGTGAAGTCGTCCGAGTGCGTTTCTATACCTGCGTGTTGGACGGAGCTGCCTTGCCGCGCGCGCTTTCTGGATCATGTGTCAGCTTGGAACGCCTCTCGACGCGAGGTGGCGATTCGACCTCGTCACTACTGCTTGAGTCCTCACTTTCCTCGCCGGTTTCTTCATCATACCTCCAGTCGGTGACCTCACCAGTGACCTCCACTCCCTCCTGGACTTGCTCTCCATTGGGCATCGAGTACATCTCAGTATAAATCCGCAGGGCAAAGAGTTGACCAAACGTCAATCAAATTCAAAGGCAACTACAAATCAGAATAGAAAATTCACTCGGAAACGGAAGTCAAACCTTGTCCGGCTCGTGGTCTGCATCGAATGGACGGACTCTCCTGGTCCCCCTGGGGTTGTCCTTGTTCCTGGTGATGCTCCGCAGCCACTGCTCCACCGTCTTCTCGATGACCTCCTCCGGGTGGACCCGAGCGATGTCGTTGGTGCCCGAGTACATCCACATCGGGTGATCACGGCCTTGGAGAGGCTGAATCCATCGACTCAGAAATACCTCCAGCGGGTCCATGCCAGTCACACCGTCGCGGACTAGTTGGACCACTCGCTCGACCAACATGCCCACTTCTACTTTCTCAGCCCGACTCACAATCAACGAAGGAGGCTGACTGACTCGATCTAAGGTGAAGGGAGGAACACCGGCCGACTGACCCGGGGTCGGAATATCCTTGTAGTAGAACCAGGTCGACTGCCACCCTCTGACCGACTCAGGAAGAGTCATAGTGGGAAAAGTGCTCCTACCCCTAGTCTGTATACCTAAGCCGCCACACATCTAGATAACGTGCGTCTTTTGTCAGTCGGGTTCGCCTTCTTGACGGCTTGGGAGCGGCAAGTAAAAATGTGCTTGAACAGACCCTAGTGCGGCCGACAGCCCAAGAAATTCTCACACCGAGAGATGAATGCAGCAAGATACGTGATTGTGTTGGGAGAGAAGTGGTGAATCTGGGCACCATAGAAGTTCAAGAAACCCCAGAAAAAAGGATACGGAGGCAGGGAGAAACCACGGTCGACATGGGTCGCAAGAAGGACACACTCACCCTCCTGCGGCTGTGATCGAATCCAGTCCCCCTGGATCCAACCAGACGGCAGTACAGATCTCGACGTCGACCCCCGGCTCGCCTTCTTGCCCTTCCCTGTTGCCGGCGCCTTCTTCGCGCGCTCCAGGCCCGCCGTCTTGTCTTTACCCATGGTGGCGAGCTGCGCACGGGCAGAGCAGCGGCGTCGCGAGAGGCGGGGATGCGGTGGAGAAACAGAGGAGGAAGAAGAAGAACAAAGCGCACAATACCAACGCGTCGGCCTCGACACCCTTTTATGGGCCTACTTCCGAGTGACTGACTCGTGGGCCCGAGCAATCCTGTCAAATCCCGCAACAGTCACACGCCCGCTACGTGGAGGAAAAGGTGTTGCAAGAATCGAGGCGCACGTGTCTATCAGGTCCGATTACTGTGGCTCGCTTCGTCCCGTGCGCTTCCCCAAAAATGCGAATCCCGCAAAATCCGCTAACTGCAGAACAACCAATCGCGACGAAGATCTCGCGCCTCATCAACACTCGAAGATTACTCGCATAGTTCACTCGACGATTTCTGAATCGATCAAGGCGACTGAAATAAGGTTGAAGGATCGGATTGATTCCCATGTTCAAGGAAGATGCCTCCGAAGCATAAGAACCGAGTCGGAATCAAATTCAACTCTGTTTTTCACTCGGACCTCAATCCATTCGGGGGCTACTGACGATACCATAGACCTGGGGTAGGGTCGTAGGCCCGACCTAGACACCCTACCCAAGGTCATTACCCTAGAGTTAAGGACATTCAAAGGATGACAAAAGAAACTGACTGAAGTAACCAAAAAGTGCAATCCACTCGACCATATATCTCACTCGGATACCCCAATTCCATTCTACCAGAATGAAGTCACTCGACCGTACAAGAAACCACTCGAAGCATAGAAGATCTAAGGTCACTCAAGGTTAGTAACGGTCGGGCATTCACTCCATAGTCTTAAAGGCCATTACAGCTCTTTATTACAGGCGTTATCGGTAACGTCATGTCTTTATGTACATTGCACCCTCTGTAACATGGGATGGCTGGGGTCCTGGCGCACTCTATATAAGCCACCCCCTCCTCCGGTACAAGGGTTCACACCCCTTGTAACACATCCCCATATTCCAATCGACAGCCTCCGGGCACAGAGACGTAGGGCTTTTACCTCCTCCGAGAGGGGTCTGAACTCGTAAAACTCGTGTGTACAATCTCACCGTAGCTGGGACCTTGCCTCCTCCTACGTACCCCCTATTCTCACTGTCAGGCTTAGTACCACGACAAGTATCTACCACGAGGGAAATCAACTGGAGTCTAATCAGCTCCAAGTTGAAGGAGAATAGGGCGAAGAGAGTTTATCTTCTGTGTTAAATAACAACCCCGCCAACCAGACGTAGTCCTTTAGCGGAAGGGCGAACTTTTCTACCAAATTATTCTGTCACCATCGACACCACTTGTTAAATCTTACTGCAATTCCTTCAGTAGATTACTTTTGTATTTTGCAGTTTTCTCTCGTGCTCTTTGATGTTGCATATCATTCATCTCTGCCATTCACCTATGTGTCAGATAAGTCACTCTAAGTTGTATTGATTTCTCTACGCACCCATCTCATTTAGACTGGCAAAATTTCTCTGTGTTGTTTCATTCACTTCGTCATAGTTCTTCTTTGTGAATTTCCTTCATAGCTCATACCTTGTTTTTCTCTCATGATTTTGTTTCTATTAGCTTGTTGTTTGACTATCGTTATCGTCAAGCCTGTGATATACGATACTAGAACTATCATTGCTTCCTACGTCGATAGATATGTTCCTTTGTGATATGCTTGATTGAGTTATTTTCTACCGAACCGTATTTCCGCTGCTGTGATTGGGATCAGATCAAAATATTCGCAATTTTTTTGGAATCTCCCATTCACCCCCCTCTGGTTGATATACTCTCGGTCCTAACATACATCTTCCAGCCAGCCCGGCATGGCGGCATGGGCTCGTTCTGATCCTCCCTTGGCAACACTCCCTCTTCCTCTCGTGTTGTTGTTGGTGGTGGTTGGGCATGACTTTGGGTGGTGCGACTGAGCAAGCCGAGGCTCTGGCCCTGCCTCGCCGCATGCTGCTCCTCGTCTTCGATGGTTCTTCCTCCGGGCCATGATGTTGATTTCGTCTGATGTGTTGTCATGATGGTCTTCCTTGGCGGGTGGTTGAGGACTCGCGGTGGATCCTTTGCCGGCACCGCTTCGGTCCTAGAGGCCATGTACCTGCGTTCTCCAGCGTCGATGGCCTGCTGGCGTCCTTTGTTGGTGCGGTTTAGTCCCTGAAGCTCTGGTTGTTGCATCCTCTACAGCCCTCGGATAGCCGGCTCCCGGCGGCTCCACCCCCGACAGTTTGTATTGGTGCCATCCTTCCAACTTCTAGCTTGCCGATGGCGTCATTCACCATTCCTTCCTCCCCGTCAGCTCTCTCCGCCCTGCCGCCTTCCTGACCCCGTCCACCTCCACGATGTGCCAATCCCAATGCTTGCGTTTTTCGGCATCGACCGATGCCATCCTCGGGCGGCAGGTGAGGCCCCCTTCCCCTCGTGGGGTGCTGATCTAGACCAGCGAAGCGACTTCCTCATCATCAGACCCTAATGTGGCGGCAATGGGATTGCTTGGGCTTAGGCCATGACGAAATCCCTGCTTGCCGACGCTGGCAACGGCGGCACCCATGGGTGTCGTTTCCTTTCTTGGAGGCGCTGCCATGGCCTCTATCCGGGCCCCTATTCAAGTACCCAGAGAAATCCTTAGTTCTTCAAGTCGGATGGCGGCGGCGGCACAACATCGCTCCCCTTTTTGAAGGTGCTATCTTGCCGACGCCGCCGTTGCTCCCCTTTTTGAAGGTGCTATCTTGCCGCCGCCGCCGCTCCCCTTTTTGAAGGTGCTATCTTGCCTTCTCATGGCGTCCCTGGTTTTGGAGATGATGTGCCTTACCTATGGTCTTTTCCTCTGTTCGGGCTGAGCATCTCGTGTCTCTCTGCTCCGCGTACCATGATCACGTCTTCTCATGTATGCAGTCGTGCTATGTGTTGTACTTATGCAAGTTTGCGTAGTACGCGAAAATAATTGTTAACAGCATGCCTGATCAAACTGTGGCATGTCCATGCAGAGCAAGTGCGCAACACAAAGCATACAGCAAACGAACCTACTCCCTCCGTTCCAAAATAGATGACCCAACTTTATACTAACTTTGTACAAAGTTGAGTCATCTATTTTGGAAAGGAGGGAGTACAAGATAGCAAAAACAGGTATTGTTCATCCAGCCAAAGAGTCAAGCAAAAATATTAACTTGGCATTCCTGAACGATGTTCTCAAGTGTTCCAATGAAAAAGGAGAGCAGCATACTACTGGAAGGTCCAGCCACGAAACTGAAGTTACCATGTTAATTTGCATTTCTTCAAGCCAGCTGCGATAAAGCTCTCTAATTCTAGATTTGTTCCTTTGCCAAGCCAAAGCGTCCGGGGCTGATAACCAATAGAAACCCCATGTATATGATGCACTGACGCACCATTTACAAATTACAACTCGATATACTCAGCAGAAACTCGCTTGGAGCAGGGAGACGAAATTGCCATTAAATAACTGCCAAAACCATGACTATTTCATGAAAGAACCCGGAAATAGATGGGAAGGATTCAATCATTCTAGTAATCCAATCAAGGATCTAGCATATCATGCAACACAAAGGACCGACATCAGCAGTCGATGCAAGATTGAAAACAGAGCAGCATATATTGAAATTAGGTAAATGCTTAATCCAGCCCAAAAGAGTTAAGCTGCCATATTACAATCATCACATGTCCAAAGCATGCAGCGAAACATAACCAACTGTTCAAAAGAGACAATGCTCCACATCCAGCAGGAACATGACACCAAGACATTTAAAAGTTCCGTCAGTAGATAGCTGATTCAACTGATGTGGGGCTCTTCAACAGAACCAACGCCTTTTCGACTTCAGCCGCAGCTGACGATAATTGGTTAGAGAAAATACATTAGACGATTATGGACAATGGAAGAAGCAGAACTTATTTTATCTGCTCCAAATGTCAGAAATATATATACATGAGAAGATAGTTTAACAGGGCACATGTTGCAGGGGGGCAATTTAAAGCATCCAGGCATAAAATAAAATCAATTGTCTGACCGAGGAGCCCGATATGGTCAAATATGCTAGTGTCATCAGACGCAGTGAAACCAACTACTCCCTCCGTCCCATAATATAAGAGCGTTCTTGACAGCAGCATAAATCCTAAGGAGAAGAACATGGACCTTGCTAACCTACATGAGTACTGTATAACACATCCAGTTTCTTTGATGATAAGAGAAAACAAGGCTCACCTGGTTGCTGTGGCCACATTTCTTCTTGCGGCAATTCGTAGCCCTGAGCGGCAGGCGTGAATAGCACCTACAATACAAAATGGTGAGAAATGTGCTGCATCATAAACACCAAATTCCTGTGAATGACTTATCGTCTAAGCAAAGGTAGTAGACAGAGCATGCATGATTGATTAAGCACTTCGGCTACCAAATAGCAGTAATGAAAGCAGTTACATACAAACAAAATCAGCACTACAGGCAGTAATGTTCTTGAAAGCAGCATTTCAGATAGTAAGTCTTTTTTTTTCTCACAATAGGGTGGTTCACAAACGACAGGCCTAATTAACAAAGTATCTCCGCAGCCAACAGCCAGAAAAGCCATGCAACACTCCTGAAAAGATGAACAAACATAAACCTGACGGAACACCGATGGAATGAGCAATCAGCTAGAAACGAACATGGTATATAGTAAATATGGGGCTTTTCTTATCAAATAGGAGCATCACATTTCATGATCTCAGATTCTCTATATCAGGATCCATGCATGGGGATATAAAAGGCAAAAAAATGGCACATAACTAAGTATTGCATCAATTAAGCCCCATCAATTAATCAATCAATAAAGCTCCTTGCCTATTGATCCTGCTACCGCTTAGACTAGCCATAATGGGTAGTAACATAGAGTAGTAACATGCCCATGTTACTACTCTATGTTACTACCTCTATAGTGGGGAGTAACATATGTGTGGTAACATGAAAGACTTCATTTATTAGGTCATAGACTCATCTTACCTTGATATGTGTGATGTTACTCATACTAGTAGTAACTAGCTATGTTACCACATGCCTCTCTTTCTTCATTTATTGCTTGCCACATCATCTTTTTTATCTAGATATGTGTGATGTTACTACCTATGTTACTCCCACTATGGGTAGTCTTAGCCCCTTCATTAATTCACACTAGAAGAAGTATACGTCATAAGGCCCAAACAATGTTACATGCATGCATAGCATACCCGCTTGTATAACCACACCCCTCTACAAAGCAGCAACTTTTGTCGAATTTAAGACAGTTTGCACGCTCAGGAAAAAAATCCACTCATACGAACAAAAGCCAACTAGTTTGAGAACGGGGCAGGACATAATTCATTACTTGCGGCAGATCAGTTTCTTCTGGTTGTACTTCTGAGCGAGTTCCTTGAGGCTGGGCTCGATCCAGGTGCCCCCGCGGAGGCGAAGCACGAGGTGCAGCGTGGACTCCTTCTGGATGTTGTAGTCGGCCAAGGTGCGGCCATCATCCAGCTGCTTCCCAGCGAAGATGAGGCGCTGCTGGTCTGGAGGGATGCCTGCCCTCGATTCACAACACACCACAAAGCAGATCAACCAAAACGAAAATCCAGAAACGGAGGATTCATCCACAAGACCACAAGGCGACGGAGTTAGAAGCCCAATAGCCCATACCTTCCTTGTCCTGGATCTTGGCCTTGACATTGTCGATGGTGTCGCTGCTCTCCACCTCGAGGGTGATGGTCTTCCCCGTCAGCGTCTTCACGAAGATCTGCATCTCGTCGGTCCTCGGCTCCCTCGCCTCTCTCCCTGCTTCTTCTCTCTCCTTCACGAGCTCCCGCCCCTGTCCAGATAGCGCGTGCGACGACTGGAGGAGGAGATGGTGGTGCGAAGAACGAAGGCGGCGCCGCGGGAGGGCGGAGTCGTTATATAGCCTTGGCCCTTGGGCACGCCCACCACGTGTCGTATGCACTGAAACCCTACCCGCTGGAGTTGCCGTTCGGCGCTCTAATGGTGCCGCGCCGGTCGCAAATTTGTTCCGCACGTTTTTATTGGTATATATTCGAACTATTTGGCTAGTAATTTTAGTTGCTCGGCTAGATCAAATGGTGGCAATTTTTAAACAAAAATGTTTTGTTTTGAAAAAATTGTCATGTTGTTTTGAAGAAGTTGCCACTCTTCACAACTAAAACTGCCAACAAAATCGTTCGAAATGCCACCGCTCCGAGCAAGCGTCCGTCAGCTAAACGCGTCCTTTTTTAGAAGCGAGACCTTTAAGGGGTGTACAATGGTTCTATCTTAAAAGCGTCACATAAGATAAATGACGAGGTGGGAAGAGAGAAATCATAAGAAAATGTTTGTCTTCTATTATTAAGAGATGATCTTTTAGCACAATTTGTTTCACCATGTTTTTACGAATAATTAATTATTGAAGATAAGACTAAGAGATGACCCATTATAGACATGTTTTTCTGTCATCTCTAATTTATATGCAAAATTTAAAATAAAATTATTTTATCAACCATTGTGCATGCCCTTACTAGTGCTACTAACTGCCGTGTTTTAGGGAAAGGTAATCACTAGTAGTATTTTTTTTAGAGGTAGACGGTAGTCATTAGTTTATTTTTCTTGAGCAGCAGACGGTAGTCATTGGTAGACAGTTGGACGATGGTTTCCTTGGGCCTATAATCTGTCAGCCCAGCCCATACAGCGGAGAAGCAGAAAAGGTTCTAGGAATGAAACAATCCGACGGCTCAAGGTGGGGCTGAGAGCAACTTTAGTATAGATTCCCCTCTCGCAACATCGTTTTAGTGTTGGGGAACGTAGTATTTTAAAATTTTCCTACGATCACGCAAGATCTATCTACCAGATGCATAGCAACGAGAGGGAAGAGTGTGTCTACGTACCCTCGTAGACCGGAAGCGGAAGCGTTAGAACAACGCGGTTGATGTAGTCGTACGTCTTCACGGCCCGACCGATCAAGCACCGAAACTACGGCACCTCCGAGTTCTAGCACACGTTCAGCTCGATGACGTCCCTCAAACTCCGATCCAGCCGAGTGTCGAGGGAGAGTTACGTCAGCACGACGGCGTGGTGACGATCTTGATGTTCTACCGTCGCAGGGCTTCGCCTAAGCAACGCTACAATATTTATCGAGGAGAACTATGGTGGAGGGGGGGCACCGCACACGGCTAAGAGATCAAGAGATCAATTGTTGTGTCTAGAGGTGCCCCCCTGCCCCCGTATATAAAGGAGGGAGGGAGAGGCCGGCCCTAGAGGGGGCGCACCAAGTGTGGGGAGTCCTACTAGGACTCCCAAGTCCTAGTAGGATTCCCCTTTCCTTTCCGGAGTAGGAGAGAAGGAAAGAGGGGGAGAGGGAGAAGGAAAAGGGGGCTGCACTCCTTGTCCAATTCGGACCAGAAGGGGGGTGCACGCCTCCTTCCTTTTGGCCTCTCTCCTCTATTCCCGTAACTCCCCGGTACTCCGAAAATACCCGAATCACTCGGAACCTTTCTGATGTCCGAATATAGTCGTCCAATATATCGATTTTTACGTCTCGACCATTTTGAGACTCCTCGTCATGTCCCCGATCTCATCCGGGACTTCGAACTCCTTCGATAAATCAAAACTCATAAACTCATAATAAAACTATCATCGAAACCTTAAGCGTGCGGACCCTACGGGTTCGAGAACTATGTAGACATGACCGAGACACGTCTTCGGTCAATAACCAATAGCGGAACCTGGATGCTCATATTGGCTCCCACATATTCTACGAAGATCTTTATCGATCAAACCCCATAACAACATACATTGTTCCCTTTGTCATCGGTATGTTACATGCCCGAGATTCGATCGTCGGTATCTCAATACCTAGTTCAATCTCGTTACCAACAAGTCTCTTTACTCGTTCTGTAATACATCATCCCGCAACTAACTCATTAGCTGCAATGCTTGCAAGGCTTATAGTGATGTGCATTACCGAGTGGGCCCAGAGATACCTCTCCGACAATCGGAGTGACAAATCCTAATCTCGAAATACGCCAACCCAACAAGTACCTTCGGAGACACCTGCAGAGTACCTTTATAATCACCCAGTTACGTTGTGACGTTTGGTAGCACACAAAGTGTTCCTCCGGTATTCGGGAGTTGCATAATCTCATAGTCATAGGAACATGTATAAGTCATGAAGAAAGCAATAGCAGTAAAACTTAAACGATCATAGTGCTAAGCTAACGGATGGGTCTTGTCCATCAGATCATTCTCCTAATGATGTGATCTCGTTGATCAAATGACAACTCATGTCTATGGCTAGGAAACATAACCATCTTTGATCAATGAGCTAGTCTAGTAGAGGCATACTAGGGACACTCTGTTTTGTCTATGTATTCACACATGGATTAAGTTTCCGGTTAATACAATTCTAGCATGAATAATAAACATTTATCATGATATAAGGAAATAAATAATAACTTTATTATTGCCTCTAGGGCATATTTCCTTCAGTCTCCCACTTGCACTAGAGTCAATAATCTAGTTCACATCGCCATGTGATTTAACACCGATAGTTCACATCGTCATGTGATTAACACCCAAAGGGTTTACTAGAGTCAATAATCTAGTTCACATCGCTATGTGATTAACACCCAAAGAGTACTAAGGTGTGATCATGTATTGCTTCGTGAGAGAAGTTTAGTCAACGGGTCTGTCACATTCAGATCCGTATGTATTTCGCAAATGTCTATGTGTCTACAATGCTCTGCATGGAGCTACTCTAGCTAATTGCTCCAACTTTCAATACGCATCCAGATTGATACTTAGAGTCAGCTGGATTTAGTGTCAAAGCTTGCATCGGTGTAACCCTTTACGACGAACTCTTTATCACCTCCATAATCGAGAAACATTTCCTTAGTCATCATGTTACTAAGGATAATTTTGACCGCTGTACAGTGATCTACTCCTGGATCACTATTGTACCCTCTTGACAAACTCATGGCAAGGTACACAACATGTTTGGTACACAGCATGGCATACTTTATAGAACCTATGGCTAAGGCATAGGGAATGACTTTCATTCTCTCTATATTTTTCTGCCGTGGTCTGGCTTTGAGTCTTACTCAACTTCACACCTTACAAGTCAGGTAAGAACTCCTTCTTTGACTGATCCATTTTGAACTACTTCAAAATCATATCAAGGTATGTACTCATCGAAAGTCTTATCAAGCGTCTTGATCTATCTCTATAGATCTTGATGCCCAATATGTAAGCAGCTTCACCAAGGTCTTTCTTTGAAAAACACCTTTCAAACACTCCTTTACGCTTTCCAGAAAATTCTACATCATTTCCGATCGACAATATGTCATTCACATATACTTATCAGAAAGGTTGTAGTGCTCCCACTCACTTCTTGTAAATACATGCTTCACCGCTAGTCTGTATAAATCTATATGCTTTGATCAACTTATCAAAGCGTATATTCCAACTCCGAGATGCTTGCACCAGTCCATAGATGGATCACTTGAGCTTTCACATTTTGTTAGCACCTTTAGGATTGACAAAACCTTCTGGTTGCATCATATACAAGTCTTCTTTAATAAATCCATTAAAGAATGCAGTTTTGTTATCCATTTGCCTGATTTCATAAAATGCGGCAATTGCTAACATGATTCGGACAGACTTAAGCATCGCTACGGGTGAGAAAGTCTCATCGTAGTCAACTCCTTGAACTTGTTGAAAAACTTTCGCAACAAGTCGAGCTTTGTAAACAGTAACATTACTGTCAGCGTCAGTCTTCCTATTGAAGATCCATTTATTTTCGATGGCTTGCCGACCATCGGGCAAGTCAACCAAAGTCCACACTTTGTTCTCATACATGGATCCCATCTCAGATTTCATGGTCTCAAGCCATTTTGCGGAATCTGGGCTTATTATCGCTTCCTCATAGTTCGTAGGTTCATCATGGTCCAGTAACATGACTTCCAGAACCGGGTTGCCGTACCACTCTGGTGCGGAACGTACTCTGGTTGATCTACGAAGTTCAGCAGTAACTTGATCCGAAGTTTCATGATCATCATCATTAGCTTCCTCACTAATTGGTGTAGGAATCACTGGAACCAGTTTATGTGATGTACTACTATCCAATTCGGGAGAAGGTACAATTACCTCATCAAGTTCCACTTTCCTCCCACTCACTTCTTTCGAGAGAAACTCCTTCTCTAGAAAGGATCCACTCTTAGCAACAAAGACCTTGCCTTCGGATCTGTGATAGAAGGTGTACCCAACAGTTTCTTTTGGGTATCCTATGAATATTTACTTCTCCGATTTGGGTTCGAGCTTATCATGTTGAAACTTTTTCACATAAGCATCGCAGTCCCAAACTTAAAGAAATGACAGCTTAGGTTTCTCGTCAAACCACAGTTCATACGGTGTCATCTCCACGGATTTAGATGGTGCCCTATTTAACGTGAATGTATCTGTCTCTAATGCATAACCCCAAAAACGATAGTGGTAGATCGGTAAGAGACATCATCGATCGCACCATATCTAATAAAGTACGGTTATGACGTTCGGACACACCATTACACTATGGTGTTCCAGGTGGCGTGAGTAGTGAAACTATTTCACATTGTTTTTACTGAAGGCCAAACTCGCTAACTCAAATATTTTACCTCTATGATCATATCGTAGAAACTCTTATTTTCTTGTTACGATGATTCTCCACTTCACTCTGAAATTCTTTGAACTTTTCAAATGTTTTAGACTTGTGCTTCATTAAGTAGATATACCCATATCTGCTCAAATCATCAGTGAAGGTCAGAAAATAACGATACCCGCCGTGAGCTTCAACTCTCATTGGTCCACATACATCTGTATGTATGATCTCCAACAAATCTGTTGCTCGCTCCATTGTTCTGGAGAACGGAGTTTTAGTCATCTTGCCCATGAGGCATGGTTCGCAAGCACCAAGTGATTCATAATCAAGTGATTCCAAAAGTCCATCACTATGGAGTTTCTTCATGCGCTTTACACCATTATGACCTAAACAGCAGTGCCACAAATAAGTTGCACTATCATTATTAACCTTGCATCTTTTGGCTTCAATATTATGAATATGTGTATCACCACGATCGAGATCCAACAAACTATTTTCATTGGGTGTATGACCATCGAAGGTTTTATTCATGTAAACAGAATAACAATTATTCTACGACTTTAAATGAATAACCGTATTGCAACAAATATGATCAAATCATATTCATGCTCAACGCAAATGCCAAATAACATTTATTTAGGTTTTACACTAATCCCGAAAGTATAGGGAGTGTGCGATGATGATCATATCAATCTTGGAACCACTTCCAACACACATCGTCACTTCACCTTTAACTAGTCTCTGTTCATTCTGCAATTCTCGTTTCGAGTTACTAATTTTAGCAACTAAACCGGTATCAAATACCCAGGGGTTGCTATGAACACTAGTAAAGTACACATCAATAATCTGTATATCAAAATATACCATTGTTCACTTTGCCATCCTTCTTATCCGCCAAGTATCTAGGGCAGTTCCACTTCCAGTGACCATTTCCTTTGCAGTAGAAGCACTTAGTTTCAGGCTTGAGTTTTAGCTTTGGGTTTCTTCACGGGAGTGACAACTTGCTTGTCATTCTTCTTGAAGTTCCCCTTCTATCCCTTTGCCCTTTACTTGAAACAAGTGGTCTTGTTAACCATCAACACTTGATGCTTTTTCATGATTTCTATCTTCGCCGACTTCAGCATTGCGAAGAGCTCGGGAATTCCTTTCGTCATCCCTTGCATATTATAGTTCATCACGAAGTTCTACTAACTTGGTGATAGTGACTAGAGAACTTTGTCAATTACTATCTTATCTGGAAGATTAACTCCCACTTGATTCAAGTAATTGTAGTACCCAGACAATCTGAGCACATGCTCACTGGTTGAGCTATTCTCCTCCATCTTATAGGAAAAGTACTGTCAGAAGTCTTATACCTCTCGACACGGGCATGAGTATGAAATACTAATTTCAACTCTTGGAACATCTTATATGCTCCGTGGCGTTCAAAACGTTTTTGAAGTCCCGGTTCTAAGCCATAAAGCATGGTGCACTTAAACTATCAAGTAGTCATCATACCGAGCTTTTGTCAAAACGTTCATAACGTCTACATCTGCTCCTGCAATAGGTGTGTCGCCTAGCGGTGCATCAAGGACATAATTCTCTGTGCAGCAATGAGGATAATCCTCAGATCACGGAACAATTCCGCATCATTGCTACTAACATCTTTCAACTTAGTTTTCTCTAGGAACATATAAAAAATAAACGGGGAGCAACGTCGCGAGCTATTGATCTACAACATAGATATGCTAATACTACGAGGACTAAGTTCATGATAAATTAAAGTTCAATTTAATCATAGTACTTAAGAACTCCCACTTAGATAGACATCCCTCTAGTCATCTAAATGATCACGTGATCCAAATCAACTAAACCATGTCTGATCATCACGTGAGATGGAGTAGTTTCAATGGTGAACATCTTATGTTGATCATATCTACTATATGATTCACGCTCGACCTTTCGGTCTCCAGTGTTCCGAGGCCATATCTGCATATGCTAGGTTCATCAAGTTTAACCCGAGTATTCTGCGTGTGCAAAACTGGCTTACACCCGTTGTATTTGAACGTAGAGCTTATCACACCCGATCATCACGTGGTGTCTCGGCACGATGAACTTTCGCAACGGTGCATACTCAGGGAGAACACTTATACCTTGAAATTTAGTAAGGGATCATCTTATAATGCTACCGTCGAACTAAGCAAAATAAGAAGCATAATAAGATAAACATCACATGCAATCAAAATATGTGACATGATATGGCATCATCATCTTGTGCTTTTGATCTCCATCTCCAAAGCACCGTCATGATCACCTTCGTCACCGGCGCGACACCTTGATCTCCATCGTAGCATCGTTGTCGTCTCGCCAACTATTGCTTCTACGACTATCGCCACCGCTTAGTGATAAAGTAAAGCAATTACATGGCGATTGCATTTCATACAATAAAGCGACAACCATATGGCTCCTGCCAGTTGCCGATAACTTTACAAAACATGATCATTTCATACAAAACCGTATAACTCATCATGTCTTGACCATATCACATCACAACATGCCCTGCAAAAACAAGTTAGACGTCCTCTACTTTGTTGTTGCAAGTTTTACGTGGCTGCTACGGGCTTAGCAAGAACCGTTCTTACCTACGCATACAAAACCACAA
Organism: Secale cereale; assembly: GCA_902687465.1. Lineage (NCBI taxonomy): Eukaryota > Viridiplantae > Streptophyta > Magnoliopsida > Poales > Poaceae > Secale > Secale cereale. The sequence goes on along the minus strand of LR738715.1, from coordinate 200,013,528 downwards.
CGATATTTCGTCAAGTATGTGCTGTTTTAACCTTCACAAGAAACTGACACCCGCCAGCCACCTGTGTGCGAAGCACGTCGGTAGAACCAGTCTCGCGTAAGCGTACGTGTAATGTCGGTCCGGGCCGCTTCATCCAACAATACCGCCGAATCAAAGTATGACATGCTGGTAAGCAGTATGACTAGTATCGTCCACAACTCACTTGTGTTCTACTCGTGCATATCATCTACGCATAAACCTGGCTCATGATGCCACTGTTGGGGAACATAGTATTTTAAAATTTTCCTACGATCACGCAAGATCTATCTACCAGATGCATAGCAACGAGAGGGAAGAGTGTGTCTACGTACCCTCGTAGACCGGAAGCGGAAGCGTTATAACAACGCGGTTGATGTAGTCGTACGTCTTCACGGCCCGATCGATCAAGCAACGAAACTACGGCACCTCCGAGTTCTAGCACACGTTCAGCTCGATGACGTCCCTCGAACTCCGATCCAGCCGAGTGTCGAGGGAGAGTTCCGTCAGCACGACGGCGTGGTGACGATCTTGATGTTCTACCGTCGCAGGGCTTCGCCTAAGCACCGCTACAATATTTATCGAGGAGAACTATGGTGGAGGGGGGCACCGCACACGGCTAAGAGATCAAGAGATCGATTGTTGTGTCTAGAGGTGCCCCCTGCCCCCGTATATAAAGGAGGGAGGGAGAGGCCGGCCCTAGAGGGGGCGCACCAAGTGTGGGGAGTCCTACTAGGACTCCCAAGTCCTAGTAGGATTCCCCTTTCCTTTCCGGAGTAGGAGAGAAGGAAAGAGGGGGAGAGGGAGAAGGAAAAGGGGGCTGCACCCCTTGTCCAATTCGGACCAGAAGGGGGGTGCACGCCTCCATCCTTTTGGCCCCTCTCCTCTATTCCCGTAACTCCCCGGTACTCCGAAAATACCCGAATCACTCGGAACCTTTCCGATGTCCGAATATAGTTGTCCAATATATCGATTTTTACATCTCGACCATTTTGAGACTCCTCGTCATGTCCCTGATCTCATCCGGGACTCCGAACTCCTTCGGTACATCAAAACTCATAAACTCATAATAAAACTATCATCGAAACCTTAAGCGTGCGGACCCTACGGGTTCGAGAACTATGTAGACATGACCGAGACACGTCTCCGGTCAATAACCAATAGCGGAACCTGGATGCTCATATTGGCTCCCACATATTCTACGAAGATCTTTATCGGTCAAACCGCATAACAACATACATTGTTCCCTTTGTCATCGGTATGTTACATGCCCGAGATTCGATCGTCGGTATCTCAATACCTAGTTCAATCTCGTTACCAACAAGTCTCTTTACTCGTTCCGTAATACATCATCCCGCAACTAACTCATTAGCTGCAATGCTTGCAAGGCTTATAGTTATGTGCATTACCGAGTGGGCCCAGAGATACCTCTCCGACAATCGGAGTGACAAATCCTAATCTCGAAATACGCCAACCCAACAAGTACCTTCAGAGACACCTGTAGAGTACCTTTATAATCACCCAGTTACGTTGTGACGTTTGGTAGCACACAAAGTGTTCCTCCGGTATTCGGGAGTTGCATAATCTCATAGTCATAGGAACATGTATAAGTCATGAAGAAAGCAATAGCAGTAAAACTTAAACGACCATAGTGCTAAGCTAACGGATGGGTCTTGTCCATCAGATCATTCTCCTAATGATGTGATCCCGTTGATCAAATGACAACTCATGTCTATGGCTAGGAAACATAACCATCTTTGATCAATGAGCTAGTCTAGTAGAGGCATACTAGGGACACTCTGTTTTGTCTATGTATTCACACATGTATTAAGTTTCCGGTTAATACAATTCTAGCATGAATAATAAACATTTATCATGATATAAGGAAATAAATAATAACTTTATTATTGCCTCTAGGGCATATTTCCTTCATTTAGGATTCCACCTAAAACGATTTTGCAGGAAGTGAGGCGCCTCGGCAGAGCAGATCCGTTATCGCATACTGTAAATTTAAAAACGTATATCATACATTGTTCCCATTGTAAAGTTCATCACACCACACCAGAGTTTATACATACATAAAACCTAGATTAAACTCAAATCTAATAGATAGGGAGGCGATGGCTCAATGGCTAACGTCGAGGGAGAACGCCTCCGCCAACCTGCGCTCCTCGTGCAGCACGACGAGCCTATCGGCAACCCTTCTTATCTGGCCTCGACGATGCACTCCACGACGAGGAATTCTGGATTTGCCACGCGGCACACGCCACGGTGTGCGGGCATAGCTCTTCATCGAGGCGGTGGAAATTGGCCCGATGGGATCGACTACCGTTATGAGAGAGGCGGCCACGCTCCCGCGCTTGCTTGGACCGCCTTGACGGGGGGGGGGG
>LR738715.1:199950350-200011078 GCA_902687465.1 Secale cereale | reverse complement strand
GGAGCCACTGTTGGGGAACGTAGTATTTCAAAATTTTCCTACGATCACGCAAGATCTATCTACCAGATGCATAGCAACGAGGGGGAGAGTGTGTCTACGTACCCTTGTAGACCGAAAGCGGAAGCGTTTATCAACGCGGTTGATGTAGTCGTACACCTTCACGATCCGTCCCGATCTAGTACCGAACGTACGGCACCTCCGCGTTCAGCACACGTTCAGCTCGATGACGCCCTCGTCTTCTTGATCCAGCAAGACGAGCAAAGTAGTAGATGAGTTCCGGCAGCACGACAGCGTGGTGACGGTTGTTGATGAAGAACAATCTCTACAGGGCTTCGCCAAGCACTACAGAAACTAGACGGAGGATAAACTAGAGGGTCGGGGTTGCCGGCACACGGCTTGGTGTATCTTGATGTGTCTTGGGTGCTAACCCTACCCCTCTATTTATATGTTGAGCCTTGGGGTCGAAACTTGGAGTAAAAGCCTTCACAAAGTCGGTTTCACCCGAAAGGCAAGAGTCCGTCTCGGACTCCAGGGCCAGACGCCGGGGTTCCCGGCGTCTGGACCGAGACGCCAGGTACCCTCGCGTCTGGCCCCTGGACTCTGCAAAACTTCCTTTTGCGCTTCCCAAAAACCTTGTGTGCTTTCCCTTTTGGCCCAAATAAAGTGTTCTCGTACCCAAACATTTCGGGAAACATCCGGAACCCCTTCCGGTGAATTCCGGAACCCTTTCGGAGGTCAAACACTATTATCCCATATATTAATCTTTATCTCCGGACCATTTCGGAGTTCCTTGTCATGTCCGTGATCATATCCGGGACTCCGAATAACATTCAGTCACCAACATACATAACTCATTAAATACTATATCGTCAACGAACGTTTAAGCGTGCGGACCCTACGGGTTCGAGAACTATGTAGACATGACCGAGACATCTCTCCGGTCAATAACCAATAGCGGAATATGGATGCCCATATTGGCTCCTACATATTCTACGAAGATCTTTATCGGTCGAACCGCATAACAACATACGTTGTTCCCTTTGTCATCGGTATGTTACTTGCCCGAGATTCGATCGCCGGTATCTCAATACCTAGTTCAATCTCGTTACCAGCAAGTCTCTTTACTCGTTCCGTAATACATCAACCCTTGACTAACTCATTAGTCATTTGCTTGCAAGGCTTATAATGATGTGTATTACCGAGAGGGCCCAGAGATACCTCTCCGACACTCGGAGTGACAAATCCTATTCTTGATCTATGCCAACACCACGAGCACCTTCGGAGACATCTATAAAGTATCTTTATAATCACCCAGTTATGCTGTGACGTTTGATAGCACACAAGGTGTTCCTCCGGTATTCGGGAGTTGCATAATCTCATTGTCATAGGAACATGTATAAGTTATGAAGAAAACAATAGTAGTAAAACTAAACGATCATAGTGCTAAGCTAACAGATGGGTCTTGTCCATCACATCATTCTCCTAATGATGTGACCCCGTTGATCAAATGACAACTCATGTCTATGGCTAGGAAACATAACCATCTTTGCTCAGTGAGCTAGTCTAGTAGAGGCATACTAGGGACACTCTGTTTTGTCTATGTATTCACACATGTACTAAGTTTCCTGTTAATACAATTCTAGCATGAATAATAAACATTTATCATGATATAAGGAAATAAATAATAACTTTATTATTGCCTCTAGGGCATATTTCCTTCAGTCTCCCACTTGTACTAGAGTCAATAATCTAGATCACATCACCATGTGATTAACACCAATAGTTCACATCACCATGTGACTAACACCCATAGTTCTCATCGCCATGCGACCAGTACCCAAAGGGTTTACTAGAGTCAACAATCTAGTTCACATCGCCATGTGATTAACACCCAAAGAGTACTAAGGTGTGATCATGTTTTGCTTCGTGAGAGAAGTTTAGTCAGCGGGTCTGTTACATTCATATCCGTATGTATTTTGCAAATTTATATGTCTACAATGCTCTGCATGGAGCTACTCTAGCTAATTGCTCCCACTTTTAATACACATCGAGATTGATACTTAGAGTCATCTGGATTAGTGTCAAAGCTTGCATCGGCGTAACTCTTTACGACGAACTCTTTATCACCTCCATAATCGAGAAACATTTCCTTAGTCATCCAGTTACTAAGGATAATTTTGACCGCTGTCCAGTGATCTACTCCTAGATCACTATTGTACCTCCTTGCCAAACTCATGGCAAGGTACACAACAGGTTTGGTACACAGCATGACATACTTTATAGAACCTATGGCTGAGGCATAGGGAATGACTTTCATTCTTTCTCTATCTTCTGCTGAGGTCGGGTTTTGAGTCTTACTCAACTTCATACCTTTTAACTCAGGCAAGAACTCCTTCTCTGACTGATCCATTTTGAACTACTTCAAAATTTGTCAAGGTATGTACTCATTGAAAAAACTTATCAAGCGTCTCGATCTATCTCTATAGATCTTGATGCTCAATATGTAAGCAACTTCACCGAGGTCTTTCTTTGAAAAACTCCTTTCAAACACTCCTTTATGCTTTCCAGAAAATTCTACATCATTTCCGATCGACAATATGTCATTCGCATATACTCATCAGAAAGGTTGTAGTGCTCCCACTCACTTTCTTGTAAATACAAGCTTCATCGCAAGTCTGTATAAATCTATATGCTTTGATCAACTTATCAAAGCGTATATTCTAACTCCGAGATGCTTGCACCAGTCCATAGATGGATCACTGGAGCTTGCACATTTTGTTAGCACCTTTAGGATTGGCAAAACCTTCTGGTTGCATCATATACAATTCTTTTTTAATAAATCAATTAAAGAATGCAGTTTTGTTATCCATTTGCCAGATTTCATAAAATGCGGCAATTGCTAACATGATTCGGACAGACTTAAGCATCGCTACATGTGAGAAAGTCTCATCGTAGTCAACTCCTTGAACTTGTCGAAAAACCTTTCGCAACAAGTCAAGCCTTGTAAACAGTAACATTACCGTCAGCATCGGTCTTCCTCTTGAAGATCCATTTATTTTCGATGGCTTGCCAATCATCGGGCAAGTCAACCAAAGTCCACACTTTGTTCTCATACATGGATCCCATCTCATATTTCATAGCCTCAAGCCATTTTGCGGAATATGGGCTCATCATCGCTTCCTCATAGTTTGTAGGTTCATCATGGTCCAGTAACATGACTTCCAGAACCGGGTTGCCGCACCACTCTGGTGCAGAACGTACTCTGGTTGATCTACGAAGTTCAGCAGTAACTTGGTCCGAAGTTTCATGATCATCATCATTAGCTTCCTCACTAATTGGTGTTGGAATCACTGGAACTAGTTTATGTGATGTACTACTTTCCAATTCGGGAGAAGGTACAATTACCTCATCAAGTTCCACTTTCCTCCCACTCACTTCTTTCGAGAGAAAACTCCTTCTGTAGAAAGGATCCATTCTTAGCAACGAATAATTTTCCTTCGGATCTGTGATAGAAGGTGTACCCAATAGTCTCCTTTGGGTATCCTATGAAGACACATTTCTCCAACTTGGGTTCGAGCTTATCAGGTTGAAGCTTTTTCACATAAGCATCGCAGCCCCGAACTTTAAGAAACAACAACTTTGGTTTCTTGCCAAGCCACAGTTCATAAGGCGTCGTCTCAACGGATTTAGATGGTGCCCTTATTTAACGTGAATGCAGCTGTCTGTAATGCATAACCCAAAACGATAGTGGTAAATCGGTAAGAGACATTATAGATCGCACCATATCTAATAAAGTACGATTACGACGTTCGGACACACCATTACGCTGTGGTGTTCCGGGTGGCGTGAGTTGTGAAACTATTCCACATAGTTTTAAATGAAGGCCAAACTCGTAACTTCAAATATTCGCCTCCGCGATCAGACCGTGGAAACTTTTATTTTCCTGTTATGATGATTCTCTACTTCACTCTGAAATTTCTTTGAACTTTTCAAATGTTTCAGACTTGTGTTTCATTAAGTAGATATACCCATATCTGCTCAAATCATCAGTGAAGGTCAGAAAATAACGATACCTGCCGCGAGCTTCAACACTCATCGGTCCACATACATCTGTATGTATGATTTCCAACAAATCTATTGCTCGCTCCGTTGTTCCAGAGAACAGAGTTTTAGTCATCTTGCCCATGAGGCATGGTTCGCAAGCACCAAGTGATTCATAATCAAGTGATTCCAAAAGTCCATCACTATGGAGTTTCTTCATGCGCTTTACACCAATATGACCTAAATGGCAGTGCCACAAATAAGTTGCACTATCATTATTAACCTTGCATCTTTTGGCTTCAATATTATGAATATGTGTATCACCACGATCGAGATCCAACAAACTATTTTCATTGGGTGTATGACCATCAAAGGCTTTATTCATGTAAACAGAATAACAATTATTCTATGACTTTAAATGAATAACCGTATTGCAACAAACATGATCAAATCATATTCATGCTCAACGCAAATGCCAAATAACATTTATTTAGGTTCTACACTAATCCTGAAAGTATAGGGAGTGTGCGATGATGATCATATCAATCTTGGAACCACTTCCAACACATCGTCACTTCACCTTTAACTAGTCTCTGTTCATTCTGCAACTCTCGTTTCGAGTTACTAATTTTAGCAACTTAACTGGTATCAAATACCCAGGGGTTGCTATGAACACTAGTAAAGTACACCTCAATAATCTGTATATCAAATATACCTTTGTTCACTTTGCCATCCTTCTTATCCGCCAAGTATCTAGGGCGGTTCCACTTCTAGCGACCATTTCCTTTGCAGTAGACGCACTTAGTTTCAGGCTTGAGTTTAGCTTTGGGTTTCTTCATGGGAGTGACAACTTGCTTGCCATTCTTCTTGAAGTCCCCCTTCTATCCCTTTTGCCCTTTACTTGAAACAAGCGGTCTTGTTAACCATCAACACTTGATGCTCTTTCTTGATTTCTACCTTCGTCGATTTCAGCATCGCGAAGAGCTCGGGAATTAATTTTGTCATCCCTTCCATATTATAGTTCATCACGAAGTTCAACTAACTTGGTGATAGTGACTAGAGAACTTTGTAAATTACTATCTTATCTGGAAGATTAACTCCCACTTGATTCAACCAATTGTAGTACCCAGACAATCTGAGCACATGCTCACTAGTTGAGCTATTCTCCTCCATCTTGTAGGCAAAGTACCGTCAGAGGTCTCATACCTCTCGACACGGGCATGAGTATGAAATACTAATTTCAACTCTTGGAACATCTTATATGCTCCGTGGCGTTCAAAACGTTTTTGAAGTCCCGGTTTTAAGCCGTAAAGCATGGTGCACTAAACTATGAAGTAGTCATCATACCGAGCTTTTGTCAAAACGTTCATAACGTCTGTATCTGCTCCTGTAATAGGTCGATCACCTAGCGGTGCATCAAGGACATAATTCTTCTGTGCAGCAATGAGGATAATCCTCAGATCACGAAACAATTCCGCATCATTGCTACTAACATCTTTCAACTTAGTTTTCTCTAGGAACATATAAAAATAAACGGGGAGCAACATCGTGAGCTATTGATCTACAACATAGATATGCTAATACTACCAGGACTAAGTTCATGATAAATTAAAGTTCAATTTAATCATATTACTTAAGAACTCCCACTTAGATAGACATCCCTCTAGTCATCTAAATGATCACGTGATCCAAATCAACTAAACCATGTCCGATCATCACGTGAGATGGAGTAGTTTTCAATGGTGAACATCTTATGTTGATCATATCTACTATATGATTCACGCTCGACCTTTCGGTCTCCAGTGTTCCGAGGCCATATCTGCATATGCTAGGCTCATAAAGTTTAACCCGAGTATTCTGCGTGTGCAAAACTGGCTTGCACCTGTTGTATGTGAACGTAGAGCCTATCACACCCGATCATCACGTGGTGTCTCAGCACGAAGAACTTTCGCAACGATGCATACTCAGGGAGAACACTTGTACCTTGAAATTTTGTAAGGGATCATCTTATAATGCTACCGTCGTACTAAGCAAAATAAGAAGCATAATAAGATAAACATCACATGCAATCAAAATATGTGACATGATATGGCCATCATCATCTTGTGCTTTTGATCTCCATCTCCAAGGCACCGTCATGATCACCATCGTCACCGACGCGACACCTTGATCTCCATCGTAGCATCATTGTCGTCTCGCCAAGTATTGCTTCCACGACTATCGCTACCGCTTAGTGATAAAGTAAAGCAATTACATGGCGACGGTATTCCATACAATAAAGCGACAACCATATGGCTCCTGCCAGTTGCCGATAACTTTACAAAACAGGATCAACTCATACAATAACGTATAACTCATCATGTCTTGACCATATCACATCACAACATGCCCTGCAAAAACAAGTTAGACATCCTCTACTTTGTTGTTGCAAGTTTTACGTGGCTGCTACGGGCTTAGCGAGAACTGTTCTTACCTACGCATACAAAAAACTACAACGATTTTTCGTCAAGTATGTGATGTTTTCACCTTCACAAGGACCGGGTGTAGCCATACTCGATTCAACTAAAGTGAGAGAGACAGACACCCGCCAGTCATCTTTAAGCAACGAGTGCTCGTAATGGTGAAACCAGTCTCGCGTAAGCGTATGCGTAATGTCGGTTCGGGCCGCTTCATCTCACAATACTACCGAATCAAAGTATGACATGCTAGTAAGCAGTATGACTATTATCGCCCACAACTCATTGTGTTCTACTCGTGCATATCATCTATGCATAGACCTGGCTCTGATACCACTGTTGGGGAACGTAGTATTTCAAAATTTTCCTACGATCACGCAAGATCTATCTACCAGATGCATAGCAACGAGGGGGAGAGTGTGTCTACGTACCCATGTAGACCGAAAGCGAAAGCGTTTATCAACGCGGTTGATGTAGTCGTACACCTTCACGATCCGTCCCGATCTAGTACCGAACGTACGGCACCTCCGTGTTCAGCACACGTTCAACTCGATGACGTCCTCGCCTTCTTGATCCAGCAAGACGGGCAAAGTAGTAGATGAGTTTCGGCAGCACGACGGCGTGGTGACTGTTGTTGATGAAGAACAATCTCTGCAGGGCTTCGCCAAACACTACAGAAACTAGACGGAGGATAAACTAGAGGGTCGGGGTTGCCGGCACACGGCTTGGAGTATCTTGATGTGTCTTGGGTGCTAGCCCTACCCCTCTATTTATATGTTGAGCCTTGGGGTCGAAACTTGGAGTAAAAGCCTTCACAAAGTCGGTTTCACCTGAAAGGCAAGAGTCCTTCTCGGACTCTAGGGCCAGACGCCCGGGTTCCCGGCGTCTGGACCAAGATGCCAGGGACCCTCGCGTGTGGCCCCTGGATTCCGCAAAACTTCCTTTTGTGCTTTCCAAAAACCTTGTGTGCTTTCCCTTTTGGACCAAATAAAGTGTTCTCGTACCCAAACATTTCGGGAAACATTCGGAACCCCTTCCGGTGAATTCCGGAACCCTTCCGGAGGTCAAACACTATTATCCCATATATTAATCTTTATCTCCAAACCATTCTGGAGTTCCTCGTCATGTCCGTGATGATATCCGAGACTCCGAATAACATTCGGTCACCAACATACATCACTCATTAAATACTATATCGTCAACGAACATTTAAGTGCGCGGACCCTACGGGTTCGAGAACTATGTAGACATGACCGAGACATCTCTCCGGTCAATAACCAATAGCGGAACCTGGATGCCCGTATTGGCTCCTACATATTCTACAAAGATCTTTATCGGTCGAAGCGCATAAAAACATACGTTGTTCCCTTTGTCATCGGTATGTTACTTGCCCGAGATTCGATCGTCGGTATCTCCATACCTAGTTCAATCTCGTTACCGACAAGTCTCTTTAATCACTCCGTAATACATCAACCCTTGACTAACTCATTAGTCATTTGCTTGCAAGGCTTATAATGATGTGTATTACCGAGAGGGCCCAGAGATACCTCTCCGACACTCGGAGTGACAAATCCTATTCTTGATCTATGCCAACACAACGAGCACCTTCAGAGACACCTGTAGAGTATCTTTATAACCACCCAGTTATGTTGTGACGTTTGATAGCACACAAGGTGTTCCTCCGGTATTCGGGAGTTGCATAATCTCATAGTCATAGGAACATGTATAAGTCATGAAGAAAGCAATAGCAGTAAAACAAAACGATCAAGTTGCTAAGCCAACGGATGGGTCTTGTCCATCTCATTATTTTCCTAATGATGTGATCCCGTTGATCAATTGACAACTCATGTCTATGGCTAGGAAACATAACCATCTTTGATCAATGAGCTAGTCTAGTAGAGGCATACTAGGGACACTCTGTTTTGTCTATGTATTCACAGATGTACTAAGTTTCTAGTTAATACAATTCTAGCATGAATAATGAACATTTATCATGATATAAGGAAATAAATAATAACTTTATTATTGCCTCTAGGGCATATTTCCTTCAGCCACTAGCATCCATGTTGCACGAGATCTTGTGCGGCGGTGACCCCCCATGGCTACGGCAAACCACACCCACGTGCGGAACCCGCCATTTGTCCTCGGAAAAAGAAACTGTGTTTGGCGGAATTGCTCGTCGGAGATAGGAACGGAGGAGGTAGCTTGCAGCGGCGGAGGAGGTTCACAATAAGACGAAAAGCTGCAAGATTGGGCAAACAAGTGCCCTGGGTTGCATTGAGAACGGTCGAAAGATGCAACATCGATATGCTGAGACGGGCTGTCGGAGGAGGGGAATCCCGCCCCAGAATATCCATGAGAACCGGCAGACACACAACAGTATCACATAGAGCACCCAAAGCTCTGCCCGGCCGCCCCAAACGCAGACGCGACGCGCCGCAGTAGCGCGCCTCCGCTTGGTTGCTGCTGTCCCGCGCCAGCCCACCGCGAGGAAGGGGAGGAGGCCCTGACACCATCGACGCCGGCCGGTGGCTAGGGAAGGGAAGGGGAGCGGGGGAGGTTGGAAGTGGCGGCACTAGGTTTCGCCTCCCCTCTCACGGGAGCGGGCGAGATGAAGGGGGGAAGGGGGGCATCACATATTGCAATCAGCGGAACATGTCAAACAAAAAAGGGAAACATTTTACGCCAGCGCACCGGTCGAACGCAGGCGCAACATTCGATGCCCACCAGATCGTAACCCCGTCTCGCTGCTTCCACCCTTTTTTTTCATCGTATCTTCTTCTCCACCTCCCTCCCTTATCCTCTTCCTCTATCACGCCCATCCCCTCCATCTCTCTCTCTCTCTTTCTCCCCAGCGAAAGAAATCCCTCCATAAGATTCAGTAGCCGGGAGGAGTGCGCAGCTACGGTCGCTCATCGCCATGGGCCGCCCGCAGCTGGGTGCGCCGCTCTCCATGGCCGGCGCAGCCGGATGAGCTAGCCACCACGGCCAAGCTGCTATCGACCACGTCAACGGCGATTTTTCGCTACAACCATGGTTTTGGTTTGCTGGAACCGCCCCATGTTTTTGCTACCACCAACCCCTGTCGGAAATCTACTTCCACTGTGTTTTTGCTGGAACCGGCGATCGATTTTGCTACAATAGTTTTATTTTTCTGTTACTATCGGTGTTTCTCGATTTTTTGCTACATCCCATCTCCATGACATATGAGACTGACGACTGTGCTTTTTTCCTACAACAATGTTTTGATTTTTGCTAGAACCGAAGACAAATTTTTCTACATCCATGTTTAGAAGTTGCTGGAACCGCACCCAGTTTTTGCTACATCCACCCACGGCGGTGTTGGTCGATGGCGGCGATGGCTATCATTTGTTGCAACCGTCTCAAAATTTTGCTACTACCGGAGATGTCATTTGCTACTACCAGAGTTTTTTTCTGTACCAGCAAATTTTTGCTACAACCACAACTTCATTTTGCTAGAACCAAGGTATTCAACTGATTCAACAGGGTGTAGCGACACAAAGCTGTTTTTTTACATTTTCTTTTGGTGCAAGCGTTGACGGCGAGCACGACAAAGCGACGAGCATGACACAGAGTTGCAACCGGCGACTGGCCTTGCCTGAGTCGCGACCATCACCAGCGAGGGAAGCTGCAACCCACAGAGCGAAGTTTTTGTTGCATGCGTGGATCCCGGCGGGAAATGTGAGACAAGACGGCGGCAGCCGGTGGTGAGTGCGGCATCCAGCAGCGCAGAGGCGGCGGAGAGAGGAGGTCCAGGTGAGGGGGTGACAGTCGGCGGCCAGAAGGACGTCCAGGCGACATGGCTTTGTGGAGAGAAAGGAGTGGAGAAGTCAACGTGGGGATCGAGTCTTAGTCGCTGGATCGAGCGGCTGGGGCTAGCCCGGCCCAACTGTTCGGCCGAACTTGAAGGAAATATGCCCTAGAGGCAATAATAAAGTTGTTATTTGTATTTCCTTATATCATGATAAATGTTTATTATTCATGCTAGAATTGTATTAACCGGAAACTTAGTACATGTGTGAATACATAGACAAAAAAGAGTGTCCCTATTATGCCTCTACTAGACTAGCTCATTGATCAAAGATGGTTATGTTTCCTAGCCATAGACATGAGTTGTCAATTGATCAACGGGATCACATCATTAGGAAAATAATGAGATGGACAAGACCCATCCGTTGGCTTAGCAACTTGATCGTTTAGTTTTACTGCTATTGCTTTCTTCATGACTTATACATGTTCCTATGACTATGAGATTATGCAACTCCCGAATACCGAAGGAACACCTTGTGTGCTATCAAATGTCAAAACATAACTGGGTGATTATAAAGATGCTCTACGGGTGTCTCCGAAGGTGTTTGTGGTGTTGGCATAGATCGAGAATAGGATTTGTCACTCCGAGTGTCGAAGAGGTATCTCTGGGCCCTCTCGGTAATACACATCATAATAAGCCTTGCAAGCAAACGACTAATGAGTTAGTCACGAGATGATGTATTACGGAACGAGTAAAGAGAGTTGACGGTAACGAGATTGAACTAGGTATGATGATACCAACAATCGAATCTCGGGCTAGTAACATGCCGATGACAAAGGGAACAACGTATGTTGTTATGCGGTTTGACCGATATAGATCTTCGTAGAATATTTAGGAACCAATATGAGCATCCAGGTTCCGCTATTTATTATTGATCGGAGATGAGTCTCGGTCATGTCTACATAGTTCTCGAACCCATAGGGTCCGCACGCTTAACGTTCAATGACGATCGGTATTATGAGTTTATGAGTTTTGATGTATCAAAGGTAGTTCCGAGTCCTAGATGAGATCACGGACACGACGAGGAGTCTCGGAATGTCCGAGACATAAAGATTGATATATTGGACGGCTACATTCGGACACCGGAAGTGTTCCGGATAATTTCAGAGAAAACCGGAGTGCCGGAGGGGTTACCGGAACCCCCCGGGGAGTATTGGGCCATAGTGCGCCTTGAGGGAAAGTGAGAGGCAGCCCATAGGGGCTGGCGGCACCCCCTCCCAAGAATTCCTAGTTGGACTAGGAGTGGGGGGGGGGAGGCGTTGATGTCTACTACGCAACCTTCTTCTTGTAGACGTTGTTGGGCCTCCAAGTGCAGAAGTTTGTAGGACAGTAGCAAATTTCCCTCAAGTGGATGACCTGAGGTTTATCAATCCATGGGAGGCATAGGATGCCGATGGTCTCTCTCAAACAACCCTGCAACCAAATAACAAAGAGTCTCTTGTGTGCCCAACAAACCCAATACAATGGTAAATTGTATAGGTGCACTAGTTCGGGAAGAGATGGTGATACAAGTGCAATATGGATGGTAGCTATAGGTTTTTGTAATATGAAAAAATAAAAACAGCAAGGTAACTAAAGATTAAAGTGAGCGTAAATGGTATTGCAATGCTAGGAAACAAGGCCTAGGGTTCATACTTTCACTAGTGCAAGTTCTCTCAACAATAATAACATAACTGGATCATATAACTATCCCTCAACATGCAACAAAGAGTCACTTCGAGTCACTAATAGCGGAGAACAAACGAAGAGATTATTGTAGGGTATGAAACCACCTCAAAGTTATTCTTTCTGATCGATCTATTCAAGAGTTTGTAGTAAAATAACACGAAGCTATTCTTTCCGTTCGATGTATCATAGAGTTCGTACTAAAATAACACCTTAAGACACATATCAACCAAAACCCTAATGTCACCTAGATACTCCATTGTCACCTCAAGTATCCGTGGGCATGATTATACGATATGCATCACACAATCTCAGATTCATCTATTCAACCAACACAAAGAACTTCAAAGAGTGCCCCAAAGTTTCTACCTGAGAGTCAAGACGAAAACGTGTGACAACCCCTATGCATAGATTCCCAAGGTCACGGAACCCGCAAGTTGATCACCAAAACATACATCAAGTAGATCACGTGATATCCCATTGCCACCAGAGATAAGCACATGCAAGACATACATCAAGTGTTCTCAAATCCTTTAAGACTCAATCCGATAAGATAACTTCAAAGGGAAAACTCAATCCATTACAGGAGAGTAGAGGGGGAGAAACATCATAAGATCCAACTATAATAGCAAAGCTCGCGATACATCAAGATCGTGCCATCTCAAGAACACGAGAGAGAGAGAGATCAAACACATAGCTACTGGTACATACCCTCGGCCCCGAGGGTGAACTACTCCCCCTCGTCATGGAGAGCGCCGGGATGATGAAGATGGCCACCGGAGAGGGATTCCCCCCTCCGGCAGGGTGCCGAAACGGGTCTAGATCGGTTTTCGGTGGAAACAGAGGCTTGCAGCGATGGAACTCTCGATCTAGGTTATTTTCTGGAGGTTTCTCTATATATAAGAGGTGTTGGAGTCGGGAACAAGTAAGGGGGAGGTCCCCGAGGCGGCCACGAGATAGGGGGGCGTGCCCCCACCCTCGCGGGCAGCCCGAAACTCCCCTGGTCCATCTGCAGTACTCCTTGGGCTTCTTATGGTCCAAAAACATCATCCATTGAGTTTCAGGTCAATTGGGCTCCGTTTGGTATTCCTTTTCTGCGATACTCAAAAGCAAGGAAAAAACAGAAACTGGCACTTGGCTCTAGGTTAATAGGTTAGTCCCAAAAATCATATAAGTGTATATTAAATCCCACTAAACATCCTAGAAGGATAATATAATAGCATGGAACAATCAAAAATTATAGATACGTTGGAGACATATCAAGCATCCCCAAGCTTAATTCCTGCTCGTCCTCGAGTAGGTAAATGATAAAAACAGAATTTTTGTTGTGGAATGCTACCTAACATAATTCTCATTGCAATTCTCTTTATTGTTGTATGAATGTTCAGATCCATAAGATTCAAGACAAAACTTTAATATTGATATAAGAATAACAATACTTCAAGCATACTAACAAAGCAATTATGTCTTCTTAAAATAACATGGCCAAAGAAAGTTCATCCCTACAAAATCATATAGTTCGGCTATACTCCATCTTCGTCACACAAAATACCCAAATCATGCACAACCCCGGTTTCAGCCAAGCAATTGTTTCATACTTTAATTTTTTCAAACTTTTTCAACCTTTATGCAATACATGAGCGTGAGCCATGGATATAGCACTATAGGTGGAATAGAGTGGTGGCTGTGGAGAAGACAAAAGAGGAAGATGGTCTCACATCAACTAGGCGTATTAATGGGCTATGGAGATGCCCATCAATAGATATCAACGTGAGTGAGTAGGGATTGCCATGTAACGGATGCAGTAGAGCTATAAATGTATGAAAGCTCAACAAAAGAAACTAAGTGGGTGTGCATCCAACTTGCTTGCTCACGAAGACCTAGGGCATTTGAGGAAGCCCATCGTTGGAATATACAAGCCAAGTTCCGTAATGAAAATTCCCACTAGTATATGAAAGTTTCTAAACAAGAGACTCTCTATCATGAAGGTCATGGTGCTACTTTGAAGCACAAGTATGGAAAAAGCTAGTAGCATTGTCCCTTTTTTTCTTTTTTCTTTTTTTGGGCCTTTCTTTTTTCTTTGGCCTTTCTTCTTTTTTTTTCTTTCCTTTTTTTTCTTTTTTTGGGATAATGCTCTAATAATGATGATCATCACACTTTTATTGATTTACAACTCGATATTACAACTCGATACTAGAACAAAGTATGACTCTATATGAATGCCTCCGGCGGTGTACCGGGATGTGCAATGAATCAAGAGTGACATGTATGAAAAATTATGCATGGTGGCCTAGCCACAAATACGATGTCAACTACATGATCATGCATGGCAATATAACAATGATGAAGCGTGTCATAACAAACGGAACGGTGGAAAGTTGCATGGCAATATATCTCGGAATGGCTATGGAAATGCCATGATAGGTAGGTATGGTAGCTGTTTTGAGGAAGGTATATGGTGGGTGTATGGTACCGGCGAAAGTTGCGCGGTACAAGAGAGGCTAGCAATGGTAGAAAGGTGAGAGTGCGAATAATCCATGGACTCAACATTAGTCATAAAGAACTGACATACTTATTGCAAAAATCTACAAATCATCAAAACAAAGTACTGCACGCATGCTCATAGGGGAAGGGTTGGTAGGAGTTAACCATCGCGTGATCCCGACCTCCACACAAAGTATGACAATCAATGAAATACCTCATGCTTCAAATTTGTCACACAATGGTTATCATACGTGCGTGCTACGGGACTTGCAAACCTCAACACAAGTATTTCTCAAATTCAGAACTAATCTACTAGCATGACTCTAATATCACCAAGCTTAGGCTCTTGGTTGTCCTTGAATATTACCTTGGGGTGCCTTGGGAATACCCAATCTTAGGCTCTTGCCACTCCTTATTCCATAGTCCATCGAATCTTTACCCAAAACTTGAAAACTTCACAACACAAAACTTAACAAAACCTTCGTAAGCTCCGTTAGTATAAGAAAATAAAACCACCACTTAGGTACTGTTGTGAACTCATTATAAATTCATATTGGTGTAATATCTACTGTATTCCAACTTTTCTATGGTTCATACCCTCCGATACTACTCATAGATTCATCAAAATAAGCAAACAACACACGAAAAACAGAATCTGTCAAAAACAGAACAGTCTGTAGCAATCTGTAACTTTTGAATACTTCTGTAACTCTAAAAATTATGAAATAAATTGGTGGACATGAGGAATTTGTCTATTAATCATCTGCAAAAAGAATCAACTAAAAATCACTTTCCAGCAAAAAAATGGTAGCTGATCTCGTGAGCGCAAAAGTTTCTGTTTTTTACAGCAAGATCACATTAACATTCACCCAAGTGTTCCCGAAGGTTCTACTTGGCACTTTATTGAGATAAAAGCTATAAAACATAATTACTACAGTAGCTCAATCATGTGAACACACAAAAACAGTAGGGGTAAATATTGGGTTGTCTCCCAACAAGCGCTTTTCTTTAAGGCCTTTTAGCTAGGCATGACGATTTCAATGATGCTCACATAAAAGATAAGAATTGAAACATAAAGAGAGCATCATAAAGAATATAACTAGCATATTTAATTCTAACCCACTTCCTATGCATTGGGATTTTGTGAGCAAACAACTTATGGGAACAATAATCAACTAGCATAGAAAGGCAAAGCAAGCTTAGCTTCAAAACTTTCAACATATAGAGAGGAAACTTGATATTATTGCAATTCCTACAAGCATATGATCCTCCCTCATAATAATTTTCAGTAGCATCATGAATGAATTCAACCATATAACCAGCACATAAAGCAATTTTATCATGATCTACTTGCATAGAAATTTTACTACTCTCCACATAAGCAAATTTCTTCTCATGAATAGTAGTGGGAGCAAACTCAACAAAATAACTATCATGTGAAGCATAATCCAATTGAAAATTAAAATCATGATGACAAGTTTCATGGTTATCATTATTCTTTATAGCATACGTGTCATCACAATAATCATCATAAATAGGAGGCATGCTTTCATCATAATAAATTTGCTCATCAAAACTTGGGGGACAAAAAATATCATATTCATCAAACATAGCATACCCAAGCTTGTGGCTTTGCATATCATTAGAATCATAGGTATTCAAAGAATTCATACTAACAATATTGCAATCATGCTCATCATTCACATATTTTATGCCAAACATTCTATGTAATTCTTCTTCTAGTACTTGAGCACAGTTTTCCTTTCCATCATTTTCACGAAAGATATTAAAAAGATGAAGCATATGAGGTACCCTCAATTCCATTTTTTTTGTAGTTTTCTTTTATTAACTAAACTATTGATAGAACAAGAAACTAAAAAGATTCGATTGCAAGATCTAAAGATATACCTTCAAGCACTCACCTCCCCGGCAACGGCGCCAGAAAAGAGCCTGATGTCTACTACGCAACCTTATTCTTGTAGACGTTATTGGGCCTCCAAGTGCAGAGGTTTGTAGGACAGTAGCAAATTTCCCTCAAGTGGATGACCTAAGGTTTATCAATCCGTGGGAGGCGTAGGATGAAGATGGTCTCTCTCAAACAACCCTGCACTAAATAACAAAGAGTCTCCTGTGTCCCCAACACACCCAATAAAATGGTAAATTGTATAGGTGCACTAGTTCGGCAAAGAGATGGTGATACAAGTGCAATATGGATGGTAGATATAGGTGATTGTAATATTAAAATATAAAAACAGCAAGGTAACTAATGATTAAAGTGAGCGTAAACGGTATTGCAATGCTAGGAAACAAGGCCTAGGGTTCATACTTTCACTAGTGCAAGTTCTCTCAACAATAATAACATAACTTGATCATATAACTATCCCTCAACATGGAACAAAGAGTCACTCCAAAGTCACTAATAGCGGAGAACAAACAAAGAGATTATTGTAGGGTACGAAACCACCTCAAAGTTATTCTTTCTGATCGATCTATTCAAGAGTCCGTAGTAAAATATCACGAAGCTATTCTTTCCGTTCGATCTATCATAGAGTTCGTACTAAAATAACACCTTAAGACACATATCACCCAAAACCCTAATGTCACCTAGATACTCCATTGTTACCTCAAGTATCCGTGGGCATGATTATACGATATGCATCACACAATCTCAGATTCATCTATTCAACCAACACAAAGAACTTCAAAGAGTGCCCCAAAGTTTCTACGGGAGAGTCAAGATGAAGACATGTGCCAACCCGTATGCATAGATTCCCAAGGCCACGGAACCCGCAAGTTGATCACCAAAACATACATCATGTAGATCACGTGATATCCCATTGTCACCACAGATAAGCACATGCAAGACATACATCAAGTGTTCTCAAATCCATAAAGACTCAACCCGATAAGATAACTTCAAAGGGAAAACTCAATCCACTACAAGAGAGTAGAGGGGGAGAAACATCATAAGATCCAACTATAATAGCAAAGCTCGTGATACGTCAAGATTGTTCCATCTCAAGAACACGAGAGAGAGAGAGAGAGAGAGAGAGAGAGAGAGAGAGAGAGAGATAAAACACATAGCTACTGGTACATACCCTCAGCCCCCAGGGTGAACTACTCCACTTCATCATGGAGAGCGCCGGGATGATGAAGATGGCCACCGGACAGGGATTCCCCCCCCCTCTGGCATGGTGCCGGAATGGGTCTAGATTGGTTTCCGGTGGCAGCAGAGGCTTGCGGCGGCGGAACTCCCGATCTAGGTTATTTTCTGGAGGTTTATGTATATATAAAAGGTGTTGGAGTCGGGAACAAGTAAGGAGGGTCCCCGAGGCGACCACGAGATAGGGGGCGCGCCTAGGGGGTGGGCGCGCCCCCCACCATCGTGAGTAGCCCGGGACTCCCCTGGTCCATCTCCGTTACTCCTTGAGCTTCTTCTGGTCCAAAAACATCCTCCGTTGAGTTTCAGGTCAATTGGGCTCAGTTTGGTATTCCTTTTCTGCGATACTCAAAAACAAGGAAAAAAACAGGAACTGGCACTGGGCTCTAGGTTAATAGGTTAGTCCCAAAAATCATATAAAAGTGTATATTAAAGCGCACTAAACATCCTAGAAGGATAATATAATAGCATGGAACAATAAAAAATTATAGATACGTTGGAGACGTATCAGGCGCCCCTCTCCTTCCTTCTTCTCTTCTCCTTCCTTTCCCACTCCTAGTAGGAGTAGGAAAGGGGAGTCCTACTCATACTAGGAGTAGGATTACTCCCTCCTTGGCGCGCCCCTAGGGCCGGCCGGCCCTCCCCCTTGCTCCTTTATATACAGGGGCAGGGGGCACCCTAGAACACAAAAGGAACATTGTTTTAGCCGTGTGCGGTACCCCCTCCACATAAACACACCTCGGTCATATCGTTGCAGTGCTTAGGCGAAGCCCTGTGCTAGTAACTTCATCATCTCCGTCACCACGCCGTCGTGCTAACGAAACTCTCGCATGAATCTCAACTGGATCAAGAGCTCGTGGGACGTCATTGAGCTGAACGTGTGCTGAACGCGGAGGTGTCGTACGTTCGGTGCTTGGATCGGTTGGATCGCGAAGACATTCGACTACATCAACAGCATCACTAGACGCTTCCGCTTTCGGTCTACGAGGGTACGTAGACACAATCTCCCCTCTCATTTCTATTCTTCTAGTAGATAGATGTTGCGTGATCGTATGATATTTTTTTTTTGAAATACTACGTTCCCCAACAGTAGCATCATGAGCCAGTTCTATGCGTAGATGATATGCACGAGTAGAACACAATGAGTTGTGGGCGATAATAGTCATACTGCTTACCAGCATGACATATTTCAATTCGATGGTATTGTGAGATGAAGCGGCCCGGATCGACATTACGCGTACGCTTATGCGAAACTGGTTTCACCGTTACGAGCACTCATTGCTTAAAGTTGACCGGCGGGTGTCTGCCTCTCTCACTTTAGTTGAATCAAGTGTGGCTACGGCCGGTCCTTGTGAAGGTTAAAACATCACATACTTGACGAAACATTGTTGTGGTTTTCGTATGCGTAGGTAAGAACTGTTCTTGATAAGCCCGTAGCACCCACGTAAAACTTGCAACAACAAAGTAGAGGACGTCTAACTTGTTTTTGTAGGGCATGTTGCGATGTGATATGGTCAAGACGTGATGAGTTATACGTTATTGTATGAGATGATCATGTTTTGTAAAGTTATCGGCAACCGGCAAGAGCCTTATGGTTGTCTCTTTATTGTATGAATTGCGAAGGCCATGTAATTGCTTCACTTTATCACTATGAGTTAGCGATAATATTAGTACCAATAGTCGGCGAGACGACCACGACGCTACGATGAAGATCATGGTGTCTAGCCGGTGACGATGGAGATCATGACGATGCTTTGGAGATGGAGATCAAAAGCACAAGATGATGATGGCTATATCATGTCACATATTTTGATTGCATGTGATGTTTATCTTATTATGATTCTTAGTTTGCTTAGAACGACGGTAGCATTATAAGATGATCCCTTACAAAATTTCAAGGTACAAGTGTTCTCCTTGAGTATGCACCGCTGTGAAAGTTCATCGTGCCGAGACACCATGTGATGAACGAGTGTGATAAGCTCTACGTTCAAATACAACGGGTGTAAGACAGTTTTGCACATGCAGAATACTCGGGTTAAACTTGATGAGCCTAGCATATATAGACATGGCCTCGGAGTACTGGAGACCGAAAGTTCGAGCGTGAACCATTGAAAACTATTCCATCTCACGTGATGATTGTACATGGTTTAGTTGATTTGGATCACGTGATCATTTAGATGACTAGAGGGATGTCTATCTAAGTGGGAGTTCCTTAGTAATTTGATTAATTGAACTTTAATTTATCATGAACCTAGTCCAGATAGTTTTTGCATATCTATGTTGTTATAGATCAATGGCCTTTGCTACTGTTCCCTTGAATTTTAATGTGTTCCTAGAGAAAGCTATGTTGAAAGATGATGGTAGCAACTACACGGACTGTGTCCATAACTTGAGGATTATCCTCATTGCTGCACAGAAGAATTATGTCCTGGAAGCGCCGCTAGGTGACAGGCCTGCTGCAAGAGCAACTCCGGACGTTATGAATGTCTGGCAAGCTCGTTCTGATGACTACTCGATAGTTTAGTGTGCCATGCTTTACGGCTTAGAATCGAGACTTCAACGACATGTTGTACATCTTGGAGCATATGAGATGTTCCAAGAGTTGAAGTTAATATTTCAAGCAAATGACCGAATTGAGAGATATGAAGTCTCCAATAAGTTCTATAGTTGCATGATGGAGGAGAACAGTTCTATCAGTGAACACTTGCTCAGAATGTCTGGGTAGTATAATCATATGACTCAACTTGGTTGCAAAGTTGACGAAGATAGTGTTATTGACAGAGTTCTTCAATCACTGCCACCAAGCTAGAAAGGCTTCGTGATGAACTATAACATGTAAGGGATGCATAAGTCAATTCCCGAGCTCTTCGCTATGCTCAAAGCTGCGGAGGTAGAAATCAAAAAGGAGCATCAAGTGTTGATGGTTAACAAGACCACTAGTTTCAAGAAAAAGGGCAAGGGAAATAAAGGGAACTTCCAGAAGAATAGCAAGACAGTTGCAACTCCCGCGAAGAAACCCAAGTCTGGAGCCAAGCCTGAAACTGAGTGCTTCTACTGCAAGGGACTGGACACTAGAAGTGGAACTGTCTCAAGTATTTGGCGGATAAGAAGGATGGCAAAGTGAACAAAGGCATATTTGATATACATGTTATTGATGTGTAGCTTACTAATGCTCGTAGTAGCACCTGGATATTTGATAGTGGTTCGGTTGCTAATATTTGTAACTCGAAATAGGGGCTACGAATTAGACGAAGATTAGCTAAGGACGAGGTGACGATGCACGTGGGAAATGGTTCCAAAGTCGATGTGATCGCCGTCGGCATGCTACCTGTTGGGGATATAAGTATTTGATATGACCCGCCCAGGAGGGGTCAGGTTATCCAATGGCGGTTCATGGGCCAAGCCCAGAAGCATGTTGACGATGGCGGTTCAATGAGAGTAATTCATAAAGGGCCCAAGGCCCAGAGAGGCTTAAGGCATGTAAGTATAAACCGCCATATATGTTAACTTGTATTGTAAGGCATGTAACAAGAGTCACCGGGCCGGACATGATTGTATGAGCCGGCCGGGACTCCGTAGGCCGCAGGGCGCCAACCCGTGTATATAAGGGGACGACCCGGTAGCGTCTTAGGGCAAAAAACAACAGATCGAGAGCTAGGCAAGCGTATTCGCTCCATAGCAATCGACACCCCTGCAATTCCACCTCAAACTGGATTAGGTTTTACCCTCACCACAAGGGGCCGAACCAGTATAAACTTCCTGTGTATATTGTCCCGTTTTAACCCCTTTAAACTAACCACGTCACTATGGCTCCGCAACTAACTCCTTCCCTTAGGACATCTGCCGTGACAACTCCATGACAGTTGGAGCCCATTGTGGGGCCTGCGGCCTGTGGTTTCGAGTTCTTGAAGGGCAACTTCGAAGCGTTCAAGGGACATGCCGTGGGCCGGATGACCAGGAGTCATCGTGGCAAGTTCTACATCGACGATGCAGGCTCGGGTCCCGAGGCCAACTCAATTGAGTACGGGTACCGGGTCCCCTTCACCGGAATCCACGTCTTCATCGGCAAGATCGGCGAATCGGGCCCTAAGCCGGACACCTGCACCGACCTCATCGAGACAGCTCAGCGTGCACGACCCGCCCGGGTTCAGGCCGCCGTGAAGCGTGCTTTTATTGGTTACGTTCAGGGCGCTGGAGGTTCTGGATCTCGTGGTGAGACGGACATTCTCTCCGACGGTGAGTCGTCCACAGGTGAGACTAATTCAATGTATTAGATGCAGAGTAGACGGCTTGGGGGCTGGTCCGATGGTAGCAGTATTCCGGACCCCTGTGAGCCGCTGAGCAGGGTGGCGATTTTCATGAGTAGCACCCAGCCGACTCTCAGCTCGACAGTCGTCGGGGCTATAACGCCCGGGGCAACGGCAACCGCAGCAGGCGTGGGCGGATCAACGCACCCACCGGCTCAAGTCTTGATAGATCTGTTGGAGGCTCTGGCGACTCTGATGGGAACGGAGGTGACCCCAGAGAACCAGGACCAACACAAGGCGGATATGGATAAGCTGTGATAGTAGATAGCGCAAGCCAAAGTAGACCTGGCGGCGGAGAATGCCAGGATGACTGCAGAATGGGCTGTCTTGGACGCCCAGGCTCAGAGGATTCAACCGGATTCTTACCAGCTCTCGGTGGATCAGAACGCTGCTAATGAGGTCATGAGGAGGAAGCAACTGAGTCATCTGGCTTTCGTTTATGAGCCAAGGAATCTTTTCAACACAGCTGGAGCGGGGGGCAGTAACCCGCTAGGGGCAAACCTGATGACTGAAGCACCTAGGGCCAGAGGGCCGGTTCAACTGCATATGACAGGCTCTCTCTATGCAAATCAAAACTGCCCGCACCTCATTACCCGGTGACACCGGCGGGTCACTATTCCAACACTCTGAAAACATGATAGCAGCGGCGACGAGATTGGCGGCTTTGCCAGTCGAGGGCGAAACTCCAGTGGCGATGGAGACCCGGAGGGCCCAGGAACTGCTTCAGACTGCACTACAATAGCAACAGGCTTATTCTTATAGTCGAGACCGGATTTACTCAACCCCCCGTCCAAGTGTCAGTTATAGCAATCATGTTGACTAGCCAGAGGTTTCAAGCACAGAGCGGCACCGTAACTCGCCTCATGGGCATAACCCGGTGCGGCATGACGCCAATGCACAGGACTTAGTGGATCAGGACAGGATGCACCGAGAGGCCGAGCTGGCGGCTCAAGCGGTAGATCATCAGCCGTCGCCATATTACCCGGCAACTTCAGTAGAGACAGACAGAACTTCTAGAGCTTGGGGCGTGCCGTGCTTAACGGCGGCTATACGGAACGAGCGATTGCCCAAGGATTTCAAGGACCCTCGTAAGGTGCCTAACTACACAGCAGATTAGCCCCCCGAGGCTTGGATAGAGAGTTACGAGATGGCTATGGAGATGTTGAACGTTAGTGAAGCTGCATGTGCTAAGTATTTCACCATGATGCTGGAAGGCACATCTCATAACTAGTTGAAAGGATTGCCTGTCAATTCCATTGGATCGTGGGCAGAGCTGAAGGCCAAGTTTATCAAGCATTTCAAGGATACATGCAAGCAGCCAATGTCAATTGTGGATCTAGATTCTTGTGTTCAGAACGAGGGCGAATCGACGACCAGTTGGGTGCTCCGGGTCTCAACCATCATGCATTCTTCAGATAAGATCAACGTCGAGTCCGCGATATTAACGTTGGAGAAAAATTGCCGGTTCCTTCCGCTCAAGCTAAAGTTGGGGCGGCTTAAGCGTCATTGTGACGATATGGGGGAGCTCATGGCAGCTCTCGTCAAATATGCCGACTCTGATAGTACCAAGGACCCCGAGTCTGAGGCTAAAAGACCGGGAAAGGAAAAAAAAGACTAATGACCCGGGAGGACATCAGTTTAACCCGGCCAATCAGGGCAGTGGAAACAAGCGCAAGGCTGACACTTTTGTAGATAATACCGGGACACATAATTTTAACCAGCGCCGCAAGGTGATACGTCCATTTTGCATCATTCTTATATGTTGATATTTATTGCACTATGGGCTGTTAATACATGTTTTGTCACAATACTTATGCCTTTTCTCTCTTATTTTACAAGGTTTACATGAAGAGGGAGAATGCCGGCAGCTGGAATTCTGGGCTGGAAAAGGATCAAACTCTGGAAACCTATTCTGCACAACTCCAAAAGCCCCGAAACTCAACAGAACTCCATTTCAGAAAATATAAAAAATATCTGGTGAAAGAAGTTCATGAGGGGGGCCACCGGCTGTCCACGAGGGTGGGGGCGCATTCCCCAACCCAGGGCGTGCCCCCTGTCTCGTGGGCCCACCGAAGGTCCCCCGATGCCCACATTGCTTTCGGGACCAGACGCCGCCATCTCGAGGCGGAACCGAGGCGGAAACCAATCTAGGGCTCCGGCAGAGCCGTTCTGCCGGGGATACTTCCCTCCGGAGGGGGAAATCATCACCGCCGTCATCACCAACAACTCTCCCATCTTGGGGAGGGCTATATTCATCAACATCTTCACCAGCACCATCTCCTCTCAAAGCCTAGTTCATCTCTTGTATCCAATCTTTGTACCCAAACCTCAGATTGGTATCTGTGGGTTGCTAGTAGTGTTGATTACTCCTTGTAGTTGATGCTAGTTGGTTTATTTGGTGGAAGATCATATGTTCAGATCCATTATGCATATTAATACCCCTCTGATCATGAACCATATTATGTCTTGTGAGTAGTTACTTTTGTTCCTGAGGACATGGGAGAAGTCTTGCTATTAGTAGTCATGTGAATTTGGTCTTCGTTCGATATTTTGATGAGCTGTATGTTGTCTCTCCTCTAGTGGTGTCATGTGAGCGTCGACTACATGACACTTCACCATTATTCGGGCCTAGAGGAGGGCATTGGGAAGTAATAAGTAGATGATGGGTTGCTAGAGTGACAGAAGCTTAAACCCTAGTTTATGCGTTGCTTCGTAAGGGGATGATTTGGATCCATATGTTTCAGGCTATGGTTAGGTTTACCTTAATACTTATTTTGTAGTTGCGGATGCTTGCATTAGAGGTTAATCATAAGTGGGAGGCTTGTCCAAGTAAGGACAGCACCCAAGCACCGGTCCACCGACATACTAAATTATCAAAGTACCGAACGCGAATCAGATGATCGTGATGAAAACTAGCTTGACGATAATTCCCATGTGTCCTCGGGAGTGCTTTCCTTTATATAAGAGTTTGTCCAGGCTTGTCCTTTGCTACAAAAAGGATTGGGACACCTTGATGCACCTTATTTACTTTTACCTTTTGTCACTTGCTACCAATTACCTTATCACAAAACTATCTGTTACCTATAATTTCAGTGCTTGCAGAAAATACCTTACTAAAAACTGCCTATCATTTCCTTCTGCTCCTCGTTGGGTTCGACACTCTTACTTACCGAAAGGACTACGATAGATCCCCTACACTTGTGGGTCATGACAAGGGGAAGCCGCCTCCTCAACCTACTGCACCTATTGAAAATGTTTGCTTTGAAATTTCTTCGGGTATGATAGAGAAACTGCTTGAAAATCCCTTTACAGGAGACAGAACACTACATCCCGATTTACATCTTATCTATGTGGATGAAGTTTGTGGATTGTTTAACTTGCAGGTATGCCCGCGGATGTTATCAAGAAGAAGGTCTTCCCTTTATCTTTGAAGGGAGATGCATTGACATGGTTTAGGCTATGTGATGATATGGGATCATGGAACTATAATCGTCTGAAGTTGGAATTTCATCAGAAGTTCTACCCTATGCACCAGGTTCATCGTGATCGTAATTATATTTATAATTTCTAGCCTCGCGAAGGAGAAAGCATCGCTCAAGCTTGGGGGAGGCTTAAGTCAATGTTATATTCATGCCCCAATCATGAGCTCTCAAGAGAAATGATAATTCAAAAATTGTATGCTCGGCTTTCTCTCAATAATCGCTCCATGCTCGATACTTCTTGTTCTGGCTCTTATATGATGAAGACTATTGAATTCAAATGGGATTTATTGGAAAGAACTAAATGCAACTATGAAGATTGGGATTTCGACGAAGGTAAGGAGTCAGGTATGACCCCTAAGAATGATTGTGTTAAAGCTTTTATGGATACCGATGTTTTCCGTGAGTTTAGCACTAAATATGGTCTTGACTCTGAGATAGTAGCCTCTTTCTGTGAATCTTTTGCTACTCATGTTGATCTCCCCAAGGAGAAGTGGCTTAAATACCATCCCCCTATTGAAGTAAAAGTAGTTGAACCTGTTAAAGTTGAAGAAAAGACTATCACTTATAATGTTGATCCTATTGTTCCTACTGCTTATATTGAGAAACCACCTTTCCCTGTTAGGATAAAGGAACATGCTCAAGCTTCAACCGTAGTTCGTATGAGTAATACTAGAACACCTACACCCTCTGAGCAAATTAAAGTTGAGCCTAGTGTTGCTATGGTTAAAGATCTCTCGGTAGAAGATTTAGATGGACATGTAATTTACCTTCAAGAAGAGTCTGCTAGAATAGCCAAACCCAATGCTAGGAATAGACATAGACCTATTGTAGGCTTGCATGTTATCTCTGTTAAGATAGGAGATCATTGCTATCATGGCTTATGTGACGTAGGTGCTAGTGCGAGTATTATCCCTCTTGATTTATATCGAGAAATTATGCATGATATTGCACCTGTTGAGTTAGAAGGGATTGATGTTACGATTAAGCTAGCTAATAGAGACACTATTTCACCAGTTGGGATTGTTAGAGATGTTGAAGTCTTGTGTGGGAAGGTTAAATACCCTGCTGATTTTCTTGTTCTTAGTTCCACACAAGATAAATTTTGTCCCATTATATTTGGTAGACCCTTCTTGAATCCTGTTAATGCCAAGATAGACTACGTGAAATATATTGTTACAACGGGATTAGGGGATATGTCTCATGATTTTAACTTTGCTAAATTTCGTAGACAACCCCTTGAAAAGGAACCACCTAGTAAGGATGAAATTATTGGTCTTGCTTCTATTGCCGTGCCCCCTATTGATCCTTTAGAACAATACTTGCTAGACCATGAAAATGATATGCATTTGAATGAGAGAAGGGAAATAGATGAAATATTCTTTAAACAGGGACCCATATTGAAAAACAACTTGCGTGTTGAAATCTTAGGGGATCCTCCTCCACCCAAGGGTGGTCCCGTCTTTGAACTTAAACCTTTGCCTGATAATCTTAAGTATGTTTATCTTGATGAAAAGAAAATATATCCTGTTATTATTAGTGCTAACCTTTCAGAGCAGGAAGAAGAAAAACTATTGAAAACTCTAAAGAAGCACCGTGCTGCTATTGGATATACTCTGGATGATCTTAAGGGCATTGGTCCCACTATATGCCAACACAAGATAAATTTGGAAGAAAATGCCAAACGAGTTATTGATCATCAGCGATGATTAAATCCTAAGATGAAAGAAGTGGTAAGGAAGGAAATACTAAAGCTTCTAGAGTCACGCATTATCTATCCCGTTGCTGATAGCCAGTGGGTAAGTCCTGTCCATTGTGTCCCTAAGAAGGGAGGTATGACTGTCGTTCCTAATGATAAAGATGAATTGATCCCGCAAAGAATCATTACAGTGTTGGGGAACGTAGCAGAATTCAAAAAAAATCTATGCTTTCACCAAGATCAATCTAAGGAGTCATCTAGCAACGAGCATACTGGAGTGCATCTACATACCCTTTTGTAGATTGCGTGCGGAAGCGTTCGAAGAAGCGTGGATGAAGTAGTCGTACTCTTCGCGTTCTTCGTCACCGATGATCCTAGCTTCGAACGGACGGCACCTCCGCGTTCAACACACGTCCGATACAGCAACGTCACCTCCTTCTTGATCCATCAAGGGGGGAGGAGAGGTCGTCGGAGATCCAGCAGCACGACGGCGTGGTGGTGGATGCAGCAGGAAATCCTGCAGGGCTTCACCGGCGCTCTGCGGAGGAGAATGAAGTGTGACGAGAGGGGGGAGAGGCGCCAGAGGCTTGGGTGCAGCTACCCTCTCCCCTCCTCACTATATATAGGGGCCAAGGGGGGGGGCGCCGGCCCTGGAGATCCAATCTCCAGGGTGGGGCGGCGGCCAGGGGGGCAGACTTGCCCCCCAACGCATAGGGGCGCCCCCTCCCCCTAGGGTTTCAACCCTAGGCGCATGGAGAGGGGGGCCCATGTGGTGCGCCAGCCCACCAGGGGCTGGCCCCTTCCCCCCTTCGGCCTAGGGGCCCCACCGGGATGGATGGACCCACCCGGTGGACCCCCGGGACCCCTCCTGTGGTCCCGGGACACTCCCGGTGACCCCCGGAGTTCACCCGATGGCCGAAACTGGACTTCCTATATATCATTCTTTACCTCCGGTCCATTCCGCAACTCCTCGTCACATCCGGGATCTCATCCGGGACTCCGAACAACATTCGGGTTTCCATGTGCATGTATCTCTACGACCCTAGCATTACCGAACCTTAAGTGTGTAGACCCTACGGGTTCGGGAGACACGTAGACATGACCGAGACGACTCTCCGGTCAATAACCAACAGCGGGATCTGCATACCCATGTTGGTTCCCACGTGTTCCTCGATGATCTTCATCGGATGAACCACTATGTCAAGGATTCACTCAATCCTGTATGTCATTCCCTTTGTCCACCGGTACGGTACTTGCCCGAGATTCGATCGTCGGTATACCCGATACCTTGTTCAATCTCGTCATGGCAAGTCTCTTTACTCATTCCGTAATCCATCATCCCGTGACTAACTCCTTAGTCACTTTGAGCTCATTATGATGATGTCTTACCGAGAGGGCCCAGAGGTACCTCTCCGTCATACGGAGTGACAACATCCCAGTCTCGGTTCGTACCAACTCAACAGACACTTTCGGAGATACCCGATGCGTACCTTTATAGTCACCCAGTTACGTTGTGACGTTTGGCACACCCAAAGTATTCCTACGGCATCCGGGAGTTGCACAACCTCATGGTCTAAGGAATAAATACTTGACACCGAAAAGCTTATGCATTATGAACTCTACGATCTCGTGCTAGGCTCGGAATTGGGTCTCGTCCATCACATCATTCTCCTAATGATGTGATCCCGTTATCACTGACATCCTATGTCCATGGTCAGGAAACCGTGACCATCTGTTGATCAACGAGCTAGTAACTAGAGGCTTAACAGGGACTCACTGTGGTCTATATATTCACACATGTGATGGCTTCTCGCCCCTCGTTGGTTACCCCAAGTGGAAGGTTTGAGATGCAGTGTAGCGGAAGTTTTCCCTTGGCAAAGATACCAAGGATCGATTTCCCCTGAGACTCCAAGGTTCAACAAGAAGGTGTCAACTGCTAACGGCGCCAGATAATTAGCAATCAACTTGGACCTGCACACAGATACAAATAACTTTGCTCCCAACGAGTACAGAGAGGTTGTCAATCCCTCCGGCCTTGTCGTTTACAAAGGATCAAACGCAAGAGATAATAGTGATAGGTATTTCTACAACTAGTAAGTAAAAGCGGAAAGTAAAATAGCGGATGTGATCAGTGATGGTAATATGGACCGGGGTCCCATGATGTTCACTAGTGATGTCTCTCTCCCAAAAGACGATAAAACAGCTATGTGAGGTAAACGAATTACAGCTGGGCAATTGACAGAATTATGTGCGCAAACCAATGCTAACTATGTTGCAAGAAAGGTAGAGGTTCAAAGCATGGGCGGTACGCCAAGGCAAGTAGACCGAAATCCATCTGCATCTACTACTAATCATCCACCTTGAGATATCTATCCAGAACATCTCGCTAGTATTAAGTCGCGAGTCCCACCCATATTGTAAACTCAAAGCAACAGACAACTGCATTAAAAGAACTTTGCGTAAAGTAAACAATCCTTGCACCCGCGAGTACAAGCACCGTTGTTTTCCCCCTTGTGGCAACAGCACATCCCCTAGACTCATGTTTCTGTCACTCAAGCTAGTCATCGAGGGGCATGAACCCACAATCGAGCATAACGTTCCCTCTTGGATTCACTACCTACTACTTGGCCAAAGCAATAAATAACAACGGAGAACATGCAAGAATTACTTAAGAACATAAATATAAAAGAGGTAAATCAAATATATTACTCAAACACAATCTGAACATAATCTCACAATCCATCGGATCCTAGCAAACTCATCATAGCAACAGCATAAGGATTACATATGTGCCTCGATCATGTAGGGCAGCTCACGAGGTCTAATTAGTGAAGCACAAGAAGGGGAGGAGAACATCACATAGCTACTGGTCATGGACCCGTGGTCCAAGGGAGACTACTCACAACTCATCCGGGAGGCGTCCATGGTGGTGGAGAGGCTCCCGGTGTTGATCCTCCCCTCCGGCAGGGTGCCGGGAAGAGTTCTCCTGGTGCTCCCGATCTTGGAAGCGCGGCGGCGGCGGAACAGAGATGAGATCGCGAAAAAGGGTTCCGTCCTCGAGGGTTTCGGGACGCGTGTTAAATATATGCCAAAGGGGGGCATCAGCGGAGGCCTGGGGGGCCCAGGGGCCCCTCCGGCGCGGCCAGGAGGGGGGCCGCGCCACCAGGGCGCCTCGAGCCCTGGTGGCCCCCCTCCGGCCCTACTTCAGCTGTGTGAAAGCTTCCGGAATGCTGATTTTTTATATAATTTTTCCGGGATTTTTCTGGCAGTTTTCGTGACGGGAAAACCTGAAATACAAAAACAGCAGAAAACAGAAACTGGCACTGGGGTGCACTGAGTTAATAGGTTAGTCCAAATATGATCAAAAGTGTATGGAAGTGTATAAATATCATAGCAATATCACCCAAAAGAGGCATGGAGCAAGCAGAAATTATAGATACGTTTTAGACGTATCAACATCCCCAAGCTTAATTCCTGCTCGTCCTCGAGTAGGTAAATGATAACAAGAATAATTTCTGTGGTGACATGCTATTAACCATCTAAGGATTTTTCATAGTCATATGACAAAAGCTTACTGAGACAATGAATCTGTAGTAATTAAGTTGCCTCATGAGAGAATCACAAAGAACTGAAAGTTTTACAATATGATACTGAAACACTCAAAAAGATTTGTAATGAGCATGGTGTGCAAATATGATAAAGTGATATCTCGCTTGCCCCCTTTAGTGAAGCAAAACATAAATGCAGGGGCACCTCCAAGGTTTAAGTGATGACTAGATACAATGATTTCAGAATAAACGATATCACAATCATGCAAAAGACAATGCTACTTTGGGACAATGCACATTACACTCAGAATGACAATCATGCTCTTAATAGTTGGTGCTTTAAAAGAAGGTGGAGACTCTCGAACCGTGGCTTTCGTTGGCAAGGTTGAAAACCCGTAGTCGGAAACAAAGACAAAACATGTACCAGAGCTCTTGGTTTTAAAAACAGAGGTAATATTTTTTTTGGATATGCATGTTTCGTCAACGAATGCTAGCAGACAACTCAATCACTTCTTGAGATGGACAAGTTTCGAGGAACGGCTCCCGAATGAGGACGATCACATCCTCTTAATCTCCTTTGTTTATCACTGCCAAAGTTTTCTGATTTCTCATGAACAAAGCGTGAAGGAGGGTTTGTTTGTTATATTATTTTTGAGCCGGGCGCACTCTTTGCCAGTTCCTTCTCGTATTATGGGTTTGCACATTAGACATGCAATCCCGGCGTGAAGCTTGTCCAACTTAAAAAGATCATGAATTAACTACTACTTCCTCATGAACTAAAACAGAGGCACAAAAGAGAAATGCTTTTTTGAATAATTTCGAGATGGTACATGAAAGTCTTCGTTAGGAATGGCAGGTAAATACCATGTATAGGAAGGTATGGTGGACTCATATGGCATAACTGGTTTAAAGGATTTTGGATGCACAAGCAGTCAGTCCACTTAGTACAGGTGGAGGTTAGCAAAAGACTGGGAGCGACCAACTAAAAGAGCAATGACGGTCATAATCATGCAGAGCGACAAAGCAACATTGAATCAGGCATGGAAGTTATATCGCTACTCAGAAATAAAAGATCATCAAGGCTTGACAGACTTTCTTTACAGTCTTAAATATGCGTGAGCATACGCCAAGTCAATCAAAATAAATTCTTGAAGGAAGATATCACTAAGCCATACCACATCATAGGCAAACAAATCATGTTGGTACTCCAATAACACATTGGGAACCCCCCAGCTATTTGAGACTAACCATAAGAAAACATGAACTACTAAGCACCATTATGCACGTAGCATTTT
The DNA here is from genome assembly GCA_902687465.1 of Secale cereale. Lineage (NCBI taxonomy): Eukaryota > Viridiplantae > Streptophyta > Magnoliopsida > Poales > Poaceae > Secale > Secale cereale. The sequence continues at coordinate 199,979,112 of LR738715.1, read as the reverse complement.
TATCATAGACATATCGACCATTGCAACAGAAGCCAACTCTCTTAATAAGATAAGAATGATAATTAAAGAGAGTTCCAACGACCAACTAAACAAAAGCTCTTTAAAAAGATAAGCATGAAAACTAAGAGCTAAGCATGACAGTAGCTATTGAAAGACAAAGAACACACACAGCAAAGATAGACATGAAAATTATATGTTATGTTCTAGGTTGAAGTGGAGCGTGTTTCTCTCCCACACAAAGAAAGCTGAGTTCCGACTCATTATGAAAAGCTAAAGAAAACTAAAAAGGAAACTAAGAGCAAGACGCTCCAAGCATAGCACATAACACATGAAGTGATAAAAATATAGTGGAACGAAAGACGAACTGATAATGTTGATGGAGAAGGGGATGCACGGGGGCATCCCCAAGCTTAGACGCTTGAGTCTTCTTGAATATTTCTTGGGGGTGCATGGGGGCATCCCCAAGCTTGAGCGTTTGACACTCCTGAATCTTTTTATCATCTTCCCCCGCACACTTGAAAGATCCCTTCATACATAACTCATCATAATCTGATTAGCGAGGTTAGTACCCATAATAATATAATTGTTCCTTGCTGGAAATAAGGATATTCTTGAAGGTCTACTGTTTCTCAAGATTGCCAAAATGTTTTTGCAAAGAAAAAGCAAGCTCAAGGTTTGCAAAATGAAGGAAAGGCAAAACAGGACAGAATCTGTGAAAAACAGACCAGCAGGTAGTAAATGATTTTTTCGGGGCACTTCTGCAACTCTAATCAAAAAACTCAGAACAGACACCCGAAAGACAATTGTATAGAGCACGCTGTCGAAAAAATTCAGACCAAAAAGATGATCTGGTGATTTTATACGAATTTTTCTATCCAAGGACAGAATCTGTTTCGTGGACAGCACGTCACAACTTTTGAACTTTCTTGCAATCAGAGGCTACACTTGGCACAAAGTTGAAAAGTAAAGATACAATGATGATGCTACTGTAGTAACAACATCAAGACACAACAAAAGCAAAATAAAATTTTATTCATGTGGGCTGCCTCCCAAAAGCGCTTTCTTTTATGCCTTTAAGCTAGGCATAATGCAAAGAGGAATCAATAATCATCATAATAATCGGAGTTATAAATTGCTTGAAATGGTTCCTCAACAAGTTCACTCTTGTTCCTTCTAGGAAAGGGGTACACACCTTTTGCATTTCCGCGTAAGCGGATTTGTCCCTTACCTATATCGATGAAGCCTTTTACCGCTCGGAGGAAGTCCCTTCCAAGCACTATATTTCCTTGGTTTGGCTTCATGATGAAGAAATCAATCATTGCAATCCCTTTAAGGAATTTAACTGGCACGTCTTTTATTCTTCCCTGGATTTCAGAAATATCTCCATTAGTGTGTTCATGATAAGATGATAACCTATCCATGTCAAATTTTAAAGAATAATGAACAATTTTTGGCACAGTAGAAACCATAGATCCAATATCACAATAAGCAAGGAAGTCTTGATTAGAGATGCTAATCCTAACAAAAGGCTCCCAATCATTGTCTATTTCCAAAATATCTCTCTTATTGGGTTTGGGTTTCTCTACCTTCATTAAGTCTAGAGCATCCATTCTCTTCTCAATAGTAGCAAGTCTATCTATGACAGTATCAAAGTTATGATCATAAACAAAGTAACTAGATAGACCATGTATAATTTCGAGAGCTCTAGCTTCGTCACACTCTAGGAAATCTCCTTCAGCTATAATATCAAGAGAGTGTTTACACCATTTAAAAAGACCATGGTAAAAATTTATAAGCACAATTTTTATAGGTATCCAAGGCATAATTCTCCTATGTGCATCAGAAATTCTGTCCCATGCCTTCTTCATATTTTCTCCATCCTTTTGATGGAAATCTAAAACTTCTGATTCCCTCAAAGCACCAAATCCTAACATGCTTGACTAAACAGAAAGGACTACTAGCAAATAATTAATTTTTTTTTGTGATTTTTGATAAAGGATACTAAAGCGAAACTGAAAGGTAAACTAACAAGACTATAAAGCAAAGGTAAAAGATAGCGTGCAACTCCCCTATCTTGAAGAGTGGAGTCCCCGGCAACGGCGCCAGAAAACTTTGCTTGATGGCTTCTTGCCCCTCGTTGGTTACCCCAAGTGGAAGGTTTGAGATGCAGTGTAGCGGAAGTTTTCCCTTGGCAAAGATACCAAGGATCGATTTCCCCTGAGACTCCAAGGTTCAACAAGAAGGTGTCAACTGCTAACGGCGCCAGATACTTAGCAATCAACTTGGACCTGCACACAGATACAAATAACTTTGCTCCCAACGAGTACAGAGAGATTGTCAATCCCTCCGGCCTTGTCGTTTACAAAGGATCAAACGCAAGAGATAATAGTGATAGGTATTGCTGCAACTAGTAAGTAAAAGCGGAAAGTAAAATAGCGGATCTGATCAGTGATGGTAATATGGACCGGGGTCCCATGATGTTCACTAGTGATGTCTCTCTCCCAAAAGACGATAAAATAGCTATGTGAGGTAAACGAATTACAGCTGGGCAATTGACAGAATTATGTGCGCAAACCAATGCTAACTATGTTGCAAGAAAGGTAGAGGTTCAAAGCATGGGCGGTACGCCAAGGCAAGTAGACCGAAATCCATCTGCATCTACTACTAATCATCCACCTTGAGATATCTATCCAGAACATCTCGCTGGTATTAAGTTGCGAGTCCCACCCATAGTGTAAACTCAAAGCAACAGACAACTACATTAAAAGAAATTTGCGTAAATTAAACAATCCTTGCACCCGCGAGTACAAGCACCGTTGTTTTCCCCTTTGTGGCAACAACACATCCCCTAGACTCATGTTTCTGTCACTCAAGCTAGTCATCGAGGGGCATGAACCCACAATCGAGCATAACGTTCCCTCTTGGAGTCACTACCTACTACTTGGCCAAAGCAATAAATAACAACGGAGAACATGCAAGAATTACTTAAGAACATAAATATAAAAGAGGTAAATCAAATATATTACTCAAACACAATCTGAACATAATCTCACAATCCATCGGATCCCAGCAAACTCATCATAGCAACAGCATAAGGATTACATATGTGCCTCGATCATGTAGGGCAGCTCACGAGGTCTAATTAGTAAAGCACAAGAAGGGGAGGAGAACATCACATAGCTACTGGTCATGGACCCATGGTCCAAGGGAGACTACTCACAACTCATCCGGGAGGCGTCCATGGTGGTGGAGAGGCTCCCGGTGGTGATCCTCCCCTCCGGCAGGGTGCCGGGAAGAGTTCTCCTGGTGCTCCCGATCTTGGAAGCGCGGCGGCGGCGGAACAGAGATGAGATCGCGAAAAAGGGTTCCGTCCTCGAGGGTTTCGGGACGCGTGTTAAATATATGCCAAAGGGGGGCATCAGCGGAGGCCTGGGGGGCCCAGGCGCCCCCCGGCGCGGCCAGGAGGGGGGCCGCGCCACCAGGGCGCCTGGAGCCCTGGTGCCCCCCTCCGGACCTACTTCGGCCGTGTGGAAGCTTCCGGAACGCTGATTTTTTATATAATTTTTCCGGGATTTTTCTGGCAGTTTTCGTGACGGGAAAACCTGAAATACAAAAATAGCAGAAAACAGAAACTGACACTGGGGTGCACTGAGTTAATAGGTTAGTCCAAATATGATCAGAAGTGTATGGAAGTGTATAAATATCATAGCAATATCACCCAAAAGAGGCATGGAGCAAGCAGAAATTATAGATACGTTTTAGACGTATCAACATGTATCGCTCTGTGGGGACCCCGACTTAGAAGTCGAGATCACCGAATGCACGTGTACAGTGATCCCAGAGATCAATGCTCACTGAACACACAGAAGCTGAAATAACAAGAGTCTTACATCCATACAAATAGTCTTACACGAATTAAGGCCGTTATGGCCAAGTCTTACATAGATAGAGCCTCGCAGGCTGAATGGGAAACAACTTAAATAGCGGAAGTCTTCGATAAATGGGTAGAACCCATGCCATCTGCCTTAACCCTACTGGCATTCTGACTGGGATAGCGTCCTAGTTCGCATGTTCGTCTCCAAAGAACTCTTCCTCATAATCCTGCTCTTCCATGCCTGGCCAATTAAATAACCAGTGGCAAGCCAATGAGTACTTTGAATGTACACGCAAGCAACCCATGATGTGGTAACAATGCAATGGAACAATAATGAACAATCTAGCAGGAAGCTAGAACAATATGCTATCATCAAGTTATGCATCATTAACCTCGCGTAACCTCGAGAACAGGTTACCGATATCAACATGAATATGATTCAACTCATCGAGTCAAGTCTCCACCTTGACTTATCACACATATATATACCAACACCGATGAAGTAAAATTCTGGACATAGTTTAAGTAGCACCACCCATCTGTCCATGACCGTGGACACGGCTATTCGAATAGTTTTACACTCTGCAGAGGTTGTACACTTTACCCACAAGATCCGGGGAACTTCCGTGTCATCCACGACCCGCGGTACCTCAAGTACCCGGGGTAAGCACCCGGTCATTACCTTTCCTTAGACGACACTAACATAGAGTCCACTCGTTGGCACACGGCCCTCGGGTACAAACAATAGATCACAGGACTTGCCCTAATTTCAATGTTCACGTGTACCCGAAGGGACCAACGGTGTGTCCGGTGCCCTGTGAAAACAGTCATGGCCGCCTATCCAAGCACGACCCCGTCCCGGGAAAGACCTCAAGTCTTCCCGTCACTAGTAATGCGGGCACCATGCTAGTATCGACCTAAGTAATCAATAAAGCCCCGTCCCATAAGGGGTAGTGTGGTTGCACATGTTTGGTTGGGACGGTAGTCACACATAAATCTAATCCATCATTCCACCATGCACATGATCTACCGGCACATCACTTCTTTCTCAAGTGATGACCTAACACTTCATCACCCTCGGGCATTAGGGGCACCCGACGAGTTCATGCAAAGATTTCAACTACGAGGGTTCATCTCACACATGCATAATATAAGCATCATGACCATCTATTTGCATGTCATCTAGCACTTAGCAAGATCAAGATCAAGCATGCATCATGTGGTGGAATCAACTAGGTTACCATCGTAACCCTATCATCATGCATCGGAAACAAACGGTTCCGAGGAACAAGTGTATCATGGTCAAAGGGCTGCTTGCCTGGATTGGCTTGGTCTTCAAAGTCTTCAAGTCCTTCTCCTTCTTCTTCCACAGAAACTTCGTCAAATACGGGATCTATACGTCGCATAATAACCACGGGAAAATAAGAATACAAATAAAACAGAAAAATCAAAGTGCTCAGAAAAATGTCAACTCATTTTTGTAAAATACTAGAGAGATTTCTAAGATGGGAAAAAATCTTAGTTGGAGTTTTGGAGTTACATAATAGGATATATTGATTTTTGAACATGAGTTATACTGCTCAAATTTGAATTTAAATTTGAACAGTACAGAAAAGTTTCATGGATTTGAATGAAAGTGGTACCATTAAATAGGTTGGAATATTGCAAGATTTTAGGAGTTGGAATTATTTAATTTGGATCAATATTCTTTTCTGTATAAATGTTTAAATCATTTACATAAAAGAAAAAGGGAAAAGGGTCCTGTGCACTGGGTCAGAGAAGGCCACAGTGCACGGCCCAGACGGCTCGCCCTGGCCGCACGGGAGCCAGCGCGCGCACGTCAGGTTTTCAAACCTGACGGGCGGGGCCTGTGGGTCAGCGGCACAGAGGAGGGGGAGAGAGGTGGGGGGATGACAGGCGGGGCCCGCCTGTCATCTCTAACCCCGCGGTCACGGCGGCGGCGAGCTCACCGGCGACGATTCCGGCCACGACGACGGCAACGGAGGCCAGGGACGGACTCAGTGGCGTGTTGCGGTTGCAGTGGTGGTAGCGCGGCACGGCGGGGAGGCCTGGTTCGCCGGCGACGAGGTTGGACGGCGGAAGCTCGTCGGAGAGTCGTGGTCGAGGTCGTTTCCGACTGCCACAGAGAGGGGAAACAGGGGGGAAAGAGTCAGTGAGGTGCGGCGGTTCCAAAACAGGTGGAAGGAGAAGCAGGGGAGGCCTGTACCTCGAGATCGCCGGCGGCCCGACGCGGCGGAGCTCCGGTCGATCCCGAGCACTGGGACCTCCTGGGGTCGATCTGAGGGTGCTGGAGTGATTAGTGGAGAGGTGTGAGGCTTGTGGTGGTGCTGGAGAAGCTCGGGGAGGCCTATTTATAGGGGCTCGACGGAGACCCGCGGTCCAGTGCGCAGGCGAGCTTCGTCTCGAGGCTACAGCGCACGGGAGGCGACGGGGATGAGTCTGGGGAGTTCCTGGACGAGCTCCACGTCCAGCTGAGGTAAGAGGAGGAGCGGGGGAGCGTCAGAGGTGCGTGCGCGTGTGAAGCAGAGGAATGGCCGAAGCGGGCGGCCGGTGCGCGTGCGACGACGCTCACTGGAGGGCGCAGGAGGAGGGGGGACAGCGCCGGGGAGGTTGCGGACGTCGAGGCGCCTCGACTGGCGCGAGGGGGAGGCCCGAGGCTGTCGGGGGAGGCCGATTGGCCCGAGCCAGCGTGCGAGGTGCACTGTTCGCGCGCTCTGGAGCGTGCGTATTGCTGGCATCAGCATGCTCTCGCCGGCTTGGTCCGTTCCAGCGTGCCCAACAGTGTCTGGTGCGTAGAGGGGGAAGTAAAGAAATGCCCTGAGGCCTTGGATGCCCTGGGGATGCAGAGAGAGAGGGAGAGGGCTGGTAACATGGTGGAAATTGGCTGTACAACAAGGTAAACCAAGGGTTTCACCCCTCAATCATGGAGCTGAGGTGCTGGGGGAGTTACTGGAGGTGGCTGGTAACTCAATGAACCTGTGGTAAGAAGTTGAGGCCATGGAGAAAAGTGAAAGTGGTCAAGTTGGAGGTTTTAGAAATTCTGCAGAAGGTGTTTGATCAGTGTTTGATCAAGTAAATGAAGTCCACTTGACATGGCACTTGACAGGGTTGAAACACATGAGAAAATAGGGTGCTTCACCAAATTTGGGCTCATTTGAAGAAACTAGCCAATGTAACTTTGGTGAACCCTAGAAATCAACAGAAACAGTTTCATCTTGATTGAGTCAAGCTAATCATCTCCCCTTGATGCACCACTTGGTGTAGCATCATCATTTGGAGTATTGATCAAGCTCACAAAGTTTGAAGCTCCAGATAAAAAGTTGGTAATGTAAAGTTGTTCAAATTTGCATTTGAACAAAGAGGGTTTTGAGGTGATCTAATCAAGTTGCTCTATTCCAAATCTTGTTCCATTTGGTCTAGGTGCCTTATTAGGCCATTCTAGCATGTGCACCAAGTTTGAGAGCATTTGGACAAGTTTGGCAATGTAAAGTTGCTCAAACTTCAAATATGGACAGAATGGTTATGAAGGGGTTTGAGGAGGTTTTCTTGCTTCCCAAGGCATGGGACTTGGCAAGATCATCAAATATGTCATATATGACATGATAGAATTTCCCTGGAATTTTTGGAGAAAATTTCCTTTGTAAATATTTCAAAAGCTTGAAATATCCAGAAAGGGTTTTAGAGGGTTTAGCCCATTATTTTGAACATGACCAAGTGTTGAAACTCTTATATATGGACAATATATGTCCTCTGAGTCTCTCTGAATTTTGGCAAATATTTTTGAAACAGTTAAATAATTTTCCCTTATTAAAGACCATTTCTGGCCTTAAGAAAAAGCTTTTAAATAAAATAGAGAAATAACTTTTAAAATTATACCTTTGTGGTTTCTGGGAGTCCTATGACTACTAGGTCTCAAATAAACCTTTTGAAATAATTTTCTCACCCTAAATCAAGTACTTGCAGTGCAAATCTCAATTCAGGGGTTTTTGGAAAACTAAATCTATAAAATACTTTTTGGCCAAATTATTTTTGTAAGAAAATACTATACTGTTATATAACACTTGGCATGATCATTGGGCAGAAGTTTTGGGCATGGAGATGAAATCTACAAGAGGTCATAGTTGACTTTAATGAGCACATGAAAAAGCAAATGAAGAAAACTCAATTCCAAATAAAAACCAAATGATGCTAAAGAATTTTGCTGGTCCAAATTTTCATGCTCCAAAGTTACAAATAACATGTTACAAAATGCAGGGTGTGACAGACCTACCCCCCTTACAAGAATCTCGTCCCCGAGATTCCTAAACTAGGGCTTAAAAGAGGTCGGGAAACTCGGATCTAAGATAGTCTTCTCGTTCCCAGGTTGCTTCTGCTTCGGTGTGGTTGCTCCACTGGACCTTGAAGTACTTGATGGTACGGCTCCGCGTACGTCGTTCTGCTTCATCCAGAATACGAATGGGCTTCTCGCGGTAGGTCAAATCAGCCTGCAGATCAATGGCTTGGTGATCCACATCCTTGTAGAGATTGGGCTTGTCTGGAACTTGGAGACATTTCCGGAGTTGTGACACATGGAACACATTGTGCACATCGGATAGCTCGGGTGGTAGTTCCAACTGATAAGCCACTTCTCCTCGTCGTGCAGTGATCACAAAGGGTCCAATGAACCTTGGCGCGAGCTTCCCCTTGACATGGAAACGCTTGGTTCCCTTCAGAGGACTTACCCGCAGGTACACATGGTCCCCGACATGGAAACTCATGTCTCGGCGTCGAGTGTCGGCATAACTCTTCTGCCTTGACTTGGCTGCCTTTAATCGCTCTCTGACTAGTTGGACTTGCTCTTCTGCTGCGCGGAGTTTATCCAGTCCAAAGACTAGTCCTTCTCCAGTCTCTGACCAGTTGAGGGGGGTGCGACATTTGCGTCCGTACAACACCTCAAATGGTGCCATCTGAAGGCTTGACTGGTAACTGTTGTTGTAAGAGAACTCGGTAAAAGGGAGACAGTCTTCCCACTTGGCTCCATACGCCAGGACACAGGCTCGGAGCATATCTTCGAGAATCTGATTGACTCGCTCAGTTTGACCTCCGGTCTGTGGGTGGAAAGCTGTGCTGAAAGACAACTTGGTTCCCAAGGCTTCTTGGAACTTCTTCCAGAACCTTGAGGTGAACTGGGTTCCTCGATCTGACACAATCTCCTTGGGAACACCTTGAAGACTTACGATTCGGTCAATGTAGAGAGCTGCCAGCCGGTTGCCATCATAAGTGGTCTTGACAGGAATGAAATGGGCCACCTTGGTCAAATGATCGACTATGACCCAGATGGAGTCATGTCCTTTATTCGACCTTGGTAGTCTAGTGATGAAATCCATTCCGACCTTATCCCACTTCCACTCAGGAACTTGGAGTGGTTGAAGCAATCCAGCAGGTCGCTGATATTCAGCCTTGACCCTTTGGCACACATCACACTTTGCAACATAGGTTGCAATCTCTCTCTTCATACCGTGCCACCAGAATCGTGCCTTCAGATCTTGGTACATCTTGGTTCCTCCGGGGTGGATGGAATACGGGGTGTCGTGGGCTTCTTGCAGAATCAGCGTCTTTAGCTCGGTGTTGTTTGGTACGCAGAGACGACCTTTGTACCAAACAATCCCGTGCTCGTCTTCGGAGAATCCTGGGGCCTTGCCCAGCTTCATCTTCCTCTTGATACCTTCGATGCTTGCGTGTCCATCTTGAGCCTTCTTGACGTCGTCCAGCAGGGTCGGTCTGACTTCCAAATGATCCAGATATCCGGGGGTGACTAATTCCAAACTGAATTGTTCGATCTCCTTAAACAAGGTTGGCTGCCTTTCTTGAATAATGGCATTCAAAGAGCAAGCCTTCCTGCTTAAGGCATCGGCCACCACGTTAGCCTTCCCAGGGTGATACTGAACACTGAGGTCATAATCCTTGATGAGTTCCAACCATCGCCGCTGCCTCATGTTCAATTCCTTTTGGGTGAAAATATACTTCAGACTTTTGTGGTCTGTGTAAATCTCACACCGTTTCCCTAGGAGGTAATGCCGCCATGTCTTCAAGGCATGAACTACTGCCGCTAGCTCAAGATCGTGAGTAGCGTAGTTCTCCTCATGGGGTCGTAGCTGCCTGGAGAGGTATGCTATGACGCGGCCTTCTTGCATCAGAACGCTTCCCAATCCGGTTCGAGAGGCATCACAATATATCACGAACTCCTTGTGAATATCAGGTGTTGCCAGGACTGGAGCGGTGGTCAATCTCTTCTTGAGCTCTTGGAAGCTCTCTTCGCACTTTGGCATCCACTCGAACTTCTTGTCCTTCTTGAGGAGCTGCGTCATTGGTCGTGCAATGCTAGAGAATCCTTCCACGAACTTGCGGTAATAGCCCGCTAATCCGAGGAAGCTTCTGACTTCCTTGACGGTCGTTGGAGATTGCCATTGGGTCACAGCTTCGATTTTTGCAGGATCAACAGATAATCCTTCCTCGGTCAAGACATGACCTAAGAATCCAACTTTATGCAGCCAGAACTCACACTTGCTGAATTTGGCATACAGTTGGTGCTCACGAAGCTTGTCTAGGACCATCCTCAGATGCTGCTCATGCTCTTCCTCTGACTTCGAGAACACAAGAATGTCATCAATGAAGACAACAACGAACTTGTCCAAATATTCCATAAAGACTTTATTCATGAGATACATGAAGTAAGCTGGGGCATTGGTTAACCCAAAAGACATGACCGTGCACTCGTACAGGCCATATCTAGTTACGAATGCCGTCTTCGGAATATCTTGGGGTCTGATCTTCAGCTGGTAATACCCAGATCTGAGGTCGATCTTGGAGAATACCTTGGCTCCGCTGAGCTGATCAAAAAGATCTTCGATCTTGGGAAGTGGGTACTTGTTCTTGATTGTAACTTCATTGAGGGAACGATAGTCAATGCATAAGCGGATGGTACCGTCCCTCTTTGCCACAAACAGAACAGGAGATCCCCAAGGGGAGGCACTTGGGCGGATAAATCCCTTCCTTAGCTGCTCTTCTAGCTGCTTTTTCAACTCGGCTAATTCTTCCGTCCCCATTCTATAAGGCTTCTTATAGATGGGTCCTGCTCCGGGCACGAGCTCGATGATGAACTCAATGTCACGGTCAGGGGGCATTCCCGGTAGTTCATCCGGAAAGACATCAGGATACTCACATACCACCGGTACTTGATCTAGCCCAACTTCAGACAGACAGTTGACCTTAGCGGCTTGAGCGGAAGAGGAGTTGGGGGCAAACTTGACTTCTACTCCTTGGTCATTGGTCACAGTGACTGTGCGATTGGCACAGTCTAACAAGCCTTGGTGCTTACTGAGCCAATCCATCCCTAAGATCACATCCAAGCCTTGCGATCTCAGGATGATAAGGTCTGCTAGGAATTCTACACCATTAATGGCAATACCGACTCCTTTACAGCCTATCTTGGCTCTCATCTCGCCTCCGGGGGTTTGTACCACCATAGGGTTATTCAGGGGTGTAGGGGGCATGCCACTTTTTAATGCAAATCTTTGAGTGACAAATGAATGCGTTGCTCCAGAATCAAACAAGACAATTGCAAGTGCTGAGTTGACAAGGAACGTACCCAGCACGACGTCCCGGTCTTCCTGGGCTTCTTCAGCAGTGACGTGATTCACACGCCCCTTCCCATAGTTTGGTGGACTGCGAGGAGCTGGGTTCCTTGGTGGCATTCCACGGCCTTGTCCCTGGTTCTGCGCATTGGGGCGCGGGGCATCAGACTTCTTGTTGGGGCACACCCTGGAGATGTGTCCGGGCTGACCACACCCAAAACAAGTAACTTGGTTTGGAGTGTTGATCTTGTTGCCACCATTGGTATTGGGGTTGAAAGCTGGCCTGGGGTTGGCATACTGTTGAGGTTGAGGATTGGCACGAGGTGCAGGAGCTCTTGGCTGCTGATAGGTTGGCTTGGCCGGGGCTGACTGCCATGGACGAGGCTTCTGGTTGCTGGAACTTCCCTTACTGACCAACTTGCGCTTGCGAGTGTCTTCCAAAGCACGCCGCTTGTCTTCAAGCATAAGTGCCTTGTTCACCAGGTCAGGGAAAGATGGGCAGTCGCACACGACAAGCGAGTATTGCAGAGTCTGATTAAGGCCTTCCATGAAGCGCTCCCTTTTGGCAGCATCAGTGCTGACATCTTCAGGGGCATACCTTGACAGAATACTGAATTTCTGCATGTACTCCTTGACAGTGCCACTTCCTTGCTACAGGGCTCGGAACTCGCGCTTTTTGATAGCCATGACTCCGGAAGGAATGCGGGCCTTGCGGAATTCTGCCTTGAAGTTCACCCAAGTGATGTCTTGTTCAGCATGCATGACCTTGAATCCATCCCACCAAGCTCTAGCAGTTCCCCCGAGACAGTGGGCTGCATAAGCCACCTTCTCGCGATCTTCGGTGCATCCGACTAGTTCCAGAATTTCCTCAATGGAACGGACCCAGTCATCTGCATCCAGGGGTTCAGCAGTCTCGATGAAGGTTGGCGGTGCATGCTTCTTGAACTCTGTCAACGTGGAACGTCCATTGCCATTCCCCGCCGGTTGGCGGTTGTTGGTGACAGCTTGAGCAATCAGCTGAAGAGCTGCAGTGTTGGCTTGGCGTTCCTCTCGGAAAGCTTGGAGAAGCTGAGCCATGTCCATGCTTGGAGGAGGTGGTGGTGGAGCTTGGTCGTTGGTTTGGTCGTGGTCTGCCTCTGGCTGAGAGGATGCTCTGGCTTCGGGCTGCTGGGTAGAGGTACCAGTACGAGTTACAACAGGCATCCTGTTGGAGCGGTAAAAGGTCTCATGACTCGGAAGAGGGAAAGCAAGATAGATAGGTGCCTAGTAAGGGGGTGGGTGTGACACTAAATCAAATCATGCAAGGGCCGAGAGGCCAAAACACATTCATTAAAAATCCAAGGGGGTGATGTAGTCGTTTACACATTCCCGAAGGAAGATTACGACTTACATCCAGACACATCAAAAGCAAACACTAGATGGTTTCATATGAACCATACAAGGACTCGACTGCGCATAGGGGTTACACGACCTATCCTACCGTAGGGGTTACAACTGGCATATCCGAGTAGCGAATAATGCCTAAGCGGCGGAATGCTCGGTCGCGTATTCCGGCTCTTCTGGGTCTTCCTCCTTGTCTTCATCTGTCTGGGCTCCCTTGTCACTTGAGGGAGTAGGGGAGTGGAGGAGTTGGATACGACGGTGCTTTGACGGTGGTGCAGGGAAAAGCTTGCGATATTCCCTTGCTGTCATCCGGCGTCGCCGAGGTGGTTCTTCACCCTTGGAAGACACATCCTCGGAGGGCCTTCCGCCTCGATATGCGATAGCGGATTGTCCAGAAGGTGCTCCTTCCTTCTTGATCCTGTTTGCCTTCTCTCGAGCTCGACGAAGAAGTGCCTTGGTCTTGTAAAGTTCTTCTCGAAGCTTCATTGATTCCGAGGCCAAGTCTTGTGCCAGGCTTTCGGCACATAGACTGAAGTAGGTCTGGAACCGAAGCGAGAGTCCTTCCTTCAGTGGAGGGGCTAATGCGCTGCTTTCTTCGTCACCTTCCTTCCGGTAAGGTAAGAAGCGAGTTGCCATCTTGGCTGCCATCTCCGGAAGAAGCTCGCGGAGACGGGTTAGTGCCTTTAGTGCAGCAGCCTCGACAGCGAGTGGTAGTGTCGCCATCTGGGGTCCCTCGAAGAACCAACTTGTGGGAGGATCGTTTGCCTTCACGATCACTTCCACATGGTACTCCACCTCAGTATCGCTCACCCAATGCTCAAGGTAGGTGAGGATGGGTGCTCGGTGGAACTGACACTCCTGGAGGCTATCCTCGAGAAGTAGGGGAAACCCAGTGGTCAGGTGCTCTTCGGGAACAGCGGCCATCTACAAAGGTGGAATAGGAGGGGTTAATAAGCTGAGGAAATCTCAGGTTTAGAAAAGAAGAGAGGTTCAGAAGGTTTTGAAAAGGGGTCTCGACTAACTAACGCCCATGCTAACTAAGGCTTCCTACAGTCAGGATGGCTCTGATACCAGCTCTGTGGGGACCCCGACTTAGAAGTCGAGATCACCGAATGCTCGTGTACAGTGATCCCAGATATCAATGCTCACTGAACACACAGAAGCTGAAATAACAAGAGTCTTACATCCATACAAATAGTCTTACACGAATTAAGGCCGTTATGGCCAAGTCTTACATAGATAGAGCCTCGCAGGCTGAATGGGAAACAACTTAAATAGCGGAAGTCTTCGATAAACGGGTAGAACCCATGCCATCTGCCTTAGCCCTACAGGCATTCTGACTGGGATAGCGTCCTAGTTCGCATGTTCGTCTCCAAAGAACTCTTCCTCTTAATCCTGCTCTTCCATGCCTGGCCAATTAAATAACCAGTGGCAAGCCAATGAGTACTTTGAATGTACTCGCAAGCAACCCATGATGTGGTAACAATGCAATGGAACAATAATGAACAATCTAGCAGGAAGCTAGAACAATATGCTATCATCAAGTTATGCATCATTAACCTCGCGTAACCTCGAGAATAGGTTACCGATATCAACATGAATATGATTCAACTCATCGAGTCAAGTCTCCACCTTGACTTATCACACATATATATACCAACACCGATGAAGTAAAATTCTGGACATAGTTTAAGTAGCACCACCCAACTGTCCATGACCGTGGACACGGCTATTCGAATAGTTTTACACTCTGCAGAGGTTGTACACTTTACCCACAAGATCCGGGGAACTTCCGTGTCATCCACGACCCGCGGTACCTCAAGTACCCGGGGTAAGCACCCGGTCATTATCTTTCCTTAGACGACACTAACATAGAGTCCACTCGTTGGCACACGGCCCTCGGGTACAAACAATAGATCACGGGACTTGCCCTAATTTCAATGTTCACGCGTACCCGAAGGGACCAACGGTGTGTCCGGTGCCCTGTGAAAACAGTCATGGCCGCCTATCCAAGCACGACCCCGTCCCGGGAAAGACCTCAAGTCTTCCCGTCACTAGTAATGCGGGCACCATGCTAGTATCGACCTAAGTAATCAATAAAGCCCCGTCCCATAAGGGGTAGTGTGGTTGCACATGTTTGGTTGGGACGGTAGTCACACATAAATCTAATCCATCATTCCACCATGCACATGATCTACCGGCACATCACTTCTTTCTCAAGTGATGACCTAACACTTCATCACCCTCGGGCATTAGGGGCACCCGACGGGTTCATGCAAAGATTTCAACTACGAGGGTTCATCTCACACATGCATCATATAAGCATCATGAACATCTATTTGCATGTCATCTAGCACTTAGCAAGATCAAGATCAAGCATGCATCATGTGGTGGAATCAACTAGGTTACCATCGTAACCCTATCATCATGCATCGGAAACAAACGGTTCCGAGGAACAAGTGTATCATGGTCAAAGGGATGCTTGCCTGGATTGGCTTGGTCTTCAAAGTCTTCAAGTCCTTCTCCTTCTTCTTCCACAGCAACTTCGTCAAATACGGGATCTATACGTCGCATAATAACCACGGGAAAATAACAATACAAATAAAACAGAAAGATCAAAGTGCTCAGAAAAATGTCAACTCATTTTTGTAAAATACTAGAGAGATTTCTAAGATGGGGAAAAAATCTTAGTTGGAGTTTTGGAGTTACAGAATAGGATATATTGATTTTTGAACATGAGTTATACTGCTCAAATTTGAATTTAAATTTGAACAGTACAGAAAAGTTTCATGGATTTGAATGAAAGTGGTACCATTAAATAGGTTGGAATATTGCAAGATTTTAGGAGTTGGAAATATTTAATTTGGATCAATATTCTTTTCTGTATAAATGTTTAAATCATTTACAGAAAAGAAAAAGGGAAAAGGGTCCTGTGCACTGGGCCAGAGAAGGCCACAGTGCACGGCCCAGACGGCTCGGCCTGGCCGCACGGGAGCCAGCGCGCGCACGTCAGGTTTTCAAACCTGACGGGCGGGGCCCGTGGGTCAGAGGCACAGAGGAGGGGGAGAGAGGTGGGGGGATGACAGGCGGGGCCCGCCTGTCATCTCTAACCCCGCGGTCACGGCGGCGGCGACGATTCCGGCCACGGCGACGGCAACGAAGTCCAGGGACGGACTCAGTGGCGTGTTGCGGTTGCAGTGGTGGTAGCGCGGCACGGCGGGGAGGCCTGGTTCGCCGGCGACGAGGTTGGACGGCGGAAGCTCGTCGGAGAGTCGTGGTCGAGGTCGTTTCCGACTACCATAGAGAGGGGAAACAGGGGGGAAAGAGTCAGTGAGGTGCGGCGGTTCCAAAACAGGTGGAAGGAGAAAGCAGGGGAGGCCTGTACCTCGAGATCGCCGGCGGCCCAACGCGGCGGAGCTCCGGTCGATCCCGAGCACTGGGACCTCCTGGGGTCGATCTGAGGGTGCTGGAGTGATTAGTGGAGAGGTGTGAGGCTTGTGGTGGTGCTGAAGAAGCTCGGGGAGGCCTATTTATAGGGGCTCGACGGAGACTCGCGGTCCAGTGCGCCGGCGAGCTTCGTCTCGAGGCTACAGCGCACGGGAGGCGACGGGGATGAGTCTGGGGAGTTCCTGGACGAGCTCCACGTCCAGCTGAGGTAAGAGGAGGAGCGGGGGAGCGTTAGAGGTGCGTGCGCGTGTGAAGCAGAGGAATGGCCGAAGCGGGCGGCCGGTGCGCGTGCGACGACACTCACTGGAGGGCGCAGGAGGAGGGGGGACAGCGCCTGGGAGGTTGCGGACGTCGAGGCGCCTCGACTGGCGCGAGGGGGAGGCCCGAGGCTGTCGGGGGAGGCCGATTGGCCCGAGCCAGCGTGCGAGGTGCACTGTTCGCGCGCTCTGGAGCGTGCGTATTGCTGGCATCAGCATGCTCTCGCCGGCTTGGTCCGTTCCAGCGTGCCCAACAGTGTCTGGTGCGTAGAGGGGGAAGTAAAGAAATGCCCTGAGGCCTTGGATGCCCTGGGGATGCAGAGAGAGAGGGAGAGGGCTGGTAACATGGTGGAAATTGGCTGTACAGCAAGGTAAACAAAGGGTTTCACCCCTCAATCATGGAGCTGAGGTGCTGGGGGAGTTACTGGAGGTGGCTGGTAACTCAATTTACCTGTGGTAAGAAGTTGAGGCCATGGAGAAAAGTGAAAGTGGTCAAGTTGGAGGTTTTAGAAATTCTGCAGAAGGTGTTTGATCAGTGTTTGATCAAGTAAATGAAGTCCACTTGACATGGCACTTGACAGGGTTGAAACACATGAGAAAATAGGGTGCTTCACCAAATTTGGGCTCATTTGAAGAAACTAGCCAATGTAACTTTGGTGAACCCTAGAAATCAACAGAAACAGTTTCATCTTGATTGAGTCAAGCTAATCATCTCCCCTTGATGCACCACTTGGTGTAGCATCATCATTTGGGGTATTGATCAAGCTCACAAAGTTTGAAGCTCCAGATAAAAAGTTGGTAATGTAAAGTTGTTAAAATTTGCATTTGAACAGAGAGGGTTTTGAGGTGATCTGATCAAGTTTCTCTATTCCAAATCTTGTGCCATTTGGTCTAGGTGCCTTATTAGGCCATTCTAGCATGTGCACCAAGTTTGAGAGCATTTGGACAAGTTTGGCAATGTAAACTTGCTCAAACTTCAAATATGGACAGAATGGTTATGAAGGGGTTTGAGGAGGTTTTCTTGCTTCCCAAGGCATGGGACTTGGCAAGATCATCAAATATGTCATATATAACATGATAGAATTTCCCTGGAATTTTTGGAGAAAATTTCCTTTGTAAATATTTCAAAAGCTTGAAATATCCAGAAAGGGTTTTAGAGGGTTTAGCCCATTATTTTGAACATGACCAAGTGTTGAAACTCTTATATATGGACAATATATGTCCTCTGAGTCTCTCTGAATTTTGGCAAATATTTTTGAAACAGTTAAATAATTTTCCCTTATTAAAGACCATTTCTGGCCTTCAGAAAAAGCTTTTAAATAAAATAGAGAAATAACTTTTAAAATTATACCTTTGTGGTTTCTGGGAGTCCTATGACTACTAGGTCTCAAATAAACCTTTTGAAATAATTTTCTCACCCTAAATCAAGTACTTGCAGTGCAAATCTCAATTCAGGGGTTTTTGGAAAACTAAATCTATAAAATACTTTTTGGCCAAATTATTTTTGTAAGAAAATACTATACTGTTATATAACACTTGGCATGATCATTGGGCAGAAGTTTTGGGCATGGAGATGAAATCTACAAGAGGTCATAGTTGACTTTAATGAGCACATGAAAAAGCAAATGAAGAAAACTCAATTCCAAATAAAAACTAAATGATGCTAAAAAATTTTGCTGGTCCAAATTTTCATGCTCCAAAGTTACAAATAACATGTTACAAAATGCAGGGTGTGACACGCTGTTTCCGTACAATACAATTCAAGCATGAATAACAGACAATTATCATGAACAAGGAAATATAATAATAATACTTTTATTATTGCCTCTAGGTCATATTTCCAACATACAGGTTATAGGATGGTAATTGATTTCCGTAAGTTAAATAAGGCTACTAAGAAAGATCATTACCCCTTGCCATTTATTGATCAAATGCTAGAAAGGTTATCCAAACATACTCATTTTTGCTTTCTAGATGGTTATTCTGGTTTCTCTCCAATACCTGTGTCAAAAGGGGATCAAGAAAAGACCACTTTCACTTGTCCTTTCGGTACCTTTGCTTATAGAAGTATGCCTTTGGTTTATGTAATGCACCTGCTACCTTTCAAAGATGCATGATGGCTATATTCTTTGATTTTTGTGAAAAGATTGTTGAGGTGTTCATGGATGATTTCTCCTTTTACGGAACTTCTTTTGATGATTGCTTAAGCAACCTTGATCGAGTTTTGCAGAAATGTGAAGACACTAATCTTGTCTTTAATTGGGAGAAGTGCCACTTTATGGTAAATGAAGGCATTGTCTTGGGACATAAAATTTCTGAAAGAGGTATTCAAGTTGACAAAGCTAAAGTTGATGCTATTGAAAAGATGCCATGCCCCCAATGACATCAAAGGTATACGAAGTTTCCTTGGTCATGCCGGGTTTTATAGGAGGTTCATAAAGGACTTCTCCAAAATCTCCAGGCCTCTGACTAATCTCTTACAAAAAGATATTCCTTTTGTCTTTGATGATGATTGCCTAGAAGCATTTGAAATTCTTAAGAAAGCATTGATCTCTGTACCTATTGTCCAGCCTCCTGACTGGAATTTACCTTTTGAGATTATGTGCGTTGCTAGTGATTATGCTGTAGGTGCTGTTCTAGGGCAAAGAGTTGATAAGAAATTGAATGTTATCCAGTATGCTAGTAAAACTCTAGATAGTGCCCAAAGAAATTATGCTACTATTGAGAAAGAATTTTTAGCAGTTGTATTTGCTTGTGATAAGTTTAACCCTATATTGTTGATTCTAAAGTAACTATTCACACTGATCACGCTGCTATCAAATACCTTATGGAAAAGAACGATGCTAAACCTAGACTTATTAGATGGGTTCTCTTGCTGCAAGAAATTTGATTTGCATATTATTGATAGAAAGGGAGCTGAGAACCCCGTTGCGGATAACTTGTCTAGGTTAGAGAATATACTTGATGACCCACAACCTATTGATGATAGCTTTCCTGATGAACAATTAGCCATCATAAATACTTCTCGTACTGCTCCATGGTATGCTGATTATGCTAATTATATTGTTGCTAAGTTTATACCTCCTAGCTTTGCATACCAGCAAAAGAAAAAGTTCTTCTATGATTTGAGACATTACTTCTGGGATGCCCCACATCTTTATAAAGAAGGAGTAGATGGTATTATTAGACGTTGTGTACCTGAGCATGAACAAGAACAGATCCTACGCAAGTTCCACTCCAAAGCTTATGGAGGACACCATGCGGGAGATAGAACTGCACACAAGGTATTGTAATCCGGTTTTTATTGGCCTACTCTCTTCAAGGATGCCCGTAAGTTTGTCTTATCTTGTGATGAATGTCAAAGAATTGGTAATATCAGTAGACGTCAAGAAATGCATGTGAATTATTCACTTGTTATTGAACCATTTGATGTTTGGGGCTTTGATTATATTGGACCGTTTCCTACCTCTAATGGCTACACACATATTTTAGTTGCTGTTGATTACGTTACTAAGTGGGTAGAAGCTATTCCAACTAGTAGTGCTGATCACATCACCTCTATTAAGATGCTTAAAGAAGTTATTTTTCCTCGGTTTGGGTCCCTAGATATCTAATGACTGATGGTGGTTCACACTTTATTCATGGTGCTGTCCGTAAGATGCTTGCTAAATATGATGTCAACCATAGAATTGCATCTCCCTATCACCCACAGACTAGTGGTCAAGTAGAACTAAGTAATAGAGAGTTGAAATTAATTTTGCAAAAGACAGTTAATAGGTCTAGAAGGAATTGGTGCAAGAAACTTGATGATGCATTATGGGCCTATAGAACTGCATACAAAAATCCTATGGGTATGTCTCCGTATAAGATGGTATATGGAAAAGCTTGTCACTTACCTCTTGAGCTAGAACATAAGGCATATTGTGCTAATAAAGAGCTCAATTATGATTTCAAACTTGTCGGTGAAAAGAGGTTATTTGACATTAGCTGTCTCGATAAATGGAGAACCCAAGCTTACGAGAATGCCAAGCTGTTTAAAGAAAAAGTTAAAAGATGGCATGACAAAATGATACAAAAGCGTGAGTTTAACGTAGCTGATTATGTCTTGCTATTCAACTCTCGTTTAAGATTTTTTGCAGGAAAAATTCTCTCCAAGTGGGAAGGACCTTACGTTATCGAGGAGGTCTAACATTCCGGTGCCATAAAAATCAACAACTTCGAAGGCACAAACCCGAAGGTGGTGAACGGTCAAAGAATCAAACATTATATATCAGGTAATCCTATAAATGTTGAAACCAATGTTATTGAAACCGTAACCCCGGAGGACTACATAAGGGACACTTTCCAGAACGATTCAGTCTCCGAAAAGGAAGATGTATGTGATACTGTAAGTAAACCGACTCCAAAACAGCTCTAAAGGCATTTTTTCTCCGTTTTGGAATATTTAGAAAAATAGAAAAATAAGTAGCAGTCCGAAAGAGACACAAGGCGTCCACGAGGGTAGAGGGCGCGCCCCCCTGCCTCGTGGGCACCCCGTGTGCCTCCTGGACTCCGTTTTCTTGTGGCTTACTCCTTTTGGTCGGTAAAAATTCACTATATACACTAGTAGAAAAAGGGTCAAACGTGAAGCACATTAGTGCCGGTTTGAATATGAGCCAGAACTAATGTGTACACTAGTGCCGGTTGCAATGGCTAGCCGGGCCGCTCTCATTAGTACCGGTTCATGGCGAACCTTTAGCACCGGTTCGTGCCACGAACCGGTACTAATGAGAGTGGTGGCATGATGTTGTCAGTCTGGGGCCCCTCCAGCACCTTTAGTACCGGTTCTTGCCACGAACCGATGCTAAAGGTAGTCGTACATAAACCCTTCGTCCCCCCGAGCTCGCTCTGTTCTTCCCCTCTTCCTCTCGAGCTCATTACACATTTTGCCCAAAATTTGTCAAGATTTGAAGGGCCCCATCCATTCAAATGATCACAAAGGTTAGCAACTTTGTCCTTTCATCTCTCATTGCTAGATTAGCTCTTGCAATGCTTTATATAGTGATTAATTTGGGAGTTTAGTAATTTGGGAGGAAATATATGTGCTAGTATTTGATTTATATGCAATTTGAGGTCCAAAATAACACTTAGTTTGCATAACTAGGAGAGGTTAAATTTAGTTGAAAGAGAAAACGACTACTTGGAAGAAAAATTGAAAAGAATTGAGGACGAGAAGATGGAATTGGAGTTGCATCTTGCCGATGTCATCGATGATCACAAGATCAAGATGGAGAAAATGCGCTTGAAGATTAGAAAGATTAGAAAATATGCCATCGATAGTGAGGCTTGGTATCATTATGCTGTTGGATCAATTGTTACCTTAGTTGCGATCTTGATCGCATTTGTTGTTGCATTTAAATGCTTTAGCTAGAGAGTTATTTGTTTGTTGCATTTAAGTGTTGTATGAACTTTATGTATGAACTTGTATTAAGTTGGTGTTTTTGGTGCTGTGTATTGAAGATGAGCCGACAATGGATGTACGATGACCGATGCTCTCCGGAGTTCATTAATGGCATGCAAACTTTTCTGCTTGCGGCCGAGGCAAACAAGCGGGCAGATGGTTTTATGCCTTGTCCATGTGCTGTCTGTAAGAATGGTCAAAATTACTCTAAGTCAAGAACCATTCACGTGCACCTGTTTAAGTCCGGTTTCGTGCCCCACTATAATGTTTGGACCAAGCACGGAGAAAGAGGGGTTATGATGGAAGACAATGAAGAAGAAGAGGACGACGACAGCTATCCTGGCCATGGGTTCCCTGAATACGATGATACAACAATGGGGGAAGAAGCTGAGCCGGTAATAATGCGGGAAGAAGATGAGCCGCCAAAGCGGGAAGAAGCTAAAGAAGAGGCATCAGATGAGCCCGTTGATGATCTAGGTCGGGCCATTGCTGATGCAAAGAGAAACTGCGCAAGTGATTTGGAGAAGAAGAAGTTGCAGCGCATGTTAGAGGATCACAATAAATTGTTGTACCCGAATTGCGTAGGTGACAAGAAAAAGCTGGGCACCACACTGGAATTGCTGCAATGGAAGGCAGAGAATGGTGTATCTGACAAGGGATTTGGAAAGTTGCTGGTAATGATAAAGGATATGCTTCCAAAGGACAACGAATTGCCTGAGAGTACGTACGAAGCAAAGAAGGCTGTCTGCCCTCTAGGCTTAGAGGTCCAGAAGATACATGCATGCCCTAATGATTGCATCCTCTACCGCGGTGAGTACGAGGATTTGAACGCTTGCCCGGTATGCGGTGCATTGCACTATAAGATCAGCCGCGATGACCCTGGTGATGTCGAGGGCGAGCGCCCCAGGAAGAAGATTCCTGCCAAGGTGATGTGGTATGCTCCTATAATACCACAGTTGAAACGTTTGTTCCAAAACAAAGAGCATGCCAAGGCGATGCGATGGCACAGAGAAGACCGTAAGAAAGACGGAAAGTTGAGAGTACCCGACGGAAAGTATGGGAAGGAGTTTGCAGATGACGCAAGGAGCGTATGGTTTGGCTAAGCGCAGATGGCATTAATCCTTTTGGGGAGTAGAGCAGCAACCATAGCACCTGGCCTATGACTCTATGTTTGTATAACCTTCCTCCTTGGTTGTGCATGAAGCGGAAGTTCATTATGATGCCAGTGCTCATCCAAGGCCCTAAGCAACCCGACAACGACATTGATGTGTACCTAAGGCCATTAGTTGAAGAACTCTTACAACTTTGGAATGGAACAGGTGTACGTGCGTGCGATGAGCACATGGGGGAAGAATTTGACCTAAAGGCATTGCTGTTCGTGACCATCAATGATTGGCCTGCTCTCAGTAACCTTTCAGGACAGACAAACAAGGGATACCGCGCATGCACGCACCGTTTGGAGGATACCGACAATATATATTTGGCTAATTGTAAGAAGAATGTGTACCTGGGACATCGTCGATTTCTTCCGAGCAGGCATCCCGTAAGAAAGAAAGGCAAGCATTCCAAAGGTGAGACGGATCACCGGACGAAGCCTCGCCACACTACTAGTGTTGATGTACATGATATGGTCAAGGATTTGAAGGTGGTCTTTGGAAAGGGTCCTGGTGGACAACCTGTTCCGAATGACGCTGACGGACGCGCACCCATGTGGAAGAAGAAATCTATATTTTGGGACCTGCCCTATTGGAAAGACCTAGAGATCCGCTCCGCAATCGACGTGATGCACGTGACGAAGAATCTTTGTGTGACCCTGCTTGGCTTCTTGGTCATGTATGGGAAGACAAAAGATACACCTGAGGCACGGGAGGACCAGCAACGTATGCACGGAAAAGACGACATACATGAGGGTCATGCAAGCTACGCTCTTACCAAAGAAGAGAAGGAAATCTTCTTTGAATGCCTACTCAGTATTAAGGTACCGTCTGGCTTCTCGTCGAATATAAAGGGAATAATAAACATGGCAGAGAAAAAGTTCCAGAACCTTAAGTCTCATGACTGCCACGTGATTATGATGCAACTGCTTCCGGTTACATTGAGGGGGCTTCTACCAGAAAACGTCCGATTAGCCATTGTGAAGCTATGTGCATTTCTCAATGCAATCTCTCAGAAGGTAATCGATCCAGAAATCATACCAATGTTAGAGAATGATTTGGTGCAATGTCTTGTCAGTTTTGAGTTGGTGTTCCCACCATCCTTCTTCAACATCATGACGCACGTCCTAGTTCACCTATGCGAAGAGATTAACGTTTTGGGTCCTGTATTTCTACACAATATGTTCCCCTTTGAGAAGTTCATGGTAGTCTTAAAGAAATATGTTCATAACTGTGCTAGGCCAGAAGGAAGCATCTCCAAGGGCCATGAGAATGAGGAGGTCATTGAGTTTTGCATTGACTTTATTCCTGACCTTAAGCCGATTGGTGTTCCTGAATCGCGGCATAAGGGCAGAGTGGATGGAAAAGGCATGCTAGGAGGGAAACAAATAATATGTATGGACGGACATTCTTTCACTGAAGCACACTACACAGTTCTACAGAATTCCACCTTGGTGGCTCCGTATATGGATGAACACAAGAATTTGCTACGCTACAAACACCCGGAGCGGTCTGATGACTGGATTACACGTGAACAAACCAGGAGTTTCGCCAGCTGGTTGCAGACACGTACCATGCATGACACCTCTATTGAAGATTTCCTGTACTTGCTGTCCCAGTTACCATCTTTGAATATAATGACTTTCAAAGGGTACGAGATAAATGGTAATACATTTTACACGATCGCCCAAGATAAGAAGAGCACCAACCAAAACAGTGGTGTTCGCTTTGATGCAGAAACCAAGACGGGAAAGGAAACATATTATGGTTATATACAGGACATATGGGAACTTGACTATCGATGTGGTTTGAAGGTCCCTTTGTTTCGGTGCAAATGGGTCAATATGACACGAGGCAGGGTAACGGAAGACCCACAGTACGGAATGACAACAGTGGATCTCAACAATCTTGCGTATGCAGACGAACCATTCGTCCTAGCCAATGATGTGGCACAGGTTTTCTATGTGAAGGACATGTCTACCAAGCCAAGAAAAAGAAAAGATAAGGAAGCGAATGCATCGTACGATGAGCCAAAGCTGCACATAGTTCTTTCTAGGAAGAGAAACATCGTGGGAGTGGATGACAAGACAGACAAGTCAGAAGATTATGAAAAGTTTGATGAAATTGCTCCATTCACAGTGAATATTGACCCGAGCATCCCGTTAAATGATGAAGATTTTCCATGGTTATGGCGCAAAGGGACACACGCGAAGAAATAGTTTCACACCCAAAGATCTGGGATGTGATCGGCTTCACTATCATCACTTTCTTCTGTGTTTCACACCCAGAAGGGAATCTCTGTAATAGTTAGGGTAGTTATGTGTTTTGGCATTTGGAACGCGAAGAAATTTTATGTGCAAACAAATTCTTTCATGCATTTACTAATTTTTCAACTAAATTGAAAAACACTTCAAATGAACTCCGAAAAGATTGAAAGTTGGCATGGTATCATAATTTCACTCTAACGGACGAAAACTCATATGTTACAAAGGCATTTCATTTTTTAAATAACCTAAGCATTACCAAATTGAATATAATGATAAAACACACTAATATTAAACATAATAAAAAATAATCACTGAAAAATGAATTTTTAAAGTTAAGTTATTCACAAACTAGTGATTCGCACAAATTTCAAATAATTCAAAATTTAAACTATTCACACAAATGCAGAAAAGAAAAAAAGAAAAAAAAGCCCGCCTACTGGGCCACAACGGCCTGCATACGACTAGAAACCCAACCTGTTGTTTGGCCAGGATGCAGGGCCGCAAGCCCAATAGGCCCCACATGACTGAGTAGCAGAGGTAGGCGCAGAAGGCCTGCATTTGAGAGGAGCTCAATGCAGTGCCCGCGCCGGGGCTTATAAGCATGTGCGAGCCCCCCTCGGCTAGCGAGGTGGGACTAAACTTCTGCGCCCCTCGCTTGGCAGCGCACCCCCTTTAGTACCGGTTGGTGGCTCCAACCGGTACTAAAGGGTGTCTTTAGTACCGGTTGGAGCCACCAACCGGTACTAAAGGGGGTACGCTTCCCGCCGCTTGGCCTGGCCAAAACAGGCCTTAAGTACCGGTTGGTGCCACCAACCGGCACTAAAGGTCTGTTCTATATAAGAGAACACTTCAAAAATTTCAGTTTCTCATCTGCTTCTTCTCCTCTGCACCCTCGTCGCCGCCCCGTCGTCGCCCCGTCCGCGTCGCCGCCCCGTCCCCGTCGCCGCCCCATCGTCGCCGCCCCGTCGTCGCCGCCCTGTCCCCGTCGTCGCCGCCCCGTACGTCCCCGTCGTCGTCGCCGCGCCCGTCGCCGTCCCCGTCGCCGTCCCCGTCGCCACCCCCCTCCGCCTCTCCCCTCGCCGGTGAGCGCGCGCACACACACACACATACATTTTTTTATTTTAGTTATAGAAATATATAGTTAGTTATATAGCATTGTTATAAATGTTATAGAAATGTTAGAATTGTTAGAAAGTTTTTTGTTTTTTAGTTATAGAAATAATTATAAAAAAGTTAGAATTGTTAGAAATTTTTCTGTTTTTTAGTTATAGAAATAGTTATAAAAAAGTTAGAACATTTTCTTTTAGATGAATTAGCTAGATATTAATTAGGGATATATATGAGATTTGAACTAGTTGAATTAATATAACTAGTTTATTTTTAGTATGAAAATTAATAGAACAAGTATATTTTTAGTATGAAAAATTAGGTATATGAGATTATTTGAACTAGTTGAATTAATATAACTAGTTTATTTTTAGTAAATGCGGAGTTGAACTAGTTGAATTAGTACAACTAGTTTATTTTTAGTATGAAACTTTAGGTATATGAGATTATTTGAACTAGTTGAATTAATATAACTGGTTTATTTTTAGTAAATGTGGAGTTGTACTAGTTTAATTAGTACAACTAGTTTATTTTTAGCTATATGATATTTGATGATCGAATTAAAATATTACTATATATAGCTACTTTATATAATTTAGTAAGAAAATTAATAGGCCTAGTTTATTTTTAGTAAATTCTTAGTTGGATTAGTTGAATTAATAGAAATAGTTTATTTTTAATAAGAAAATTTAGATATCTGAGATTTGATGATCTAATTAATAGGAAATGTCATCTGACGACGAAAATGATTTCATTACGTGCGAATACTGTGAAGACCAGCGCGGCCTGTGCGACAGAAATTTCCTTGTTGATGATAGGCGCTTCAGCATAAAGCTGGATGAGACCTTCGAAGTGGATATAGTAAGTCACAACGACAAGTCTTTTTTCGTAATTAAGCATGACTTATATATGCTTCATTTGCTTCAACTTATAATTTTAAATTTTCACTATTCTACTAGCGCATCCCTTGCCATGCAAGAATTTTTGTCTTTGATAAGATAGGTTTCAGTTCTATGGAAACTATGAAGGTAAAGAGAGTTTACCTGAAGACCGAGCATGGTTATACTTTCAACCTCAAATTATACAATGCAGACACGTACACCTATTTTGAATGCAAAACTTGGCAAGCACTATGCAAGGCTTATGCATTTGAGCCTGATATGGTTATCACCTTTGATATTAGTCCGGAAGATGATATTGAAGGTAATACAAACATCTGGGTCGATGTGCAGACGCCTCCAGTTCTACCACTATGTGAGTTTCTCAACCATATTTATGTCTTTGATATTGTTTATTCAGAAATAGTTGACAACTAATTTCTATTGACAGCTTATTTCCATTCAAGCAAAAAACATGTCCGGCACTTGGTACACAGTACCTACTTCTGTCCCGGAGCTGAACTAAACTGCGAGGAGATAAGTCATTATGTTTCATGGCTTGAGGATCTTCATACTGTCAAGACAAATTATCTTCCTGCACTTAGAAATGTTAGTACTCAAAACGTGCGACCAATAGTGATCGTATTGAACTACGGTCACATCTATTTACGAAAAATGGTAAGATTTTTACTATTTGTCCTCTGTGCATCTTTTGCATACATTATTTTTTTTCTTAAATTTCATTGCTAAGTATATTAATTACTAAACGATGTTCTTCAACAGGGACTCCCGATGACAGCTGTGCCTCAGTGGATCGAGACTAAAGGTCACATGTCAATGGTTAGCTTACGGCCAAGATATCCTACATTGCACATGAGTGCATTCATGATTTCTAAAAGTGATGAATGCTTAATAGTGAAAGATTGGAGCAAAATTCTTAACGATCCCAGAGAAGTACTAGGGGGCAGCAAGGAGAAGCGCAACCCACGATTAGGAGACAGGTTCATCTGCATGCTCCAGTATGATGAATCAGGAGAGCTATACATGTTCTATGCTTTTTTAACTTAGAGAGAGCAGCAGGAGTGATTTAGCTAGTTCATGCTCTTAGTACTTGTCCTCTCATGTCCGTGTTCTTCGTCCTGAACTTAATCTCAAAGGATGATTTGCTTTTGTGGTGTTATGAACGCTTGTAATATCATGACCATGTTGAACTCGATGATATCCTTGCTTCTGGTACAAGTGAATGATTTTTCTTTAAGCTAGTGTTGGTGGTGATTAGATAGCGGTAATGACTATGATGATTAAACAGTGGTAATTCTAT
>LR738715.1:199920911-199942897 GCA_902687465.1 Secale cereale | reverse complement strand
CCGCCAGGGCGCCTGGAGCCCTGGTGGCCCCCCGGCTGTCCTTCGGGCGCACGGTAGTTTCTGGAATGCTGATTTTTTATATAATTTTTCTGGATTTTTCCTCGCAGTTCTCGTAACGTGAAAACCTGAAATACAAAAACAGCCGAAAACAGAAACTGGAACTGGGGTGCACTGAGTTAATAGGTTAGTCCAAATATGATCAAAAGTGTATGGAAGTGTATAAATATCATAGCAATATCACCCAAAAGAGGCATGGAGCAAGCATAAATTATAGATACGTTTTGGACGTATCAATACTCCCGAAGGATTTGATCACTGTATCACACAAAAATCCTCTGTTTTCATTTCGAGCTGCTGTTTTTGACAGATCTAGATCATCATGGCGTCCTCCAACACCCCCAAGGACAAGTTCTTCGAGAAGGTCATCAACCCCTACCTTGCGGAGGTGCTGCACCACCCTAAAACCATGGAGTTGCATGAGGGGGTGCTGCACATCCGTGATGTTGAGGGGCCAAGGAGGACCGGAAGCATGGAGACAAGGCTCGAAGCAATGGAGCAGCAAGTTTTCAAGTGCCAAGGTATGGTGGAACGAGGACTCAACGCCAACCACATGATGATCTCGGAGCTCACCAACAACCTCAAGCTGGACTCAAGGATCTTTGGGGAAGCTATCTCCAATCTTCAAGAGAAGATCGAACACCTACAAGCCCAGATATATGACCTGCAAAACCAAAACTGTGAGTATGAATATAGATTCAAGAAGATGAGTTTGGCTGCAGATTTGACTATCCCGGAGACTCGATCATCCTTCTACGATGGTGAACCTATGCCTTGGAAGGTGGACAACAAGCCTACATCATCAACAACTCCATCATCACCACCCCCGAAGAAGGAGACATAATCATATGGGTATGGGCACTCCCCTTGGCAACTGCCAAGCTTGGGGGAGTGACCCAGGTATCGTATCACCATCACTCCTATCTTTACCATTTTATTTAGTTCGATCCTTTTGGTACTATCTTGATCTAGTAGAATAAAGTTAGCATGATCTAGTTGTGAGCTTTTGCCTTATGATCTTTACCCTTTGTAATCGAGTCCGTGAGCTATATAATAAAGATTAGTGTTGAGTTAAGGGCTTGATTTCCTCACTTGGGTCATGATAAGAAGAAAGAAAACATAAAGAGTATCAAAGAGATCATATCGATCTTATGGGAAGTAAGGACTTCACATATAAGAGTATGATAAATAAAAGTTGTTGGGAGTTGACAAACATAGTTTTGGTCATCGTTGCAATTAATAGGAAGTAATAAAAGAAGAGAGGCTTTGTCGGTGTACTAAGATAGGGGTACCTTAGTACCCCAACTTGTGCACGGGCAGTAGCAGCTTCCCGTGGCTGGGCTTACCACGTGCTCACCAAGAACCTTTCTGGTCCCTATGAAGCCATTCAAGAACAAAGTATACAAGTCAGAAGATCAAGGCCCCGGCAAGAGGAGCTTGCCGGGAAGGCCGCACCAGGCTCAAGGTTATCACTTTAGCACAAGACCCTGGCAAGAGGAGCTTGCCAGGAAGGCCAAGGAACACATACCCCAAGAGATACCTCGGCGCATCATGCGCCCCGGCAGGACCCGGAGAGCGACAAGCTTCCGGGCCCGGCAAGATCACGACCCCGGCAAGGTGCTTGCCGGGGAAACCTACGCTGTGTGCCCGCGCTCCAGATCATCCGCCCACGCCTCGCCCTGGGGCCCTTCCAGGGGCATGTGGCGGACGGCTGTGCAGCCTGGTGCACATGGTGGCAAGCCACGGTGACGAGGCTACCGCCGTGGCGAACGGAGACGTATGGACATATGCTTTTGGGGGCGACGGCGACGGGCATTTAATGCCCTTGTCCCCCACTGTCAAAGTTAGGTGAAGACCACTGTTCATATACTGTTCATGCACTGTTGCAACTACCACCAAATTTACACTTTTACCCTCCTCTACGTTAACACCTGTCGGTGACCCCTTTGAGCTATAAAAGGAGGCCCATGCACAACGTAGGGGAGGTTCGAAACCTAGACAACTCTCTCGCTCGGTGTAGCTAGTACTGTAGATCTTCAAGCTCCCGAACTCAAGAGCTCAATACAACCTAAGCAGGAGTAGGGTTTTACGCGTCCGCGCGGCCCGAACTTGGGTAAACTGCCCGCGTGCGCTCCTCGATCTGCTCTTCGTGCTCCCTCCGCTCCCTTACCGCAACCTAGAAGGGGCTCCGGTCCCATAGGTGCTCGTGGGAGGACAGTTTCCCCCGACATCTTTGGCGCGCCAGGTAGGGGGCGTCGAGGTTGTGCGAACCTGATCCGGCGCTCACGCGGGCGCAACCTTCAGCAACTTCACCAGCTTCATCAACCTCATCGACAGCATCAACATGCCTCCGAAGAAGAAGGCTTCGGAGGTCGGAGGCCCGTCTGCGTCGATCCCGCCACCACCAGAACCAACGGTTGGTGGAGGAGACGCCGGTGGAAGGGTGGTCGCCGGCGAGGAAACTCACGGCGCCACCAAGTCCAAGGACAAGACTGACGACCGGGCGAACTCCAAGGCCTCGGTGTCAGTACACGCCCCACGTCCCTCCCAGGAGGTGCAAGACCAGCAGCGGCGTGGTACGGGAGGTACCATACGCTTGCTGGGGCGTGGCCAAGCCGGAGGATCGCGGGATGCTCAAGGCCAGCGCGCTGGTAGAAGCAAGGCGCGGTCGCCGGGGCGGGAACATGCTCCTTCTAACGCGGTTAGAAGTCCGAGCGTGTCCCGCTCCTCGCACCGTTCGCCACCGTTTCCCTCCTCTCCAGCAGAAGCTCTAGCAAGAGCACAGCTGCTCCTCGACTTCCCTCCAGCGGCAGATAAAGCCGAAGACTGGAGGGAAACGATCCAGAGTCTCATCGCCTTCGCCAACAACGACGCGCCTCAGCAGCCGGCAACTTCGCGGCCGCGGCAAGTCGACCAAGCGAAGGCCGATGGCGACAAGACCGCTGGGGGTGCAACTACCGTGCACTCCCCGCCGCGGAAGCAGAAATCGCCACCCCGCCGGATCAACGTCGATGACGACTCTACGACGTCGTCGGATCCGCGGGCTCGCCGCGATTAGCGCCAAGTCCTAGACGACAGGCGACAAGAGGACGCTCGGACTCGCATCGAGCGTCGACGAGAAGCCCGAAGACAGTCAGATCAGCGCGCTGGGACCGCTGTCGACGCGCACGCGCCCGGTGAACCAGGCGACTTGCCGTACGCGGCAGGTTGCCCTGCGTTCACCCGTGAGCTGCGGCAAGTCCAGTGGCCCAGCATGAAGAATTTCAAGCCCGACGTACCCGAGAAGTACGACGGCAAGACACACCCCTCGGAGTTCCTCAGCATCTACACCATTGCGGTGCAGGCTACTGGGGGACGCGACGAGAAGATTCTAGCCAACTACTTCCCGCTAGTGCTTAAGCCAAACGTCCGGTCTTGGCTTATGCACTTGCCGGAGAACTCCATCTCCTCATGGGCAGATCTGTGCCACCAGTTTGTTGGCGCCTTCACGGGCGGCCACAAACCCCACGGCCAGGAGAGCGATCTCCACATCCTCGCCCAGAAGGAGGGAGAGTCCCTGCGCAAATACATCCAAAGATTCAGCCGCGTCCAGCACAACATTCCCGACGTCCACCCTGCCGCGGTTATCAGCGCGTTTCACCAGAACGTGCGTAACCGCCGGATGAGGGAGGATATGGCCATGACCAAGATCCGGGATGTCAGCGAGCTCTACGCTCTAGCTGACAAGTGTGCGCGCGCTGAAGAGGGGAGGAGACTCCCCGGAGAGGATGCTGGCGCGGGAGGAAGCGACAGCGAGGATGCCGCCCCGGCAAGGAAAAACCGGCGGCGGAATAACAGAAAGAGGAAGAGCAAGGAGGTGCTGGTTGTCGAGCAGTCCGGCAAGGAGGCTCCCGCCAAGAAGGCACAGGCTGGCGGTTCTGGCAAGGAGCCCGCCCCTGTAGCGGCAGCCGACAAGCAGGATGGCTCCGACAAGCAGTACTGCAAGATCCACCGCACCAAGGGCCACGATCTCCAGAATTGCAAAAGAGTGGAGTACCTCGTAGAGCAGCAGAAGGCTGAATACGAGCGACGTGACAAGGAGAAGGCCCAAGGAGGCGGAGGAGAACCCAGCAAGAAGCGGCCGTTCAATGGCCGGGGAGGACACCGCGGCAAGGCCAAGCAGCGGCAAGGTGACAGACCTCCCCGGGGCCGCGACAAGGATGAGGATTAAGACGACGATGATGACATGGAAGAAGGAGACAACAGCGAGCAGGAGTTCCAGAAGGCCACAGAGGTTCTGTGTGTCGACGGAGGTGCCTCTCTGCACACTTCCCACCGCCAGCTCAAGCAGTGGGTGCGAGAAGTGAATGCAGCTGAGCCGCCCGTCGAGTCACGCAGGCTGCTGAAGTGGTCCAGCACGCCCATCATCTTTGACCTTGAGGACCACCCTGACCGCACAACTGCGGTCGGGTGCTTGCCGATGTTGGTCTCACCAACTATCCGCAACCTCAAGGTCACCAAGATGTTGGTTGACGGCGGGGCCGGCCTGAACTTGATCTCCTCAGTTGTGATCAAGAAACTACAGATCCCCGACAGCAAGCTCGAGGAAACCGGGTCGTTCCAAGGGATCAACCCGGGAAGGAGCAAGCCGAAGGGGAAGATTACGCTGCCAGTGACCTTTGGCGGGGAGCCCAACTTCAGGACAGAGAGGATCACGTTTGATGTTGCTGATATCCCATTACCATACAATGGGATACTTGGCCGTCCTGCCCTCGCCAAGTTCATGGCAGCTTCACACTATGCATACAACGTACTCAAGATGCCAGGGCCGATAAGCGTCATCTCTGTCCCCGGCGACAAGAAGGATGCGCTTATCTACGCCAACAAGATCTACCGGGATGCAGCAGCCGCAGCAGAAAGAAACACACTTGCCGCTGAAGCTCCCGGGGGGAAGAACAAGGCTAAGTCCGGCAAGAGCTCTGGAGCCCACTCCGGCAAACGCACCTCCTCGGAGTGCTGCGCTGCCGTCAAGGACGCGCCATCGAGCTCCACCGGCAAGTGCAAGAAAGGAATGGCAGCTCCACCGGCAACCAAGAAGGTGTCCGCCAAGGAGGACGGCACTGGTGGTACCTTCACCATCAGTGCTACACTCGACCACAAATAGGAAAGCGCGCTCGTTTCCTTCCTGCGGGCGAATGTCGATGTGTTTGCATGGCAACCGTCTGACATCCCCGGCGTTCCCAGGAAGGTAATGGAGCACAAGCTTGCTGTTTGTCCCCACGCGCGGCCCGTCAAGCAGAAGGTCAGGAAGCAAGCCGTGGAGCGCCAAGAGTTCATAGCTGAAGAGATAAAGAAGTTAGAAGCAGCAGGCCTGTTTAGAGGCGTAATACATCCCACGTGGTTGGCCAACCCAGTTGTCGTGCGAAAGGCTAATGGAAAGTGGAGACTTTGTATAGACTTCACCGACGTGAACAAAGCTTGTCCCAAGGATCCCTTTCCCTTGCCGCGCATCGACCAAATTGTTGACTCCACAGCTGGATCTGAGTTGCTCTCATTCCTTGATGCATACTCAGGTTACCACCAGATATTCATGGCCAAGGAAGATGAAGAGAAGACTGCATTCATCACTCCATGCGGCACATATTGCTTCATACGCATGCCCTTTGGATTGAAGAATGCAGGCTCCACATTTGCGAGGGTGGTGCACACTGCTTTTGAGCCACAGATCCACAGGAATATAGAAGCCTACATGGATGATATAGTGGTCAAGAGCAAGAGCAAAGATACCCTGATACAGGACTTAGAGGAAACCTTTGAGAATCTGCGCAAGATCCAGCTCAAGCTGAACCCCGAGAAGTGCGTCTTCGGAGTTCCCTCCGGCAAGCTTCTCGGGTTCTTTGTGTACCAGAGGGGGATTGAAGCCAATCCCCACAAGATAAAAGCCATCGAGCAGATTGAAGCCCCGAAGCGCGTCAAGGACGTAAGGAGACTTGCTGGTTGTGTGGCGGCCCTCAGCAGGTTCATTTCAAAGTCAGCAGAACGCGCCCTGCCTTTCTTCAAAATTTTGAAAAAGGCAGGTCCTATGAAATGGACTCCGGAAGCGGAGGCAGCGCTGCAGGACTTGAAAGGATACCTGTCTTCCACTCCAATACTTGTCGCACCTAGGCCACAAGAAAAGTTGCTGCTATACCTAGCGACAACCAATCAAGTGGTTAGTGTTGCGTTAGTAGCGGAAAGGGAAGCAGATGAGGAACCCACATCCCCGGCAAGCGAATCCAGCGACAAGCAGGGGGCTTCCCCGACAAGCTCTGGCCCCGACAAGGACAAGCCTGCACAGGAACAAGGTGAAGTGCGAAAGAAGATGGTGCAACGCCCAGTGTATTTTGTAAGTTCCCTCTTGCAGGGGGCTAGATCAAGATACTCTGGGGTGCAGAAGTTGCTGTTCGGCCTCCTCATGGCCTCAAGAAAGCTGCGCCATTACTTCCAAGCACACGAGATAACGGTGGTCACTCGCTTTCCGTTAAAGAGGATATTGCAAAATCCCGAAGCAACAGGCAGGATCATCGAGTGGGCACTGGAGTTGTCAAGCTTTGGTCTCAAGTTTGAGAGTACTTCAACCATACAGAGCAGAGCTTTGGCAGAATTCATAGCAGAATGGACCCCAACGCCAGATGAAGAAGTCCCAGAGACAAGCATCCCCGTCCAAGAAGCGAGCAGCGAGTGGATAATGTACTTTGATGGTGCTTTCTCGCTGCAAGGCGCCGGTGCCGGCGTGGTACTCATAGCGCCCACCGGAGAGCACCTTAAGTATGTTGTCCAGATGCACTTTCCCAAGGAGCACGCGACAAACAATACTGCTGAGTATGAAGGATTGCTTGCCGGCCTCAGAATTGCGGCCGAGCTTGGGATCAAGAAGTTGATTGTGCGGGGAGATTCACAGTTGGTGGTCCGACAAGTGAATAAGAGTTACCAGAGCCCTTTGATGGAAGCTTATGTTGATGAAGTGAGGAAGCTTGAAGAACACTTTGAAGGTCTGCAAATGGAGCACGTCCCAAGAGCTCAGAATGATATTGCAGATGGCCTCTCAAAGTGTGCTGCAATGAAGTTACCTGTGGAACCAGGGACCTTCGTGCTCAAGTTAACTCAGCCATCCGTTACACCATCATTTGGGCAAAACAAGAAGAGGAAGTTGGTCTTCGGCGACTACTTGCCGGCGGATCTTCCCGAGGCCGCCGCCAAGGTCCCCAAGATCAACAGCCAAGATGCCGAGGAACAGTTTGCTCCTGCAGATCCAAGGGTCTGTACAGTTGAAGCAGGCGTTCCCGACAAGCCTTGCCCCGGCAGGCTTGCCGGGGGACCATCAGCTCCGGCAGAGCCGCAGGTTCTTGCCGTAGAAGCTGAGGTTCCCGCAGCAGCCCTCATGCCTTTAGTCCTTGTTGTTGAGCCTCAGGCTCCGGCATGGGCACAGCAAATCGTCCGCTTTCTGCAAACTGGAGAACTTCCCGACGAGCCAGAAGAGATAGAAAAAATAACCTGGCAGTCGAGTATGTACCAGTTCGTTGGCAACGAACTGTACAGAAGAAGACTCAATGGTGTCAGGTTGAAGTGCATTTCCAGGGAAGATGGACAGAAGCTGTTGGCAGAGATACATGGAGGCATATGTGGCCACCACATTGGCGCAAGGGCACTTGCCGGGAAGGCGTTCCGGCAAGGGTTCTTCTGGCCAGAAGCCCTCCAAGATGCAACTGCACAAGTAACCAAGTGTGAAGCATGCCAGTTCCATGCCAAGCAAATTCACCAGCCAGCTCAAGCTCTCCAGACGATCCCTTTGTCCTGGCCCTTCTCGGTCTGGGGGCTCGATATTCTCGGCCCCTTTCCCCGCGCAGTCGGGGGCTTTGAGTACTTGTATGTAGCAATCGACAAGTTCACAAAGTGGCCAGAAGTGGAACCAGTGAGAAAGGTGACAGCACAGTCAGCAGTCAGGTTCTTCAGATCGATTGTTTGCCGTTTCGGAATCCCTAACAGGTCATCACCGACAACGGCACACAGTTTACAAGTCGCACCTTCATGCAATACGTCCAAGACCTTGGCGCCAAGGTCTGCTTCGCTTATGTTGCTCACCCGAGGAGCAATGGTCAAGCAGAGAGGGCCAATGCTGAAGTGTTGCACGGACTAAAGACAAGAACCTTCGACAGGCTGCACAAGTGCGAAAGTAACTGGATAGAGGAGTTGCCGACGGCTCTTTGGTCAATCAGGACGACACCAAATCGAGCCACCGGACAGACACCCTTTGCTCTTGTCTATGGAGCAAAGGCAGTTCTCCCCACGGAACTCGTATACGGATCTCCTCGAGTGCTCGATTATGATGAGCTCGAGCAAGAGCAACTGCGACAAGATGATGCATTGCTCCTTGAGGAGGAACGTCTCCAGGCTGCTGTACGAGCTGCTCGATACCAGCAAGCCTTGCGTCGCTATCATAGCCGCAAGGTCAAGGCCATGAGTCTCGAGGAAGGCGACCTTGTTCTTCGGCGTGTTCAGTCCGCCAAGAATTCCAACAAGTTGACGCCGAAGTGGGAAGGCCCTTATCGGGTGAGACAAGTCACAAGGCCCGGCGCTGTCTGCCTTGAGACCGAAGAAGGCTTACCAGTGAGCAACTCCTGGAACATAGAGCATCTTCGCAAGTTTCACCCGTAAGGCGCGGTTGCCGTGATCCGCTCCGGCAACCACCTTTTGTACAAGTCTTGCCGCTGTTGCATGTAAACCTTTGTACAAAGCCGGGCGCATATCCCGTGCATCAGTAAAACTTTTATGCTTCGCACTATTTGTCATTTCCATGCTTTTCTTTGTTATTTGCATGCATCATCTGACACCTTGTGCAACGCACATCCCCGGTAAGCACTAGCAAGCCATGAGGCCCTATACTTGTTTTTCCTCCTCTTTTTCTTTCCCTCTTAAGCAGAAGGAGTATTCCTCGCGCACAAGTTTGCCGGGGGGGGGGGAGGAGATGGAGGCATGAACCAAGTACTGTTCAAGAAAGAGAAGCCTTGTCGGGGAGCAAACAATCTATGAAAGCTAAGTTACCAAAGTTTGAGTAATTCAAATTTTTCAAATTTTTTAGTTGTCTTCCTTGAACAACCACACTTTGTATGGAAAACCTGTGCGCGGAGGAACCTACCCGTGGCTAGCCGCACCCTTACTATGTTTCGAGCACGCTCAACGGCTTAAGTGAGCTGCGACAAGTGTCGCGCCCTTACTTCGTTTTCGAGTTCGCTCAGCAATCTAAGTGTGCTGCGACTAACTGCGGCAAGGTTTCTTGCCGACAAAGGTATTGCCAGCAGGCTGCTAAGAGTCCAGCACTCAGCGCTCGCGGCAAGGGTCCTTTGCCGGCAAGTTCCTTAAAAACGTAGGATGGAATGCATACAAAGTGAAGGGACCAAAGCAAGGGAGATAACACTGCATTGGTTTCTCAAAATAAGATTGTATATTACAAAGATAACTTGCCGCAATACTAACAGATTCTTGTCCGTAACATGCTTTGCAGCGGCAAAGGAAGCAGAAAGAAAGGAATCTAATCTACGTGGTCGCCTTCACGCCTCGTGATCTTGCCCACCTTGGCGACGATGTGGGCAACCTGCGCCTTCAACGCCTCCTGATCAGCTTCGGGCGGCAGGGGGCGGAGGACGTTGACGAGGTTGATGCCGAGGTTGCGGTAGACGATCTTCGACAGGACCCGCTCCATGGTGCCCATGCAGAGCCGACGCGCCTCGTCAGCCAGCTGCACGGGGATCTTCTCCCGCAGCCGCGCAAGCGCCGGCGCAATTCCCCTGAAGAACAGACTCAACTTGGCGCTGTGGGGGAGGTTCTCGTCCGGGGAGTACACGAGATGCTCCGCCCTCAGCGCCATCATCTCCACGTCAATATTGGCCGCGGAGGTGACCAGCTCATCAGTCCACTGCTCCACTGCCCGGGTGAAGTTGTTCTGCGAGACGGTGGCGCTCTCCACCAAGGCCCTTTCCTTGCGGAGTTCGTCCTTTAGCTTCGTCTCGCGGTCCCGGGCGGCGTCGAGCGAGTCAGTCAGGGTGGAGACCTTCAGCTCTAAATCAGCAATGGAGTCCCTGGCGGCAGTGAGTTCCTGGCCCTTATCGGAGAGGCGTACCTGCAAATCCGAATTGGTATGGGCGTCCTTCTCCCGCGCCACGTTGAGCGCGGTGACCCTGTCTTCGCTCGCCTTCAGGAACAACTCCAGCTGCGCCACCCTGGCCTCCAGATCCTTCTTGGCAGTCTCCGCGGCAGCGGCGGCGTCCCTCGCCTCCTTCAGGGCCCCGCCGATGGCTTGCTCCCGGGCGGTGAGGTCGTCCTCGTGGCTGTCGAGGTCGACCTTCCGCTGGTTGAGCGCTCCCTTCCGCCGAGACAGCTCCTCGGCGGCCAACCGCTGCTGCTCCTCGACCTCAGCCTTCTCAAGGAGGAAGGCTTGCTGCGCCCCGGCAAGCTCTTCACGCTCCTCCGCCAAGTTGCGGAGGGCCGCCTGGTTGGCGGCGCGGAGCTCCGCGGCGCGCTTCTCCAGATCAGCTCCAGCCTTAGCAGCCA
Organism: Secale cereale; assembly: GCA_902687465.1. Lineage (NCBI taxonomy): Eukaryota > Viridiplantae > Streptophyta > Magnoliopsida > Poales > Poaceae > Secale > Secale cereale. The sequence goes on along the minus strand of LR738715.1, from coordinate 199,932,274 downwards.
GAGCCTCCCGAGACTCCAACTTCGCCTGCCTGGCCCGATACAAGGCCAGGAGCCGACGAAGGAGTCTCTCCTCTTCGGGCTCGTCGCTACTGCCGGGCGCTTCAACAACCTTCAATCCGGCGGAGGCGAGGACCTCTCCGTCAAAGGTCTCTCCCTCCGCGGGTGCTCGAGACGAGGACGCCCACGGGACTTGTATGAAAACCCCGTTGGTGGCCTCCAAGTAGACGCCCGACCGGTCCGCGGAGGCGGAGGGGTCGGCGGCCGGTGCAGCGTCCGGCGCTCCCGCAGCCTCTGGGCCAGCGGTATGGTCGCCGGTCCCTTCCCCAGCCACGGCATCGGCGGTTGGGGCGGTCTCCTCGACGGCCGGCTCGTCAGCTCGAGCCACCTCCTCGGTGGTAGTGGCGTTGCCGCCGTCGCCATGCACCTCCTCCTCAGCGGTGGCCTCCGTCTCCATCAGCTCTGGTGCAGGAGGATCTAGCAGAAGAAAAAGAAAAGAAAGGATCAAGCAAATATCCGAAAAAGACGAATTCGAGAAGAAGAAACTACAAGCTATACCTTCACGGATCTCTTCGACGACGGGGTCCCTCGTCGGGGAATCCTCCCTTGGCGGCGGAGTAGTGGCCCCTGCTGGCGGAGGGCCGCCTGCGCCCTCCCTTGGCGGGGTGCTCACCCTTGTCGGGCTGCTCACCCTTGGCGGGGTACTCGCCCTTGGCGGAGTGCCCGTCCTTGGCGGAGCGTTCTCCCTTGCCGGGGAGTTCATCCTTGGCGGGGAGGGTGGAGCAAGTGGCTCGTCGGGGGCGACCTCCTGGTGCTCCTGCGGCTGCGGCTCCACTTCTGCACAAGACAACAAAACATCAACCAAGATGATAACCTCAAGCGCACCCATCAAGCAGAAAGATAAATACCAGACTTACGCTGGGGGCTGCGCTGGGGGCTGCTCCTCGGAGCAGCAGGCTGATCCGGCAAGCTCGTCATCGGAGTGTCGCTTGTCGCCGCGACGGGCTCGTCGTCCTCGATGTTGACCACAGGGATCTTGGCCCTCTTCGCCATCCGCTGGGTCAAGGTCCTGCGAAGCAAAACAAAAGCAAGATCAGACCAAGCAAGGAAAATCAAGACAAAATCAAAGAAACTAAAAGAATTGCAAGTACTTACTCCTCTTCTTCTTCGTCGGAGCTGAGGGCGGAGAAGTCAAACTCCGCCTGGTGCGCTTCCGCGTGAGGAGCAGGAGGAGAAGGCTCCCTCGGGCGCTTGGCGGTCTCCGGGGCTGTGGGCTGTGAAGACCCAACCCCCGTCGTCGCCGAGGACCGAGGGGCAGAAGGAGCACACGTTCCGCTCCGAGAAGATCCTCCTCCGCTTGGCGCTCGAGCACGGGGTGCCTCCTTGACGACCTCCCTCGTCTTGGTGGCACGCGTCGCACGGCGCTTCGGCTGCTGTCGAGGCGCCTGTGGCCTCGCCGTCTCAGCGGCCTTGCGGAGGCGCTTTTTCTGTTGCTGCGGAGGGCTTGGCGGAGGCGGAGAGTTCTCCGAGGACGAGCAGGCATCATCGTCAAGATTCAGAGACCCACCGGAGTCTTCATCGGAATCTCCAGCCTCGGCGTCCTCCTCCTCCTCGGCAGGCCCGCTGGACTCAGTGCCATGCCCGGCAGCCTCGCTCCCCCCGGCAGCTTCGCTCGTCCCGGTAAGCTTCACGGAAGGCTCCCCGGCAAACTCGTCGGGCGCAATCTTCAGCAGCTTGAGGATTTCCGCCTCCTCTGCTTGACTCACTGCGTCCGCGGCCTCTGCCTCTTCCACAGTGTATCCAAATTCGCCCGCAGCCGCAGCTGCGGCGGCCTCCTCCATCCTGGAGGCGATGTAAGCTACATCCCGGTCAGTAGTATCCCGGGTGAGGCCCTTCTTCTCCTCGGCGTTGCGGGGCTTCTCGACCAAGTTGTCGAAGAAGGTCAGCACGGTCTCTGGTGGAGGCTCCAGCCAAGTGGGGACGACGCCATGGGAGTCGCACTCGGGCATCATCGCGCGTATGGAATCGCGGACAGTGCTGTTGCACAGCGGCACCACTCCCCGGGAAGGCTTGAACCACTCCGGGTTGGCGGGATCATGCTTGAAGAGCTCCCGAACCATCCCCTTCAACTCCAAGACGGTGAAGTTGTAGTTCAATCCAGGGCGCAGCCTCATGATGTCTGCCGCATTGCCGAATTCCCAGGCGGGCCTCTTCCTTTCTTGTAAAGGGGTGATGCGGCGGCTGAGGAAATATGCTCCAACTTCTCCAACAGTCAGGTTGGCGACCCGGAGACGAATGATCCTAATGAGGGCGATCTGAAGCTTGCTGTCCTCCGGGGCCAATTCACTCCAATCCCTGCCGCGCAATATGGCAGTCTTGCACGGCGAGGTAAAGGGCTTAGGATTAGCTTCCAGCACCCAGCACCAATCGGCTCTCCACTCCTCCCACTTGCCGCGGAGCTCTCCCTTCAAGTACGCGTCCTTCTTGTTTAGCCTAAAGATCCAGGAGATGCCGCCGGAGAGGGGAGAACCGGACTCTACTCTAGGCGTGAAGAAGTGGCGGAAAAGAGCTACATTTGGATGAACCCCAACATAGTTTTCGCACAGATGTGCGAAAACGGCCATCGTAAGGATGGGGTTGGGGGTGAAATCTAGGAGCTGGAGGCCATACGTATTCATTACATCACAAAAGAACTCCGAGTACAGAGGGCACAGACCACAATGGAAGAATGCGGCAAAGAAAAAGTACCCGCCGGGGAACATGTCGGCGGCGACGGCGGGGAGGACTCTGGTGTGGGGATGATCTTTGGTCTCCCTCACCCAGAACAAATAGTATTTGTCCCGCAGCTCCCTCGCGCCAAGCCTCGGTGCGAAGACCACGCACTTCCTCCGCAGGGCTGCCAGCTTCGCCGCCTGCTCGGACTTCTCCTTCTTCGCCTTGTCGCTCTTCGCCTTGTTGCTCTTTGGAGCCATGGCGGGGGCGGCAAGGAAAGAGGCGAGGAGGTCGACGGTGCCGCGGATGCGGGAGACGGCGGAGGAAGGGAGGGGCTGGGCTCTCTGTCGACCTTTGGGAGGCGGAGGGCGACGGGAGTTTCTGGAGAAACGAGGCGCAATGAAAACGATGGAGGGAACTGCCCCTGCTTCCTCCGCTTTTAAGGGGGAAGTGGGGGACGTTCCGCATTTCCCATTAAAGAACAGGCCACGATCTCTCCCACGACGCCGCAATCGACGCGTGCCGTTAGGGAGGGATGCGGCGGATACGGAAGGGGATATGGCTTGCCGTGGGCCGCGTGTGCGCGTGCACTGTCTTGGGCCTGGCCCAACAGCGCTCGGCACCGTGTGTGGCCCAGGCCCGGGGGCTCCTGTCGGTGTACTAAGATAGGGGTACCTTAGTACCCCAACTTGTGCACGGGCAGTAGCAGCTTCCCGTGGCTGGGCTTACCACGTGCTCGCCAAGAACCTTTCTGGTCCCTATGAAGCCATTCAAGAACAAAGTATACAAGTCAGAAGATCAAGGCCCCGGCAAGAGGAGCTTGCCGGGAAGGCCGCACCAGGCTCAAGGTTATCACTTTAGCACAAGACCCTGGCAAGAGGAGCTTGCCAGGAAGGCCAAGGAACACATACCCCAAGAGATACCTCGGCGCATCATGCGCCCCGGCAGGACCCGGAGAGCGACAAGCTTCCGGGCCCGGCAAGATCACGACCCCGACAAGGTGCTTGCCGGGGAAACCTACGCTGTGTGCCCGCGCTCCAGCTCATCCGCCCACGCGTCGCCCTGGGGCCCTTCCAGGGGCACGTGGCGGACGGCTGTGCAGCCTAGGGCACACGGTGGCAAGCCACGGTGACGAGGCTACCGCCGTGGCGAACGGAGACGTATGGACAGACGCTTTTGGGGGCGACGGCAACGGGCATTTAATGCCCTTGTCCCCCACTGTCAAAGTTAGGTGAAGACCACTGTTCATATACTGTTCATGCACTGTTGCAACTACCACAAAATTTTCACTTTTACCCTCCTCTACGTTGACACCTGTCGGTGACCCCTTTGAGCTATAAAAGGAGGCCCATGCACAACGTAGGGGAGGTTCGAAACCTAGACAACTCTCTCGCTCGGTGTAGCTAGTACTGTAGATCTTCAAGCTCCCGAACTCAAGAGCTCAATACAACCTAAGCAGGAGTAGGGTTTTACGCGTCCGCGCGGCCCGAACCTGGGTAAACTGCCCGCGTGCGCTCCTCGATCTGCTCTCCGTGCTCCCTCCGCTCCCTTACCGCAACGTAGAAGGGGCTCCGGTCCCATAGGTGCTCGTGGGAGGACAGTTTCCCCCGACAGGCTTCACATACAAATATACTATCTTGGACATCTTTTATGATTGTGAGCACTCATTAAAGTATGACATGCTAAAGTGTTGATGTTGGACAAGGAAGACAACATAATGGGTTATGTTTTGTTGTATCCGAAATCAAGTATATTGTCATGGATCATCCAACATGTTGAGCTTGCTTTTCCCCCTCATGCTAGCCAAAACTCCTCGCGCTAAGTAGATATACTACTTGTGCTTCCATATATCCTTAAACCCAGTTTTGCCATGAGAGTCCACCATACCTACCTATGGATTGAGAAAGATCCTTCCAAGTAAGTTGTCATGTTGTAAACTCGCTAAAATATGTATGATATATTAGTGTGGAGGAAATTATCTTTATACGATCTTGTGATATGGAAGTAATAAAAGCGACAGACTGCATAATAAAGATCCTTATCACAAGTGGCAATATAAAGTGACGTTCTTCTATGCTAAGACTTTGTGCATCCAACCATGAAAACACATGACAACCTCTGCTTCCCTCTGCGAAGGGCCTATCTATTATTCTTGCCTTATAGGAATCAAGGTGAATTCCACCTTTCCTTTTTACCTTTTATCCTTTGGCAAGAACATTGTGTTGGAAAGATCGTGACATATATACCCACTTGGATGTAAGTTTTCATGATCTATTAGTGTTGACATTACCCTTGAGGTAAAAGGTTGGGAGGCAACACCATAAGCCCCTATCTTTCTCTGTGTCCGATTACAACTCCATAAACATAAGTACTGCGTGAGTGTGAGCAATTGTGAAAGATTATATGATAGTTGAGTATGTAGGCTTGCTGAAAAGCTCTTATATTGACTCTTTCCGATGTTACGATAAATTGCAATTGCTTCAATGACCGAGATCAAAGTTTGTTAGTTTCCAATGAAGTTTATGATTCATGCTTGATATTGTGAATGAATTGTTATTTTAGCATAAGAATCATATGACTATATATATATATATATATATATATGTGTTGCTATTACGAAAATGATCATGATGCCCTCATGTCCGTATTTTATTTTTATCGACACCTCTATCTCTAAACATGTGGACATATTTTTCGATATCGGCTTTCGCTTGAGGACAAGCGAGGTCTAAGCTTCGGGGAGTTGATACGTCCATTTTGCATCATGCTTATATGTTGATATTTATTGCACTATGGGTTGTTATTACATGTTTTGTCACAATAGTTATGCCTTTTCTCTCTTATTTTACAAGGTTTACATGAAGAGGGAGAATTGCGGCAGCTGGAATTCTGTGCTGGAAAAGGAGCACACTCTCGAAACCTATTCTGCACAACTCCAAAAGCCCCGAAACTCAACAGAACTCCATTTCAGAAAATATAAAAAATATCTGGCGAAAGAAGTTCACGAGGGGGGCCACCGATTGTCCATGAGGGTGGGGGGCGCGCCCCCCTGTCTCGTGGGCCCACCGAAGGTCCCCCGATGCCCATCTTCTCCTATATGAGGTGTTTTGACCTGGAAAAAATCATAAGGAGGCTTTCTGGACCAGACCCCGCCGTCTCGAGGCGGAACCGAGGCGGAAACCAATCTAGGGCTCCGGCAGAGCCGTTCTGCCGGGGATACTTCCCTCCGGGAGGGGGAAATCATCACCGCCATCATCACCAACAACTCTCCCATCTTGGGGAGGTCTATCTTCATCAACATCTTCACCAACACCATCTCCTCTCAAACCCTACTTCATCTCTTGTATCCAATCTTTGTACCCAAACCTCAGATTGGTACCTGTGGGTTGCTAGTAGTGTTGATTACTCCTTGTAGTTGATGCTAGTTGGTTTATTCGGTGGAAGATCATATGTTCAGATCCATTATGCATATTAATACCCCTCTGATCATGAACCATATTATGTCTTGTGAGTAGTTACTTTTGTTCCTGAGGACATGGGAGAAGTCTTGCTATTAGTAGTCATGTGAATTTGGTCTTCGTTCGATATTTTGATGAGATGTATGTTATCTCTCCTCTAGTGGTGTCATGTGAACGTTGACTACATGACACTTCACCATTATTCGGGCCTAGAGGAAGGCATTGGGAAGTAATAAGTAGATGATGGGTTGCTAGAGTGACAGAAGCTTAAACCCTAGTTTATGTGTTGCTTCGTAAGGGGCTGATTTGGATCCATATGTTTCAGGCTATGGTTAGGTTTACCTTAATACTTATTTTGTAGTTGTGGATGCTTGCATTAGAGGTTAATCATAAGTGGGAGGCTTGTCCAAGTAAGGACATCACCCAAGCACCGGTCCACCCACATACCAAATTATCAAAGTACCGAACGCGAATCAGATGATCGTGATGAAAACTAGCTTGACGATAATTCCCATGTGTCCTCGGGAGCGCTTTCCTTTATATAAGAGTTTGTCCAGGCTTGTCCTTTGCTACAAAAAGGATTGGGCCACCTTGCTGCACCTTATTTACTTTTATCTTTTGTTACTTGCTACCAATCTATTATATATAAAAAGTGCTTGACGAGTTAATCAGAAAAAAGAGAAATAAGCTAGAAATTACCACAATAATTAGAAACATCTGATGGTTGATTTGGCGGACCCATAACTTAAAATCCGTAATCAATGGATTAGATCTAAAGAGCACTTCATCTCAAGCAGAAAAAAAACTGCACTTATCCTTAGCATCTACGTCACAAAATATGGCGTGACCTTACGCGCAAGCATAGGAGTAGTAAATTCTTTACAAAAATAATATAAAACCTACATGGTAACGTGCATGCATATGACTTTTCTTTAAAAAACAAAGCTACAAGCATGCATGACATGGGCATGTTCCTTTCTATATGCGCACATGCATATCCATATGCGTACATGCATACATGCTTATATGGATGCATAAAGTAAAAATATACATGTATTGCGGCTAAACAGGACGTGGACTATTTTTTTGCGGTAAATAGAGAGATTTATTCAATGTCCATAGGGTTACATCGGCCAATACAAGATCCTAAATAAAATCTGGACTATGTCGCCACCAACAAGTGGTGCTACAGCTGTACAAGCATAATTGGCCAGACAGTGTGCTACCCTATTTTGGACTAATGCCTCTCTATATGCTACATGCATTCTTACTTAGATATATGGAAGCATGCAAAATAAATACAGTAACTCAATCGAGTGCTCTGGTCATATTGTTACGCTATAGTTCCTCATAATATATTTCCTATCGAGCGCTCCGGCATCTCTTTCACCAATGTGGAGTGAAGCGACCAAACGAATATCTAACTGGTAAATTTATCTACCATTGCAATATGACGTGAATATTTCACCTTTGACTCTTACCCATTATTCCAGGCCACATGTGTGATGTTACATCCATGGACCGATGGATCAATCATCCATACATGATTTATGTTGGCATCATGTTTGCGCAAGCAAGTTTGAGCAATAATTCTTCCATGCTTTCTCCTATGAGAAGTAGCGGTGATCCATACCCCGGGTATGTTGAGGATCATCTAAAGCAGCAAACCGTTTAGTGCAGCCAACATATGTATGATCCCATTAAACCTCAAACAGTAATAAACTTATCCTCTTGCATGTGTGAATACGATAGACAACTCATTTTGTCCTATATTTTCACGTCGCACACAACGTTTTTTGAATTTAAGATAAACAGAAGTTGTATCTCTCATATGTGTCTCACAACCATTCATCTATTTACGGATGCAACGGTGTACCTGCATTGATACTCTACACGAGATACATCGTAATTGAAAAAAAGATAACAAAGTGGAAAACATAAAATATAGTGTAAATAAGAAATAAAATTTCTTAGAAGTACAGATCTTCTGGTGTGCCAAAAATTCCGGAATAAGTAAATTTCTGGTGTGCCAAAAAATAGACAGAGATAAATAAGGAATTATATAAAAACTGAAAGGGACGCACTAAGTTACTTGATACATACCTATTATATATTAAGAGTACATTAAGGGACCACCAAAAAATAAAAAATAATACTTCAAAAATCTAAACATCTAACCGTTGATTTTAATTTCCATTAATAAATCTTAACCAACCAATTTCAAAAATCATATCCACCGTCACATGCGGACTGCATCATGTGCTCAATCAAAAAAATGACCCAAAACAAGCCGTAGCACCAAGTGTAAGAACAACACACCAATGTCTCTTAAATATCCTTTGCGCCAGCCAACCATCGTCTCTTTAATTTTGCGACAGCTTGCCCAGACGATGGGGCCACCAGTGAGATCGATCAAAAGCTTCTCCTCCGACTGGCCATGTGTCTTTACCGTCATTCCATAGTTCTCTCCCATGTGGCAGGCATTTGTTCTAGCGGTCCTCTATAAATATACATGGGAATCTGGCCAAGCTAACATTGGTTCTGGTTATAATTAATATAACAAACAAGAAAATCTAACATGGTAGTTATAATGGATATAATTTAAATACACTCTAACTTTATATACCAAACTCGAAAACAGTTACAGTAGAAAATCATTAAATTATAATTAATATGGCAATTAGATACATCGATAGCAATTGTTTTGGAAGGAACACACCGATAGCAAACTTACATATGCCTACAAAAAAAAGAGAACTATGAAATTATTATCTAAACAACAATAACACATCAATATGATAAAATGCAAGAAGAAGAATAAAAATATAATGTATGTGATGCGACTGGCATGAAAAATGTTAGTATGGTATACATAATTAGCATGTAAATATAAATGTACACATACATCCATATATCAATAAAAAAATTGCACATACAAGAGAAAAGTATGCTTGCAAAGGTATTATATTTCAAGTGTCATCATATTTTATTTCAGCATTTCTGGACAAATCAAATAATATGTTCTCATCATTGAACATTATAAAATTCTAGCCCGCGCATCGAGCGGGCCACTTCGCTAGTTACCTTATCACAAAACTATCTGTTACCTATAATTTCAGTGCTTGCAGAAAATACCTTACTGAAAACTGCATATCATTTCCTTCTGCTCCTCGTTGGGTTCGACACTCTTACTTATCGAAAGGACTACGATAGATCCCCTACACTTGTGGGTCATCACAAGGGGAAGCCGCCTCCAAGATATGACATTGATGAGGTGATGAATTAGTGTAGCGACCAGACCTCAAACAGTCCGATCTCTGTGCATCAGTGTCATGCCAGGACAGTAATGCTGACACGCATAGTACTCGAAGGATTTATAACAGAGTGGCAATCACACACTTATTACATCGATAGTTCCAACGATGAACTTATTACAATAAAAATGGCTTAAGGCCATCTAACAACGATAACAGCGGAAGGCTTGGAAGATAAGTGAGTCCATCAACTCCAACGGCATCACTGAGTATAGAACCATGACCTAAGAGGCACCTTACTCGTCGTCTGAAAAGTCTGCAACATGAACGTTGCAGCCCGAAAACGGGTCAGCACATTGAATATGCTGGCAAAGTAACACATAGAGAGTAACAAAAGTAAAACTATACTATATGCAATATGGCTGGTGGAAAGCTCTATGGTTACAGTTTTTGCGTAAAGCCAATTTTTTCCTACTGCAAAGGAATATATTTTAATTAACTATCATGGTAGTTGAAACATCATTGAGAAGGTTCACCCAACTCAATCCCAATTAAAGTAAACATTAACCCAACAATATTAATTAAAGTAACATGATGAGATTCACACGATAATCCAAGTACTAGATACTCAAGACGTCCGTAACCGGGGACACGGCTAATCATGATCAGTTTGTACACTCTGCAGAGGTTTGTGCACTTTTCCCCACAAGACTCGATCTCCTCCGTAGGATTCTCGCACTACATGTTGTTTGAGAAAAGGATGACCGAGACATAGTCTTTCAGATGCACTAGCACCTTACGAACGGGTGGACCGTACCAACCTACATCCTGCTAGTCCACCACTGTAAGAGTTCGCACAACTTATTCAACTATGCTAGAGCCCATAATAGCTTGTGGCTGCACACGGAAGTTTCTAGTATGAATAATCTCATGATCCCTTTGAGCCTGGATGGCGGTCCATAAAGAAAACAGGCAATCGCTGGAATACCCAGGTGCCTCAATCCACCCAGATGTGTATTTAAGTTGCCACCTTAAGTTGAACCATTAATTAACAATCTCACATCTGTCATGGATACACTCACCCAATCCACGTCTACGAGCATAGCATGACCTAACAGCAAACGTAGAAGTAACTCCCAAGGGTTTGAAAATAATGCAGGTAATAGGTACTACCTCAATCTACTTCCCAGTACCACATGTTATTGGATCCTACTCATGCAATGTGTTTGAGGGTAATACTAATGCAATGAAAACTGGGTATTGGAAAGTATGATCAAAGTGTTACTTGCCTTGCTGATGATCCGCAAAACCTAGAGATTCAAAGTAGCAAGCGGCGCACTCCGGGTACTCTATCGCAAACAAACAAGCACACAATAAGTACTTAACTAATGCATGGGTAAAACTCAAATAAGAGATCTAACCAGAAAGTTCAACTTAAGAACTCCGGTTTGCAAAAGAAACAAACCAAACGAAACAACGAAAGTCAAACGACGAAAGAGAAACAACTACCGTACCAATCTGGACCTAAGTCCAAACTTAGCAGAGGCAAATGCTTGGGTGACTAGGTTAAACGGAAAGAGGGTTTCGAGACGAAACTCCAGGCGCTTGAATCGCCTGATTCCGATAAACGAGCAAAAAGATAAACTAGAACGAAGATCGGATCAGAAATCACGATCAGAAAAATAACTACGAAAAGAAAACTAAAAACAGCTTAACGAACGGACGTTTGTCAGCTGAGACTAAATGACGAACTCGTTCGTTGAAACGAACGAACGGGTGAACGCTCGCTAAACAACTAAACCGAGAAAAGAAAAAAAACCGATCTAACTAAAAAACGAACTAGGGTTCTAAAAAAACCGGGCGGTTTAGTACCGTAAACCGGCGGCGGCGTGGCTACCTCGTCGGGTCCGGCGGGAGGGCGTCGGCGGCGGGCGGCGGCGGG
>LR738715.1:199835024-199919875 GCA_902687465.1 Secale cereale | reverse complement strand
GGCGGGTCTACGGCGGCGGCGGCTGGATGGGCTTGCGGCGGCGGCGGTGTGCTGCGACGGCGTGGCGTGTTGCGGCGGCGGGGTGCCAGAAGGGGGCGGGGCGGCGATATATATAGAGGGGGGGATTGGTGCTTGGAGGAGGGGGCAAGCAACCGGCGGCGGCGGCGGAGTCCGCCTCGGGCACGGGCGCGCGGCGCGGGGAAGGCGACGGCGGCGGCGCGGGCCTGTCTCGGCTGGGCCTTCGGCCCATTCGGGCTCGGGTCTCCTCTCTTTTTTTTAATTGCACGCCGAAGCTACGAAAAAAAACCTAGAAAATAAAATAAAATTCTAAAATTGCCAAAACAAATTTTCACCGTCTAAATCGAATATTTAGAACAAGATGAACATTTTTTTGGCACTAAATGCATTTTTGAAAACATGCAATTTTTCCTAATTCAAATAAAACTCCAAAGAAAACTTATTTGATTTTTTTATTAAATCCTCGGTATTTCTTTATTTTGGGAGAGTCATTTTACTCCCTATCTCATATTTTCATAATAGGAATACTTGAAGATAAAATAAATAAAATCAAATGATCCTATTTTCAAAATTTGAGAAACCTCAAATATGAAAATAACGAAATCCCCAACTCTCTCCGAGGGTCCTTGAGTTGCGTAGGATTTACTTGGATCCACCAAAAGCAAGAAAATATTATATGCTTGATGATCTAATGTATAACATCCCAAATTGGAAGTTTGGGATGTTACAATTCGCCATGTCCAAAGCATGGGACGGACGAAAAGCCGGCTACACACATGTGGAAAGATTGCAGCATCATGGGGTCTTACAGGGAGTCTATCCAGAACAACTATGAGCCAAATGGCGGTTCAGGATCCGGTTTTCATGGTCCGGGTCATTGAGGCGGCGGCTCAAACTCCGGGTTTCAAGGCCAAGGAAGTCAAGGCGGCAACAACCAGCAGAATAGTCAAGGGAATCAGCAACAGTCCGGTTATCAGAGTAACCCGAAGCAGTTGAGCAGTGGCCAGTAGCACGTCTTTACCACAAGCATGTGCAAGTGGGACTAGAAGCTTCATAAAAGGGTGGTGAATGCTGTTGAGCCAGCAGTTCCCCATCTCTTGCGATGGTCTGAGCAGCCCATTGTGTGGAGCCGTGAAGATCACCCGCCTCGAGTTGATAATCCGGGTCAGCTAGCTTTGGTGGTAGCACCTCAGGTCAGAGGATACAAGTTCACCAATGTACTAATGGATGGAGGCAGCAGCATAATTATCATTTACTACAATACTTTCCGTCGGATGGGATTAACTAACAAGAAACTTAGACCGTCCAACACTGTTTTTCATGGAGTTGTTCCTGGTAAGTTGGCGTACCCGGTGGGAAAAATTGATTTGCAGGTAACTTTTGGAGATGAATATGATGCCAGGACGGAGACTTTAACGTTTGAGGTTGTTAGGATCCACAGTTCGTACCATGCTCTATTTGGGAGGCCGTCTTATGCTAAGTTCATGGCGAGGTCATGTTATGTTTATTTGCAGCTTAAGATGCCGGGTCACAAGGGGACCATTACAGTACATGGGAGTCGCACTATAGCCTTGGAGTGTGAAGAAGGCGATGCGGCCTACGCAGAGTCAGTTTGTGCCACAGAGGAGCTCAAATTCAACAAAGATAATGTTGACCTGACAGATATGACGTCTTTGAAGAAGCCAACCAGAGAGCATGACCCATTGCTAAAGTTCAAATCGGCGTACGACACCCAGCTAGTTGAATTTGTTCCTGGCGAGTCATCTAAGAAGTTCAGCATCAGTGCTAATATGGATCCAAAATAGGAAAGCATGCTCATCGAGTTCATCCGTGAGAACCGGGACATCTTTGCATGGAAGCCCTTCAGACATCTTTGCATGAAAACTCGCTGAGCACATTCTCAATATTGATCTGAAGTATAAGTCGGTCAGATAGTTTCTTTGCCGTTTTAACAAGGAGAGACAGAAGGCCATTGGTGAAGAGGTGGCCCGACTTTTAGCGGCTAGGTTCATCGTTGAAGTTTTTCATCCTGAGTGGTTGGCTAACCCGATTTTGGTGCTTAAAAAGAACGGCACTTGGTGAATGTGTGTGGACTACACAGACTTAAACAAGGCTTGCCCGGCTGACCCGTTCGCCCTCCCTTGTATTGACCAGATCATTGATGCTACGGCGGGTTGTGAGCGCTTGAGTTTTTTGGATGCATATTCTGGGTATCATCAGATCAAGATGGCAGTTAAGGACCAGGAGAAGACGGCTTTCACCACTCCGTTTGGAGCCTTCTGCTATGTGTCTATGCCTTTCAGGCTCAAGAGTGCCCAGGCGACTTAACAGCGGTGCGTACAGAATTGCCTACACGGCCAGATTGGACATAATGTTCATGCTCATGTGGATGATATTGTGGTCAAATCCAGAAAGAAGGAGACCCTGATCGACGACTTGAAGGAAACGTTTGACAATCTCCGGGTGTACAAGATGATGCTTAACCCGGCCAAGTGTGTTTTTGGTGTTCCAGCAGGCAAGCTCTTGGGGTTTTTTGGTCTCTGAGCGAGGCATAGAGGCTAACCCAGAGAAAATCAAGGCTATCACCTCCTTGGCAAGGCCGAAGTGTGTCAATGATGTCCAGCGCTTGGCAAGACGGGTAACAGCTTTGAGCCGGTTCATAAGCCGCTTAGGAGAGAAATCTATCCCTCTGTATCAGATGATGTAGAAGACAGATGACTTTTTTTGGAGTGAAGCTGCTGATGAGGCGTTTGAGGCACTCAAGAGGCAATTGGTTGAGCCGCCGGTTCTTGCGGCCCCATTGACAAGGAGCCTTTGTTATTATATGTTGCTGCAAATAGGAGGGCTGTTAGTGTGGCTATTGTTGTGGAGAGGAAAGAGGCTGGCAAAGAGTATCCGCTTCAAAGGCCGGTTTATTATATCAGCGAGGTGCTCATTGAGTCCAAACAGAGATATCCGCATTGGCAGAAGCTGGTATATGGGGTCTTCATGGCAAGCCAGAAGCTCAAGCAATATTTTTTGGGTCATCCTATTACGGTGATGAGTTCTACCCTCTTAGGGGATATCATTCAAAACAGAGAAGCCACAGGACGAGTGGCCAAGTGGGCCATTGAGCTTGGGACTCATGGTTTAAAATATGTGCCTCGGACAGCCATCAAAACGCAAGTGCTCATGGATTTTATCAATGACTGGACAGAGCTACAGACGCTTGAGGAAAAGCCGGATAGCACATATTGGACAGTTCACTTTGATGGATCCAGACAGTTAGAAGGCTCGGGGGCTGGAGTTGTCTTAATTTCCCCGCGAGGTGATAAATTTTCTTATGTTCTCTGGTTAATGTTCCCATGTACTAATAATGCAGCTGAGTATGAGGCCTTGCTCCACGGTCTTCGGATGGCCAAGGAGATGAACTTAAGCCGGGCAAGATGCTTTGGCGATTCAGATCTTTAGCTCAACAGGTTTCTGGCACCTGGGATTCCAAGGATCCACTCATGGCGGCTTATCGTCGAGAGGTTGATGCTATTGTGGGTCACTTCAAGGGTTACCAAGTGAGCACATTGATCGGAGGAAGAACGAGGCGGCTGATGCCTTAAGCTGGTTAGGATCTCAGCGTAAGCCGGTGCCGCCCAACACCTTTTTGGATGTTTTGCTTAACCCGTCTGTTAAGTTGCCTACTGAGGAGGACCTTGCTATTCCTGACCTGGAGGCACAGTTGGTGGCAGCAATCATGTTATACCTGACTGAACGGTTCCGTATTTGGCTTACATGACCCGGGGGGAGTTACCTGAGGATGAAATCTTGGCCAGACTGATAACCTGGCGGTCGAAGTCAATGACGATTGTCAACGGAGAGTTGCACCATCTCAGTGTTACAGGGGCGTTTCAACATTGCCTCTCGCCTGAGGAAGGCTATGAGATCCCGCGGGAGATCCATGAAGGAGATTGTGGTCATCACGCCGGCTCTAAATATCTAGTGGCCAAAGCTGTTCGTCACAGGTTCAATTGGTTGACGGCTCATGTTGATGCTGAAGACTTGGTCAGCAGATGTGACGGTTGTCAGAAATTCTCATAGCATGCTCACGTTCCGGCTCAAGAGTTGAGGATGATCCCAATAACTTGGCCGTTTGCAACTTGGGGGCTTGATATGGTTGGGCCTTTCAAGAGGTCCAAGGATAAGAAAACCCACCTTTTGGTGGCAGTGGACAAGTTTACAAAGTGGATTGACGCAGATCCAGTCAGCAAGTGTGATGCTAAAACAGCGGTTCAATTCATCAAGAAAGTGATTTTCCATTTTGGTTTTCCCCACAGTATCATAACAGATAATGGCACTAATCTATCTAAGGGTGCTATGAGGGAATTTTGTCAACGTGAGCATATTCGACTTGATGTTTCTTCTGTGGCTCATCCCTAGTCTAATGGTCAAGCGGAACGAGCTAATCAAGAGATTCTGCGAGGGATCAAGCCCCGGATTATGGTTCCTTTGAAGAGAATGTCGGGCTGTTGGGTGGAAGAGTTACCTTCTGTGTTATGGAGCATCAATACAACACCCAATAGATCTACAGGTAACACACCCTTCTTCATGGTCTATGGAGTTGAGGCGGTTCTTCCCAGTGATATCCGTCATGACTCACCTCGAGTGGCGGCTTATGTTGAAACAGATAATGAGACGGCATGTCAGGATGCATTGGATTTGTTGGATGAAGAGCGTGACCTTGCGGCGGCTCGTTCAGCGATCTATCAACGGGATTTACGACGATATCACAGCTGGCGGGTCAAGACCCTTTCAAGAAGGCGACTTAGTCTCCCGCTCATCCAAGATCAGACTGATATGCATAAACTCTCACCGCCTTGGGAGGGACCTTTTATCGTCAACAAGAATCTGCACAACGGGTCATACTATCTGATTAACGTTCGAGAGCACAAGGATTCACGCACATCAGAGGAGGAGGCTAATCGGCCATGGAATATTGCTCATCTCCGGCCTTACTATACTTAAGCCTACGGCTCTCATATTGTATACAGTTCGATGGTGTAAATATTAGAACAACATAATAAAGCCGGCACCCAGTATAATTCGGCCTCTGCCGTTTTCACTTCCTCAAAACAGAGTCCTTGTCATCCTCCTACATGTTTACTCAAGAGGCTTGATGCCCAAATTGCAGGAACCAAAGCGAGCTGGATGCATAGCACAGTTCAAGCAGAGAAAGTATGTTAGCTTATGCCTCTCCCTCAAATAAAATTGCAATAGTGATTACCGGTCTAGTTATCGATTGCCTAGGGACAAATAACTTTCTCATGACAAAAAGCTCTCTACTAAAACTAATTCAGTTGTGTCTTTATCTTAACAGCCCCTACTATTTATTTACGTGCTCTTTATTATCTTGCAAACCTATCCTAAAAAAACTATAAACTATTTCTAGTTTCATACTTGTTCTAGGTAAAGTAAACGTTAAGCGTGCGTAGAGTTGTATCGGTGGTCGATAGAACTTGAGGGAATATTTGTTCTGCCTTTAGCTCCTCGTTGGGTTGACACTCTTACTTATCGAAAGAGGCTACAACTAATCCCCTACACTTGTGGCTTATCAAGACCTTTTTCTGGCGCCGTTGCCGGGGAGCAATAGGGTGGGGTGAATATTCTCGTGTGTGCTTGTTTGCTTTATCACTAAGTAGATTTTATTTGCTGTTCTAAGTTGTTTTCTATCTTTAGTTATGGGTAGGAAACGCAAAATACCAAAAAAATTATTGGTACCTACTGAACCAATGGTTGAAGAACCAGTCAAAATCTATCACACTACTGAAGCTTATTACTTGGATCATCTTCGATCCCTATGTGCTCGGGTTGAAACCCCTACTAGCTTAGTTGAGGGAAAATCTTTAGATGAGCATGCTTGTTTTGTGCGACACCGCATATCTGAAAAGGGGAAACTTTTACTAGATCAAATTCATCGTTTGCAGTGCTATGCTTGGAATTTATGTGAAATACATGATTGTACTTGTTGTTCTAAAGACCCTAAGAAACACCTTCCTTACCAATGTAAGTTTAGTGATGATGGAATCGTATCTTCGTATACTAAGGGTGTTTATGATTACTATGATGTTCAACAAATTGAAGAATTTGCTGCTTTTAGGGGTACTTGTGAAATTGCTTCCTTTATTGAAGAATGTGATACTACTCTCTACAAATCTGAAAATTTGATCATACTTAAATATTGCTATAATAAGTATGCTTCTAATCCTTATATTAAACCATATATTGAGGACTCCTCCGCTGTCCAAGAAGAGACTAATATTTTGCTGGAGTCTATGGAAGAAGAAATTAATGACATTGTGAGCTCATAGGATGAAAAGGATGAGGAGGAGAGTGAAGAACAAAAGGAGGAAGAGCGGATTGATCACCCATGCCCACCTTCTAATGAGAGTAACTCTTTACCCCATACATTGTTTAATTTCCCTTCATGCTTACCGAAGGATGATTGCTATGATCCCTTGGATTCGTTTGAAATATCCCTTTTTGATGAAATTGATGCTTGCTATGCTTGTGGCCAAGATGCCAATATGAATTATGCTTATGGAGATGAACTTGCTATAGTTCCTTTTGTTAAACATGAGATAGTTACTATTGCACCCACACATGATAGTCCTATTATCTTTTTGAATTCTCCAAACTACACTATATCGGAGAAGTTTGCGCTTATTAAGGATTATATTGATGGGTTGCCTTTTACCGTTACACATGATGTTTTTATGACTATAATTTGCATGTGCTTGCTACTCCTACTTGCAATTATTATGAGAGAGGAACTACATCTCCGCCTCTCTACGTTTCCAACACGATAGAATTGCAAGAAACTGCTTATACTATGCATTGGCCTTTACTGAAGGAAATATGCCCTAGAGGCAATAATAAAGATGTTATTTGTATTTCCTTTTATCATGATAAATGTCTTTTATTCATGCTAGAATTGTATTAACCGGAAACTTAGTACATGTGTGAATACATAGACAAAACAGTATGTCCCTAGTATGCCTCTACTAAACTAGCTCATTGATCAAAGATGGTTATGTTTCCTAGCCATAGACATGAGTTGTCATTTGATCAACGGGATCACATCATTAGGAGAATGATGTGATGGACAAGACCCATCCGTTAGCTTAGCACTATGATCGTTTAGTTTTACTGCTATTGCTTTCTTCATGACTTATACATGTTCCTATGACTATGAGATTATGCAACTCCCGCATACCGGAGGAACACCTTGGGTGCTATCAAACATCACAACGTAACTGGTTGATTATAAAGATGCTCTACAGGTGTCTCCAAAAGTGTTTGTGGTGTTGGCATAGATCAAGAATAGGATTTGTCACTCCGAGTGTCGAAGAGGTATCTCTGGGCCCTCTCGGTAATACACATCATAATAAGCCTTGCAAGTAAATGACTAATGAGTTAGTCACGGAATGATGTATTATGGAACGAGTAAAGAGATTTGCCGGTAACGAGATTGAACTAGGTATTGAGATACCGACGTTCGAATTTTGGGCAAGTAACATACCGATGACAAAGGGAACAACGTATGTTGTTATGCCGTTTGACTGATAAAGATCTTCGTAGAATATGTAGGAGCCCATATGAGCATCCAAGTTCCGCTATTGGTTATTGACCAGAGATGAGTCTCGGTCATGTCTACATAGTTCTCGAACCCGTAGGGTCCGCACGCTGAACGTTTGATGATGATCAGTATTATGAGTTTATGAGTTTTGATGTACCGAAGGTAGTTCGGAGTCCCGGATGAGATCACGGACATGACGACGAGTCTCAGAATGTCCGAGACGTAAAGATTGATATATTGGATGACTATATTCGGACACCGGAAGTGTTCCGTAAAGTTTCGGAATTAACCAGAGTGCCGGGGGGTTACCGGAACCCCCCGGGGAAGCTATGGGCCTTAATGGGCCATAGGAGAAAGAGAGAAGGAGGGCCAGGGCTGGGCCGCGCGCCCCCCACCCCTTGGTCCGAATTGGACAAGGAAGGAGGGGGGTCGGCGCCCCTTTCCTTCTCCTTCTCCCTCTCCTTCCTTCCCCCTTCTCTCTCTTGGTGATTCCTATTAGGAGTAGGATTGCAATCCTATTCCTAGTAGGATTGCTCCCTTGGCGCGCCATAGAGGGGCCGGCCGGCCTCCCCCCTTGCTCCTTTATATACGGGGGCAGGGGGGCACCCTAGAACACACAAGTTGAATTGTTTTAGCAGTGTGCGGTTCCCCCCTCCACAGAAACACACGTCGGTCATACTGTTGCAGTGCTTAGGCGAAGCCCTGCGCCGGTAACTTCATCATATCCGTCACCATGCCATCGTGCTGACGAAACTCTCCCGTGAAGCTCAACTGGATCAAGAGCTCGTGGGACGTCATCAAGCTGAACGTGTGCTGAACGCGGAGGTGCCGTACGTTCGGTGCTTGATCGGTTGGATCGCGAAGAAGTTCGACTACATCGACCGCGTCACTTGACGCTTCCGCTTTCGGTCTACGAGGGTACGTAGACACACTCTCCCCTCTCTTTGCTATGCATCTGGTAGATAGATCTTGCGTGATCGTAGGGAAATTTTGAAAATACTACGTTCTCCATAAGAGTGGCATCATGAGCCGGGTCTATGCGTAGATGATATGCACGAGTAGAACACAATGAGTTGTGGGCGATACTAGTCATACTGCTTACGAGCATGTCATACTTTGCTTCGGCGGTATTGTGAGATGAAGCGGCCCGGACCGACATTACGCGTACGTTTACGCGAGGCTGGTTTCACCATTATGAGCACTCGTTGCTTAAAGGTGACTGGCGGGTGCCTGTCTCTCTCACTTTAGCTGAATCGAGTGTGGCTACGCCCGGTCCTTGTGAAGGTTAAAATAGCACATACTTGACGAAACATCGTTGTGGTTTTGTATGCGTAGGTAAGAACGGTTCTTGCTAAGCCCGTAGCAGCCACGTAAAACTTGCAACAACAAAGTAGAGGACGCCTAACTTGTTATTGCAGGGCATGTTGTGATGTGATATGGTCAAGACATGATGAGTTATACGGTTTTGTATGAGATGATCATGTTTTGTAAAGTTATTGGCAACTGGCAGGAGCCATATGGTTGTCGCTTCATTGTATGAAATGCAATCGCCACGTAATTTCTTTACTTTATCACTAAGCGGTAGCGATAGTCGTAGAAGCAATAGTTGGCGAGACGACAACGATGCTACGATGGAGATCAAGGTGTTGCGCCGGTGACGAAGGTGATCATGACGGTGCTTTGGAGATGGAGATCAAAAGCACAAGATGATGATGGCCATATCATGTCACATATTTTGATTGCATGTGATGTTTATCTTAGTATGCTTCTTATTTTTCTTAGTACGACGGTAGCATTATAAGATGATCCCTTTCAAAATTTCAAGGTATAAGTGTTCTCCCTGAGTATGCACCGTTGCGAAAGTTCGTCGTGCCGAGACACCACGTGATGATCGGGTGTGATAAGCTCTACGTTCAAATACAACGGGTGTAAGCCAATTTTGCACACGCAGAATACTCGGGTTAAACTTGACGAGCCTAGCATATGCAGATATGGCCTCGGAACACTGGAGACCGGAAGGTCGAGCATGAATCATATAGTAGATATGATCAACATAAGATGTTAACCATTGAAACTACTCCATCTCACGTGATGATCGGACATGGTTTAGTTGATTTGGATCACATGATCATTTAGATGACCGGAGGGATGTCTATCTAAGTGGGAGTTCTTTAAGTAATATGATTAAATTGAACTTTAATTTATCATGAACTTAGTCCTGATAGTTTTTGCATATCTATGTTGTTGTAGATCAATGGCTCGTGCTACCGTTCCTTTGTATTTTAATGTATTCCTAGAGATAGCTAAGTTGAAAGATGATGGTAGCAATTAGAGGGACTGGGTCCGTAACTTGAGGATTATCCTCATTGCTGCACAGAATAATTATGTCCTTGAAGCACCGCTAGGTGACAAGCCCCCTCCCGCTAATGTAGACGCTTTGAACGTCTGGCAGACGCGGTCTGATGACTACACGATAGTTTAGTGTGCCATGCTTTACGGCTTAGAACCGGGACTTCAACGATGTTTTGAACGTCATGGAACATATGAGATGTTCCAGGAGTTGAAGTTAATATTTCAAGCAAATGCCCAGATTGAGAAATATGAGATTTCCAATAAGTTCTATAGCTGCAAGATGGAGGAGAATAGTCCTATCAGTGAACACTTGCTCAGAATGTCTGGGTACTACAATCATATGACTAAACTTGGTTGCAAAGTTGACGAGGATAGTGTTATTGATAGAGTTCTTCAATCACTGCCACCAAGCTATAAAGGCTTCGTGATGAACTATAATATGCAAGGGATGCAGAAGACAATTCCCGAGCTCTTCTCTATGCTCAAAGCTGCGGAGGTAGAAATAAAAAAGGAGCATCAAGTGTTGATGGTTAATAAGACCACTAGTTTCAAGAAAAGGGGCAAGGGAAAGAAGGGGAACTTCAAAAAGAATAGCAAGACAGTTGCTACTCCCACGAAGAAACCCAAGTCTGGAGCCAAGCCTGAAACTGAGTGCTTCTACTGCAAAGGGACTGGACACTGGAAGCGAAACTGCCCCAAATATTTGGCGGATAAGAAGGATGGCAAGGTGAACAAAGGTATATATGATATACATGTTATTGATGTGTACCTTAATAATGCTCGTAGTAGTACCTGGGTATTTGATACCGGTTCGGTTGCTAATATTTGTAACTCGAAACAGGGACTACGGATTAAACGAAGATTGGCTAAGGACGAGGTGACGACGCGCGTGGCAAATGGTTCCAAAGTCGATGTGATCGCCGTCGGCTCGCTACCTCTACATCTACCCTTGGGATTAGTTTTAGACCTGAATAATTGTTATTTGGTGCCAGCGTTAAGCATGAACATTATATCCGGATCTTGCTTATTACGAGACCGTTATTCATTTAAATCAGAGAATAATGGTTGTTCTATTTTTATGAATAATATCTTCTATGGTCATGCACCCTTAAAGAGTGGTCTTTTCTTGTTGGATCTCGATTGTAGTGATACACATATTCATAATATTGAAGCCAAAAGATGCAAGGTTAATAATGATAGTGCAACTTATTTGTGGCACTGCCGTTTAGGTCATATTGGTGTAAAGCGCATGAAGAAACTCCATAATGATGGACTTTTGGAATCACTTGAACACCACAGCGTAATGGTGTGTTCGAACGTCGCAACCGTACTTTATTGGATATGGTGCGATCTATGATGTCTCTTACCGATTTACCACTATCGTTTTGGGGTTATGCTTTAGAGACAGCTGCATTCACGTTAAATAGGGCACCATCTAAATCCGTTGAGACGATGCCTTATGAACTATGGTTTGGCAAGAAACCAAAGTTGTCATTTCTTAAAGTTTGGGGCTGCGATGCTTATGTGAAAAAGCTTCAACCTGATAAACTCGAACCCAAGTCGGTGAAATGTGTCTTCATAGCATACCCAAAAGAGACTATTGGGTACACCTTCTATCACAGATCCGAAGGCAAAATATTCATTGCTAAGAATGGATCCTTTCTAGAGAAGGAGTTTCTCTCGAAAGAAGTGAGTGGGAGGAAAGTAGAACTTGATGAGGTAATTGTACCTTCTCCTGAATTGGAAAGTAGTACATCATAGAAACTTGTTCCAGTGATTCCTACACCAATTAGTGAGGAAGCTAATGATGATGATCATGAAACTTCAGATCAAGTTTCTACTGAACGTCGTAGATCAACCAGAGTACATTCCGCACCAGAGTGGTACGGCAACCCAGTTCTGGAAGTCATGTTACTAGACCATGATGAACCTACGAACTATGAGGAAGCGATGATGAGCCCAGATTCCGCAAAATGGCTTGAGGCCATGAAATTTGAGATGGGATCCATGTATGAGAACAAAGTGTGGACTTTGGTTGACTTGCCCGATGATCGGCAAGCCATCGAAAATAAATGGATCTTCAAGAGTAAGACCGACGCAGACGGTAATGTTACTATTTACAAAGCTCGACTTGTTGCGAAAGGGTTTCGACAAGTTCAAGGAGTTGACTACAATGAGACTTTATCACCCATAGCGATGCTTAAGTCTGTCCGAATCTTGTTAGCAATTGCTGCATTTTATGATTATGAAATCTGGCAAATGGATGTCAAAACTGCATTCCTGAATGGATATCTCAAAGAAGAGTTGTATATGATGCAACCAGAAGGTTCTGTCGATCCAAAAGGTGCTAACAAAGTGTGCAGGCTCCAGCGATCCATCTATGGATTGGTGCAAGCATCTCGGAGTTGGAATATACGCTTTGATGAGGTGATCAAAGCATATGGTTTTATACAGACTTTTGGAGAAGCATGTATTTACAAGAAAGTGAGTGGGAGCTCTGTAGCATTTCTGATATTATATGTGGATGACATATTGTTGATTGGAAATGATATAGAATTTCTGGATAGCATAAAAGGATACTTGAATAAGAGTTTTGTCGGGGAAACTGATCGCCCACGAACACCTATGGGACCGGAGCCCCTTCTTGGTACGGCAAGGGGCAGAGGATGCACAAAGAGCAGATCGAGGCAAGTACGCGAGCAGTTTACCCAGGTTCGGGTCGCACGTATGCGTAAAACCCTACTCCTGCTTTGGTTTGTTATTGAGTTCTTGGCTCGGGATTTAAGAGAGCAACAGTACACTCTAACCGCTAACTAGACCGAGCGTAGAGGATGATCGATGATCGGAACCCCCTCCACGTTGTGCATGGGCCTCCTTTTATAGGTCAAAGGGGTCACCGACAGGTGGCAACGCGGATGGGGGTAAAAATGTAAAAACAATGGTAGTTGTAACAGTGTTTGCATAGTGCTCTATACCTAACCCTGACGGCAGGGGACAAGGGCATTGAATGCCCGTCGCCGTCACCCGAAACAGTGCAAAAAGAGGCCGTCAGGTCTGCCACCGTCTGCCACGACGGTAGCCTAGTCATCGCCGCTTGCCACCGTGTTCCCCTGGCTGCACAGCCTTCCGCCACGTGCGCCTGGAAGGGTCCCAGGGCGACGCGTGGGTGGATGAGCTGGAGCGTGGGAACTGAGTGGAAGCTTGCCGCGGCAAGTGTCTTGCCGCGGTGGTTAGCTTGTCGTGCCTGGTATCTTGTCGCTCACCGGGCCTTGCCGGGACGCGTGGCACGTCGCGGCAAGCTCTCTTGAGGTGCCTTGGTTGGCCTTCCTGGCAAGCTCCTCTCGCCGGGGTCTCGTGTCTTGAGTGATTTTGCGCCTTGAATGGCCGTCCCGGCAAGCTCCTCTTGCCGGGGTCTTGTCTTCTGGACTTGGATACTTTGTTCTTGAATGGCTCCAGTGGAACCACGAGGGGTCTTGGCGGTCGCCTGGCAAGCCCTGCCGCGGGACGCTGCAACTGCCCGTGTACAAGTTCGGGATACTAAGGTACCCCTACTTTAGTACACCGACAAGTTTTTCAATGAAAGACCTCGGTGAAGCTGCTTACATATTAGGCATCAAGATCTATAGAGATAGATCAAGACGCTTAATTGGACTTTCACAAAGCACATACCTTGATAAAGTTTTGAAGAAGTTCAAAATGGATCAGTCAAAGAAAGGGTTCTTGCCTGTGTTACAAGGTGTGAAGTTGAGTAAGACTCAATGCCCGACCACTACAGAAGATAGAGAGAAAATGAAAGTCATTCCCTATGCCTCAGCCATAGGATCTATCATGTATGCAATGCTATGTACCAGACCTGATGTGTGTCTGGCTATAAGTCTAGCAGGGAGGAACCAAAGTAATCCAGGAGTGGATCACTGGACAGCGGTCAA
The DNA here is from genome assembly GCA_902687465.1 of Secale cereale. Lineage (NCBI taxonomy): Eukaryota > Viridiplantae > Streptophyta > Magnoliopsida > Poales > Poaceae > Secale > Secale cereale. The sequence continues at coordinate 199,905,970 of LR738715.1, read as the reverse complement.
GAACATCCTGAAATACCTGAAAAGACAAAGGATATGTTTCTCGTGTATGGAGGTGACAAAGAGCTCGTCGTAAACGGTTACGTCGATTTTAGCTTTGACACTGATCCGGATAACTCTAAGTCACAAACCAGATATGTATTTTTATTGAACGGTGCAGCTATCAGTTCGTGCAGTTCCAGGCAGAGCGTCGTGGCGGGATCTACATGTGAAGCGGAATACATAGCTGCTTCGGAAGCAGCAAATGAAGGAGTCTGGATGAAGGAGTTCATATCCGATCTAGGTGTAATACCTAGTGCATCGGGTCCAGTCAAAATCTTTTGTGACAACACTGGAGCAATAGCCTTGGCGAAGGAATCCATGTTTCACAAGAGAACAAAGCACATCAAAAAATGCTTCAATTCCATCCGCGATGTAGTCAAGGAAGGAGACATAGAGATTTGCAAGATGCATACGGATCTGGATGTTGCAGACCCGTTGACTAAGCCTCTTCCACGGGCAAAACATGATCAACACCAAGACTTCATGGGTGTTAGGGTCATTACTTTGAAATCTAGATTATTGACTCTAGTTCAAGTGGGAGACTGAAGGAAATATGCCCTAGAGGCAATAATAAAGATGTTATTTTTATTTCCTCATATCATGATAAATGTCTTTTATTCATGCTAGAATTGTATTAACCGGAAACTTAGTACATGTGTGAATACATAGACAAAACAGTATGTCCCTAGTATGCCTCTACTAGACTAGCTCATTGATCAAAGATGGTTATGTTTCCTAGCCATAGACATGAGTTGTCATTTGATCAGCGGGATCACATCATTAGGAGAATGATGTGATGGACAAGACCCATCCGTTATCTTAGCACTATGATCGTTTAGTTTTACTGCTATTGCTTTCTTCATGACTTATACATGTTCCTCTGACTATGAGATAATGCAACTCCCGTATACCGGAGGAACACCTTGTGTGCTATCAAACGTCACAACGTAACTGGGTGATTATAAAGATGCTCTACAGGTGTCTCCAAAAGTGTTTGTGGTGTTGGCATAGATCAAGAATAGGATTTGTCACTCCGAGTGTCGGAGAGGTATCTCTGGGCCCTCTCGGTAATACACATCATAATAAGCCTTGCAAGCAAATGACTAATGAGTTAGTCACGGAATGATGTATTACGGAACGAGTAAAGAGACTTTCCGGTAACGAGATTGAACTAGGTATTGAGATACCGATGATCGAATCTCGAGCAAGTAACATACCGATGACAAAGGGAACAATGTATGTTGTTATGCGTTTTGACCGATAAAGATCTTCGTAGAATATGTAGGAGCCAATATGATCATCCATGTTCCGCTATTGGTTATTGACCAGAGATGAGTCTCGGTCATGTCTACATAGTTCTTGAACCCGTAGGGTCTGCACGCTTAACATTTGATGACGATCAGTATTATGAGTTTATGAGTTTTGATGTACCAAAGATAGTTCGGAGTCCCGTATGAGATCACGGACATGACAAGGAGTTTCGGAATGTCTGAGACGCAAAGATTGATATATTGGACGACTATATTCGGACACCGGAAGTGTTCCGTAAAGTTTCGGAATTAACCGGAGTGCCAGGGGGTTACCGGAACCCCCCGGGGAAGCTATGGGCCTTAATGGGCCATAGGAGAAAGAGAGAAGGAGGGCCAGGGTTGGGCCGCGCGCCCCCTACCCCTTCGTACGAATTGGACAAGGAAGGAGGGGGGGGGGGCGGCGCCCCTTTCTCCCTCTCCTTCCTTCCCCCGTCTCTCTCTTGGCGATTCCTACTAGGAGACGGCCGGTCTCCCCCCTTGCTCCTTTATATACGGGGCAGGGGCACCCTAGAACACACAAGTTGAATTGTATTAGCCGTGTGCGGTGCCCCCCTCCACAGAAACACACCTCGGTCATACTATTGCAGTGCTTAGGCGAAGCACTGTGCCGGTAACTTCATCATATCCGTCACCACATCGTCGTGCTGACGAAACTCTCCCGTGAAGCTCAACTGGATCAAGAGCTCATGGGACGTCATCAAGCTGAACGTGTGCTGAACACGGAGGTGTCGTACGTTCGGTGCTTGATCGGTTGGATCGCGAAGAAGTTCGACTACATCAACCGCGTCACTTGACGCTTCCGCTTTCGGTCTACGAGGGTACGTAGACACACTCTCCCCTCTCGTTGCTATGCATCTGGTAGATAGATCTTGCGTGATTGTAGGAAAATTTTGAAAATACTACGTTCCCCAACATTTACTTGATGTGCATGAATTGTTCTTGTATGACATGCCTATACATAGGAAGAGAGTTAGACTTCATATTTGAATGACACATATCACTTTGTGCTCACTACTAAATGCCAAATCATTGCTAATTAAAATTGGCTTTGATATACCTTGGGATCCGGTGGATCCATTACTTGAGCACTATATGCCTAGCTTAATGGCTTTGAAGAATGCGCTGCCAGGGAGACAACCCGGAAGCTCTAGAGAGTCTTTTATTTCTGTTGTGTGCTTTTATAAAGTTTAAAAACAAAAGAAATAAAGAGGGGAACTTAAAACTTTTTCAAAAAGAAAAGCGAAAGTGAGAAAGACGAGCATTGTTAAAGTGGGAGCTACCCTTGAAATTTGTTCATGCCCATGGAAACTTTGCAAATCTTGAATTACGGAAACTTTTCAATAAAAATAATTATCCCCTTGTACAATTCCATTATATTATAAAAATAATGTGCCAAGAGTTTCCTTTAGGTTGATCAAACTGCTTGTTGATTTGTGCGGTGTAAAAACAGAAACTTTGGCTGTAGTGCGCGATTTTACATTTTTTACTGGAACGTCGAAAGGATCTGAAACTTTCTGCAAAGTCTTGATATACAATTTTTCTGATTTTTCCTAATTTTTCCAGAATTTTTCGGTTTACAAAAGTATGGTTAATGTTTAGATCACTACAGACTGTCCTGTTTTCACAAATTGTTGTTATAGCTTCATTATTTGCATATGTTTGAATTCTTGTTGATGCCTCCTTGACTTGGGGCCATAGAATTGTGATAGCATATAGTAGTTAATGTTTGTTCATAATTATACAATAATTTTATAGCAGTACATGATGGGATTTTATTGATCATATGCACTAACCCCGCCAGTAAAAGTTCGGTTAAGTTTTGTGTGGATGAAGTGTTCGAAGATCGAGGAGGTATCGATGTGATAAGGAGGAGATGCAAGAGCTCAAGCTTGGGGATGCCCAAGGCACTCCAAGTAAATATTCAAGGAGACTCAAGCGTCTAAGCTTGAGGATGCCCCGGAAGGCATCCCATCTTTCTTCAACAAGTATCGGTATGTTTTCGGATTTGTTTCGTTCACATGATATGCGTAAACTCTTGGAGCGTCGCGTGCTTTTTCTTTTTCTTTTAATAAATGCACCGTGCTGGTATGAGATAGTCCTTGGTTGATTTATAGAATGCTCTTTGCACGTCACTTATATCTTTTGAGTATGGCTTTATAGAATGCTTCATTTGCTTCACTTATATCATTTGAAGTTTGGATTGCATGTTTCTCTTCACATAGAAAACCGCCATTTGTAGAATGCTCTTTTGATTCACTTATATTTGTTAGAGCATGGGCATATCTTTTGTAGAAAGAATTTAAAATCTCTTGCTTCACTTATATCTATTTAGAGAGTTGACAGGAATTGGTCATTCACATGGTTAGTCATAAATTCCTACATAAACTTGTAGATCGCTGAATATGATATGTTTGATTCCTTGCAATAGTTTTGCGATATAAAGATGGTGATATTAGAGTCATGCTAGTGGGTAGTTGTGGATTGTAGAAATACTTGTGTTGAGGTTTGTGATTCCCGAAGCATGCACGTAAGGTGAACCGTTATGTGACGAAGTTGGAGCATGATTTATTTTTTTTATTATCATCCTTTGTGTGTAGGTCGGGATCGCGCGATGGTTAACTCCTACCAACCCTTCCCCTAGGAGCATGCGTGTAGTACTTTGTTTTGATGGCTAATATTTTTTTGCAATAAGTGTGTGAGTTCTTTATGAATGATGTTGAGTCCATGGATTATACGCACTCTCACCCTTCCACCATTTCTAGCCTCTCTTGTACCGCGCAACTTTCGCCGGTACCATACACCCACCATATACCTTCCTCAAAACAGCCACCATACCTACCTATCATGGCATTTACATAGCCATTCCGAGATATATTGCCATGTAACTCTACCGTTCCATCTATTATGACACGCACCATCATTGTCATATTGCCTTACATGATCGTAAGATAGCTAGCATGATGTTTCCATGGCTTGTCCATTTTTTATGTCATTGCTACGCTAGATCATTGCACATCCCGGTACACCACCTCAGGCATTCATATAGAGTCATATTTTGTTCTAGCTTCGATTTGTAATCTTTGAGTTGTAAGTAAATAAAAGTGTGATGATCTTCATTATTAGAGCAATGTCCCGTGTGAGGAAACAAAAAAAACAAAAAACAAAAAGAGAAAGGCCAAATAATAAAAAAGGAGATGGCCCCAAAAAAAGAGGGGGGGGGGGGCTAAAAAAAGGAAAATCCCCTCCAAAAAATGAGAGAAAAGAGAGAAGGGGCAATGCTACTATCCTTTTACCACACTTGTGCTTCATCATAGCACCATGTTCTTCATGATAGAGAGTCTCCTATGTTGTCACTTCCATATACTAGTGGGAATTTTCATTATAGAACTTGGCATGTATATTCGAACGACGGGCTTCCTCAAATAACCTAGGTCTTCATGAGCAAGAAAGTTGATGCACACCCACTAGTTTTCTTTTGAGCTTTCATACACTTATAGCTCTAGTGCATCCGTTACATGGCAATCCCTACTCACTCACATTGATATCGATTGATGGACATCTCCATAGTCCATTGATTTGCCTAGTTGATGTGAGACTTTATCCCTCCTTTTGTCTATCACCACCTTCCATTCCACCCATAGTGCTATGTCCATGGCTCACGCTCATGTATTGCGTGAAAGTTGAAAAAGTTTGAGAATACTAAAGTCTGACACAATTACTTGGCTAAAACTAGGGTTGTGCATGATTTAAATACTTTGTGTGGTGAAGATGGAGCATAGCCAGGCCATATGATTTTGTAGGGATAACTTTGTTTGGCCATGTTATTTTTAAAAGACATGATTGCTTTATTAGTATGCTTGAAGTATTATTGTCTTAATGTCAAATGATAGACTACTGCTTTGAATCAGTCGTGTCTTAATATTCATGCCATGATTAGATTACATGATCAAGATTATGCTAGGTAGCATTCCACATCAAAAATTATCTTTTTTATCATTTACCTACTCGAGGACGAGCTGGAATTAAGCTTGGGGATGCTGACACGTCTCCGTCGTATCTATAATTTTTAATTGTTCCGTGCCAATATTCTACAACTTTCATATACTTTTGGCTACTTTTTATACTATTTTTTGGGACTAACATACTGATCGAGTGCCTAGTGCCAGTTCCTGTTTGTAGCATGTTTTTTTGTCGCAGAATATCCATATCAAACGGAGTCCAAACGGGATAAAAACGGACGGAGATTTTTTCGGAATATATGTAAATTTTGGGAAGCAGAACCAACGTGAGACGATGCCCGGGTGGCCCACGAGGGTGAGGGGCGCGCCCTGGGCCCTCGTGGCCACTCCGTAAGGCGGTTGATGCCCTTCTTTCGCCGCAAGAAAGCTAATATCCGGATAAAAATCGTGTCCAGAATTCAGCCCAATCGGACTTACGGATCTCCGGGAATTTAAGAAACAGTGGAAGGCCAGAATCTGGGAACGCGGAAACAGAGAGAGACAGAGAGACAGATCCAATCTCGGAGTGGCTCTCGCCCCTCCCACGCCATGGAGGCCATGGACCAGAGGGGAAACCCTTCTCCCATCTGGAGAGAAGGTCAAGGAACAAGAAGAAGGAGGGGGCTCTCTCCCCCTCGCTTCCGGTGGCACCGGAGTGCCGCCGGGGCCATCATCGTCAGTGCAATCTACACCAACAACTTCACCGCCGTCATCACCAATTCTCCCCCCTCTATGCAGCGGTGTAACCCCTCTTCTACCTGTTGTAATCTCTACTTAAACACTGTGCTCAACGCTATATATTATTTCCCAATGATTTATGGCTATCCTATGATGTTTGAGTAGATCCATTTTGTCCTATGGATTAATTGATGATCGTGATTGGTTTGAGTTGCATGTTTTATTATTGGTGCTGTCCTATGGTGCTCTCCGTGTCGCGCAAGCGTGAGGGTTCACCGCTGTAGGGTTTGCAGTATGTTTATTATTTGCTTATGGTGGGTGGCGTGAGTGACAGAAGCATATACCCGAGTAAGTAGGTTGTTTGCGTATGGGAATAAGAGGACTTGGTACTTTAACGCCATGGCTGGGTTTTACCTTAATGATCTTTAGTAGTTGCGGATCCTTGCTAAAGTTCCAATCATAAGTGCATATGATCCAAGAAGAGAAAGTATGTTAGCTTATGCCTCTCCCTCAAATAAAATTGCAATAGTGATTACCAGTCTAGTTATCGATTGCCTAGGGACAAATAACTTTCTCGTGACAAAACGCTCTCTACTAAAACTAATTTAGTTGTGTCTTTATCTTAACAGTCCCTACTTTTTATTTACGCGCTCTTTATTATCTTGCAAACCTATCCTACAAAAACTATAAACTACTTCTAGTTTCATACTTGTTCTAGGTAAAGTAAATGTTAAGCGTGCGTAGAGTTGTATCGGTGGTCGATAGAACTTGAGGGAATATTTGTTCTGCCTTTAGCTCCTCGTTGGGTTCGACACTCTTACTTATCGAAAGAGGCCACAACTAATCCCCTACACTTGTGGGTTATCAAGGGACCAGCCCCGGGAGGACCGTCCTGAGGGCAGGGCTGGCCTACCACCTCTTCCACCGCCAAGGAGAAACGACGACCGGGACGAGGGGGCTGGGGGCTTCCTGGAGCCGCGTGCCATCGCTTGCATATTGGGCGGAGCATAGGCCACGGCTTCTCAGTGCCTTTTCAAGCAATTCGCCCGTGAAGTAAACACGGCTCTCCCCAAGCTAGACGCTACTCGCCCACTCAGGTGGTCCAGATGCCCCATCACCTTCAGTTCAGTAGACCAACTTAAGTGCGCAGCTACGGCTGGCGCCCTCCCGATGCTTTGTTCACCCGTCATCAGCAATGTCCAAGTTACCAAGACCCTCATCGACGATGGCGCATGGCTCAATGTCCTGTCCATTGAGACATTCGACAGCCTCCAAGTACCCTACGATCAACTGCTGCCTACCAAGCCCTTCTCCGGAGTGACTGGCGGCTCCACCACCCCTGTAGGGCAGGTCCGCCTACCTCTAACCTTCGGCAAACGCGACAACTACCACACTGAGCTCATCGACTTTGTTGTCACCCATATCCACCTCCCTTACAACGCCATCCTCGGGTACCCAGCCCTGGCCAAGTTCATGGCACTGACTCACCACGGCTACAATGTTCTCAAGATGCCGGGGACCGGCGGCGTCATCACCATCGCCTGCGAGGAAAAGGACGCAGTTTGCTCACTCGAGAGCGCTTACCAGGCGACAGCAGTCGAGGATCCAGACAGTGACAGCATTATCTACCCACCTGAGGTCGTCCCCAAGAAGAAGAAGCAGCTGCTATCCCTGGAGCCTCATGAGGATGTAGCGCAGGGCGGCAGCACCTCGGGACCTACACCTAGGGAGGGGCCTCCTCCCTCTCTCGCATAGGAAGGCGTGCCCGGCGCCCCCCTCAGGCTAGGCTCGGGAGCTCTCCTCTGGAGGGCCTCTGACCTAGCCAATGTCACGAGGGAGGCGCTCGGGCACCATGTAGGAGTGCTTCGCTGCATACTTTCCTCCAGAGGCCTCAAGGCGTGAGGCACCAAGCGCTCAGGAGTTCATCAGCCAGACCATTGAAGACCTACAGGAGCCGAGAGCCATGCGGGGCGACAGTCCCCCGCCTCCTTTGAGGGCAGCTGTCGGCCCAGGCTCAGGAGACGGGTTGCGCATCTGCGTCAACATCCCTGCACTCAACAGGATCACATCTCAGGATCTCTACTGGCCTTCCCAGGTGGGCCGGTGTCAGGGTCCCCCTCACAACTACATACGCATGCCCTTCGGTCTGCCGAATCAGGCAGCCCTGTACCAGCACCACATGCGAGAAGTCCTGGTGACTCGCGAGGACAAGCACAAGGAGATCCAGGCGGAGTTGGACTCGGCCCTCCACGAGATTTGGGGAACCCCTGAGCCTCGCGAGGGGCCGGAGCCAGGCGGCACGTAAGGAAGAGCGTCTACGCCGAGCATCTTCAGCTACACCAACACTACTTCAGCAACTATGCCAGGTGACATCTTCCGATTTTCGTTCAAACTGGGAACGCCCTAAGGGCTGCATCATTCCCAGGTCGCACGGGCCTATCCCTGCGACGTGTATCCTTTTGCATCTCACCCTCGGGCTGCATTATCCGCAGGCCGCACAGGTTCGTCTTGGTGGCATGTATCTCCCTTGCATTTTACCTGAGCTAGTGCTGCCATCTCTGTCATGTTGCATTTGAATAACTCATGTGTCTGACCATCACCCCTTCGGGTCTCCTTCGCCACCTAATGGACTTCTACTCATCTCACAACGGAGCTGCATACGTTGGCACGGCGTTTGTGCTTGGGTCCGTCCCTGCAACGCTGACAGACCCGAGGGGCCGAGCTTTGACCCGCGGCCCGCTCCGCAAGTGTCACCTCACCAAGTCCTCGGTGGCTTCGTCTCCCTGCGGAATTATCGAAAGCCCAGCGTGGGCGCGGCCCTAAGTTGTTCTGCTGCAGGCTAACCCGCCAGAATCTCAGGACCACGGCGACATGCAGTCCCGTCGGTCTCCCCTCCTCACGTAGTTCGCTTACGCATTAAAGGGGGTCCCTGAGCATCGCGTCTCAGGGGCTCTTACTCATTCTCCAGCCCTCACCCCTTGGCCTGGACCACGGCATCGCGACCTGGCATACCAATGGCAGCTGAGCTTGGCTCGAGGGTCAGGACTCGAGGATGCAGAGAACCAGGAAGGACGAGGGGAGGGGAGCCGACTCAGAGAGCTTAGGCCTGTTCGTAGGTCAAGGGGGACCCTTGGGCACCGCGACCTAAGGGCCTAACTAGTCCCGTAGGCCTTCACTCCCTAGTCTTGTCCTGGTTTCTGGTCAAGGCCAGCAGCGACTGAGGTACGCGCGGGGCCGGGCCCTGCCGACACAGAACATCAAGGCATGAGTCCAGCATTCCCTTCCTTTAGGTTCGTTCGTACGTCAAGGGGGGCCCTTGGGCATTGCGACCCAAGGGCCTAACTGGTCACGTAGCCCCTCACTCACTGTTCTTTTCCTGATTTTCGATCAATGTCAGCAGCGGCTGAGGCACGTGCAGGGCCGGGCCCTGCCGACGCAGAACTCTAGGACCAGCAGGAGGGAATCGCGAAATCTCAGCCACGTGAACAAACCAGGCGCGCCGTTTGGAGAACCACCTCGCGACCGTCAAGATAAGTCATTAATTCCTCGATGCCCCATCCTCGCTCATAGAGCGGGATTCGATAGCCGCGCGTCAGCAACACCGCCTCGCTTTCTTAGCCTCCGAAAGCCGCTTGCATGCCAAGGGGGACCTCTTGAGCATCTCGCCTCAGGAGCTCTTACCGGACCTCGGGCCGCTCACCTCCTGGCCTTGACCACGGCATCGCGACCTAGCATACCAGCGATGGCTGCTACTTGCCTTGGGACTGGAACCTGCCGGCGTAGAGCACTATGCTACCGAAAGGGTAAAAAGGGGGTGATATTGCTGAAACGAGGCTAGCGAGTAGAGTGTGCTAGCAAAACAGCAAGATAGAAGAAAAAGTATTACAAGTTCTTTACATACCCCTGCGGGGTTGGCTTTGAATCCTCGCAGGGAACGCCGCAAAAGGCCTTCAGGGGATCCTAACTACGGCCGCCATCACCGCCGCCATCATCAACAGTGGGCCACGATGGCCCACCTCCAATCCGGGACAGGTCACCACCAGCGACGTGCTCGTAAGCCTGACGCATTTCGGGCGCACCGCGAGCTTGGGGCGCGTAGCTGTCATCGCTCGTCTCCGGGAACTCGGCAGACTCAAAAGAGCCGTTGGACCTCTGGAGGCCATCGCTGCTGCTGGATGAGCTAGTGGCGGGATTGACGTTTGGCGAAGCGCCAGCCGAAGCATCACCCTGGTGGCCCCCTCCAGGGCAACATTCCAGGCGGTGTCCCCCCTTGCCGAACACCTTGAAGCACAACATGGAGGCGCCGTCGAACTCTAAGTGGGTGGAGAGGGCGCCTTCCGAGACGCAGGCACGGGCGACTTTGCCCCATTCGCGAGTCATGAAGACCATGCCTGGGGAGACGGCCTCAACCTCCGCCCTCATCGTTGGGGCCTGGCTCTCGGCGTGTCGCAACCATAGCCTGAGCGGCCCCCTCGGCGACACCTCCGCGGTCTTGAATGGCGGGAAGCAAATCCAAGATCTAGGAGGCATCGCCGCCCACACCACGAACTCACACGAGGAGCCTCTGGCATGTGCTCATGGGACAACAGCATGCACCACTATGGCGCGGTCGGTACGGCCATGGCGCGGGCGGCGCTGGGCGCCAACTCCCTCACCATGGCCCGGTGCCCTGGCGTAAAGGGGAAACGGATAGCCAGGGGGAGGCCGCTCGTGCCAAGGCCTCATCACTTCCAGTCTCATGGCGGCGCCATGAGGATGGAGCGGTCTTTTCTTTGGAGAGAGTACCTTTGGCTCCTCACGAGGAGCCTTCCCCTTCCTAGCGGCGGAGAATCGTCGTATCGATGCCATGAGCGGCTCGGCCGAGCACATGGCAAGGAAGAAGAGGCGAGAGGAACAAAGGAAGAAAATGGGTGGCGGGGGCTCTGCTCGCCGTCTAATTTATAGCCAAGAGAAGGCCAACTGCCGGCCTTCGTAATCGAAGGTAATGATGATTTGCTATGCATGCAAGGACTTGTCAAGTCGCGCAGTCGCTGAGGGTGCGTGGGCAAGTGGAGACGCCCACGTCCCATCGATCGCCATGCGTTAGACAAGGCCGTAGGCTTTCGGGGCCCGCGGCGCTCCGCGCTTAGCCCTTGGCTTCGCCGCGAAGCCAAGCCCAAGTGCACCTTGGGCCCCGGGGCTACTAACGCTGTTCTGGGAACAGGGGTACACACACTTGCCTGCCTGCGGCCCAGGGCGTGGCTCACCAGGCGGCCTGGTACAGCCCAGCATCTTCAGTGGCCACTCAAGACCCTCGCGAGGGGCCAAGCCTGGTGAGGCGGTCGGCACAAGGCATCCCCTGGGGCGGCCTCACCAGGTCGGCTCGCAAGGATCGGAGATATCGAGGCGAGGGACACCTCGCGAGGTCCTCGTGACGTGAGCAGTGACGACCAAGGCCAGCCGGGCGCCAGCGGGCGCAGAAGTGCCAGTTTCCTCTTTGGTGCTAAAGGAGCAGGTGCACACGAAGAGTCCCGAGGCATCAGGCAAAAGTTTCTGTATCGGTGCAACAAGACGAAGACTAGTAGGATAGCAGGACGGATGTCATCGCAGAGCCCATAGCGGCGTCACCACCAGATCCTTTGGCAGGCGAAGATCACCTTTTGTCAGGATAGCTTGTACTAGTTATCCCCCTTCAAATTTGGCCGTTGTGGGCTTCCTTCCCGCTCATTATACGGGATGAGGACCCGGGTCACTATAAATAGGACTAGCCACCACCATTGGGATCATCTCATCAGAGAGGGAGTTGATCTCATCTAGAGTTGACCAGATTGAAAGCCACACACCACCAGCTCACTCGAGCACAAGAACTTCTCTCCTCAGGAGGCAATTCATCCATGTACTAGTTCTTCCTCAGCCACCAAGGCAATCCACCACACCACACTGGATTAGGGTATTACACCACAACGGTGGCCCGAACCAGTATAAATCTTGTGTCCCTTGTTCTTCGGATCTGACGAGCTAGGCCTAGGGTTGTTGAGTGGACGAGCTAGGGTGGAAGGAGTGATCTTCCTGCGCACCCCAGAGGTCGAACCTTAAGGGTTTTGCTGGAACCCGAGATCCGACAAAATCAACCTCGGGCCTAATGTTGGGGATATAGGTATTTGATATGACCCGCCCAGGAGGGGCTGGGTTATCCAATGGCGGTTCATGGGCCAAGCCCAGAAGCATGTTGATGATGGCGGTTCAATGAGAGTAAATCATAAAGGGCCCAAGGCCCGGAGCGGCTTAAGGCCTGTAAGTATAAACCACCATATATGCTAACTTGTATTGTAAGGCATGTAACAAGAGTCACCAGGCCGGACACGATTGTATGAGCCGGCCGGGACTCCGTAGGCCGCAAGGCGTCAACCCGTGTATATAAGGGGACGAGCCGACAGCGGTTTAGGGCAAGAAACAACAGATCGAGAGCTAGGCAAGCGTATTCACTCCCTAGCAATCGACACCCCAACAATTCCACCTCAAACTGGATTAGGTTTTACCCTCACCGCAAGGGGCCGAACCGGTATAAACTTCCCGTGTCTCTTATCCCGTTTTAACCCCTTTAAGCTAACCACGGCGCTATGGCTCCGCAACTAAGTCCTTCCCTTAGGACATCTGCTGTGACAACTCCACGACACTACCTCTACATCTACCATTGGGATTAGTTTTAGACCTAAATAATTGTTACTTGGTGCCAGCATTGAGCATGAACATTATAACTAGATCTTGTTTGTTGCGAGATGGTTATTCATTTAAATCAGAGAATAATGGTTGTTCTGTTTATATGAGTGATATCTTTTATGGTCATGCACCCTTTAAGAGTGGTCTATTCTTATTAGATCTCGATCGTAGTGATACACATATTCATAATATTGAAGCCAAAAGACGCAAGGTTGATAATGATAGTGCAACTTATTTGTGGCACTGCCGTTTAGGTCATATTGGCGTAAAGCGCATGAAGAAACTCCATGCTGATGGACTTTTGGAATCACTTGATTATGAATCACTTGGTACCTGCGAACCATGCCTCATGGGCAAGATGACTAAGACTCCGTTCTCTGGAACAATGGAGCGAGCAACTGATTTGTTGGAAATCATACATACTAATATATGGGGACCAATGAGTGTTGAGGCTCGCGGCGGGTATCATTATTTTCTGACCTTCACTGATGATTTGAACAGATATGGGTATATCTACTTAATAAAACACAAGTATGAATCATTTGAAAAGTTCAAAGAACTTCAGAGTGAAGTAGAGAATCATCATAACAAGAACAAAAAGTTTCCACGATCTGATCGCGGAGGCGAGTATTTGAGTTACGAGTTTGGTCTTCATTTGAAACAATGTGGAATAGTTTCACAACTCACGCCACCCGGAACACCACAGCGTAATGGTGTGTCTGAACGTCGTAACTGTACTTTATTAAATATGGTGCGATCTATGATGTCTCTTACCGATTTACCACTATCGTTTTGCGGTTATGCTTTAGAGACAGATGCATTCACGTTAAATAGGGCACAATCTAAATCTGTTGAGACGACACCTTATGAATTCTGGTTTGGCGAGAAACCAAAGTTGTCGTTTCTTAAAGTTTGGGGCTACGATGATTATGTGAAAAGGCTTCAACCTGATAAGATTGAACCCAAGTCGGAGAAATGTGTCTTCATAGGATACCCAAAGGAAACTGTTGGGTACACCTTCTATCATATATCTGAAGGCAAGATATTCGTTGCTAAGAATGGATCCTTTCTAGAGAAGGAGTTTCTCTCGAAAGAAGTGAGTGGGAGGAAAGTAGAACTTGATGAGGTAATTGTACCTTCTCCCGAATTGGAAAGTAGCACATCACAAAAACTAGTTCCAGTGATTCCTACACCAGTTAGCGAGGAAGGTAATGATGATAATCATGAAACTTCGGATCAAGTTACTACTGAACCTCGTAGGTCAACCAGAGTACGTTCCGCACAAGAGTGGTACGGCAACCAAGTTCTGGAAGTCATGTTACTAGACAATGATGAACCTACGAACTATGAGGAAGCGATGATGAGCCCAGATTCCACAAAATGGCTTGAGGCCTTGAAATCTGAGATGGGATCCATGTATGAGAACAAAGTGTGGACTTTGGTTGACTTGCCCGATGATCGGCAAGCCATTGAAAATAAATGGATCTTCATGAGGAAGACCTACGCCGACGGTAATGTTACTTTGTACAAAGCTCGAGTTGTTGCGAAAGGTTTTTGACAAGTTCAAGGAGTTGACTCCGATGAGACTTTCTCTCCCGTAGGGATGCTTAAGCATGTCTGAATCATGTTAGCAATTGCCGCATTTTATGATTATGAAATCTGGCAAATGGATGTCAAAATTGCATTCCTAAATGGATACCTCAAAGAAGAGTTGTATATGATGCAACCAGAAGGTTTTGTCGATCCTAAAGGTGCTAACAAAGTGTGCAAGCTCCAGCGATCCATGTATGGACACGTGCAAGCATCTCGGAGTTAGAATATACGCTTTGATGAGGTGATCAAAGCATATGGTTTTATACAGACTTTTGGAGAACCTTGTATTTACAAGAAAGTGAGTGGGAGCTCTGTAGCATTTCTGATATTATATGTAGATGACATATTGTTGATTGGAAATGATATAGAATTTTTGGATGGCATAAAAGGATACTTGAATAAGAATTTTTCAATGAAAGACCTCGATGAAGTTGCTTATATATTTGGCATCAAGATCTAGAGAGATAGATTAAGACGCTTAATTGGACTTTCACAAAGCACATACCATGATAAAGTTTTGAGGAAGTTCAAAATGGATCAGTCAAAGAAAGGTTTCTTGCCTATGTTACAAGGTGTGAAGTTGAGTAAGACTCAATGCCCGACCACTGCAGAAGATAGAGAGAAAATAAAAGTCATTCCCTATGCCTCAGCCATAGGATCTATCATGTATGCAATGTTGTGTACCATACCTGATGTGTGCCTTGCTATAAGTTTAGTAGGGAGGCACCAAAGTAATCTAGGAGTGGATCACTAGACAGCGGTCAAGAACATCCTGAAGTATCTAAAAAGGACAAAGGATATGTTTCTCGTTTATGGAGGTGAAAAAGAGCTCGTCGTAAACGGTTACGTCGATTCAAGCTTTGACACTGATCCGGATGACTCTAAGTCACAAACCGGATATGTATTTTTATTGAACGGTGGAGCTGTTAGTTGGTGCAGTTCCAAGCGGAGCATCGTGGCGGGATCTACGTGTGAAGCGGAGTACATAGCTGCTTCGGAAGCAGCAAATGAAGGAGTCTGGATGAAGGAGTTCATATCCGATCTAGGTGTAATACCTAGTGCATCGGGTCCAATGAAAATATTTTGTGATAAAACTGGAGCAATAGCCTTGGCGAAGGAATCCAGGTTTCACAAGAGAACCAAGCACATCAAGAGATGCTTCAATTCCATCCGCGATCAAGTCAAGGAGGGAGACATAGAAATTTGCAGGATACATACGGATCTGAATGTCGCAGACCCATTGACTAAGCCTCTTCCATGAGAAAAACATGATCAACACCAACATTCCATGGGTGTTAGAATCATTACTATTTAATCTGGATTATTGACTCTAGTTCAAGTGGGAGACTGAAGGAAATATGCCCTAGAGGCCATAATAAAGTTGTTATTTGTATTTCCTTATATCATGATAAATGTTTATTATTCATGCTAGAATTGTATTAACCGGAAACTTAGTACATGTGTGAATACATAGACAAAACAGAGTGTCCCTAGTATGCCTCTACTAGACAAGCTCATTGATCAAAGATGGTTATGTTTCCTAGCCATAGACATGAGTTGTCATTTGATCAACATGATCAAATAATTAGGAGAATGATGAGATGGACAAGACTCATCCGTTAGCTTAGCCACTTGTTCGTTTAGTTTTACTGCTATTGCTTTCTTCATGACTTATACATGTTCCTATGACTATGAGATTATGCAACTCCCGAATACTGGAGCAACACCTTGTGTGCTACCAAATGTCACAACGTAACTAGGTGATTATAAAGATGCTCTATAAGTGTCTCTGAAGGTGTTTGTGGTGTTGGCATAGATCGAGAATAGGATTTGTCACTCCGAGTGTCGAAGAGGTATCATTGGGGCCCTCTCGGTAATACACATCATAATAAGCTTGCAAGCAAATGACTAATGAGTTAGTCACGAGATGATGTATTACGGAACAAGTAAAGAGACTTGCCGATAATGAGATTGAACTAGGTATGATGATACCGACGATCGAATATCGAGCTAGTAACATACCGATGACAAAGGGAACAACGTATGTTGTTATGCGGTTTGACCGATAAAGATATTCGTAGAATATGTAGGAACCAATACGATCATCCAGGTTCCGCTATTGGTTATTGACCGGAGATGAGTCTCGGTCATGTCTACATAGTTCTCAAACACGCAGGGTCCGCACGCTTAACGTTCAATGACGATCGGTATTATGAGTTTATGAGTTTTGATGTACCGAAGGTAGTTTGGAGTCCCGGATGAGATCACGGACATGATGAGGAGTCTCAGAATGTTTGATACATAAAGATTGATATATTGGACGTCTATATTCGGACACCGAAAGTGTTCCGGGTAATTTCGGAGAAAACCGGAGTGCTGGAGGGGTTACCGGAACCCCTCGGGGGAGTATTGGGCCATAGTGGGCCTTGAGGGAAAGTGAGAGGCAGCCCATAGGGGCTGGCCGCGCCCCCTCCCAAGAATTCCTAGTTATACTAGGAGTGGGGGGAGGCGCCCCTCTCCTTCCTTCTTCTCTTCTCCTTCCATTCCCACTCCTAGTAGGAGTATGGAAGGGGAGTCCTACTACTACTAGGAGTAGGGTTACTCCCTCCTTGGCGCGCCCCTAGGGCCGGCCGGCCCTCCCCCTTGCTCCTTTATATACAGGGGCAGGGGGCACCCTAGAACACACAAGCAACATTGTTTTAGCCGTGTGCGGTGCCCCCCTCCACAGAAACACACCTCGGTCATATCGGTGCAGTGCTTAGGCGAAGCCCTGCGCCGGTAACTTCATCATCTCCGTCACCATGCCGTCGTGCTAACGAAACTCTCCCGTGAATCTCAACTGGATCAAGAGCTCGTGGGACGTCATTGAGCTGAACGTGTGCTGAACGCGGAGGTGCCGTAAGTTCGGTGCTTGGATCGGTTGGACCGCGAAGACGTCCGACTACATCATCGCGTCACTAGATGCTTCCTCTTTTGGTCTATGAGGGTACGTAGACACACTCTTCCCTCTCGTTGCTATGCTTCTAGTAGATAGATCTTGCGTGATCGTGGGATTTTTTTTTGAAATACTATGTTCCCCAACAGGACTACCGAGGCCTATCACTTTCCAACAAAAATCGGATTGCAGGATCGCCAAGTCATGCTACCATCGGTGGGGACCGAAGATGTATTGATGACTGTAATCAACTCATTAAACATTTCGGAAGAAAACCATGCCAGCAACACACTACACTACCTGATGTTAATCAAGGTTCTACATCCATAAGGACCTTTACAACGAACTAATTAGAACGTCCATCTCTCATGACCCTGGCATGAGTATATGAGCGAGCACTGAGAAGTTAATTCATTGACGCATGACGCTTTAGCGCCTCCAGCATCTCCTGTACCAGCTGTTCTTCTTTAGCCTCAGCTATAAATGATAGGTTGTGCAATTAGATCTGTTAGAAGGGAGAGAGGCGATTGGTGGAATAGTCGTTGTATTGCTTGAGCCTCATGGGCATATATATAGGAGTACAATGATCAACTTGGAGTACAAGACAAGCTAGAAGAAATCCTAGTCTATCTCGTCTTTCCTAATAATCAATATACTCAACATCCCCCCGCAGTCACAACGGTAGCGACGTAGACGCTAAGACTGGAGAAGAATACGAAGGCAAGCCGATGGACACCCCCCCATAGTCGTAATGGTCGATGCATCGTGGAGTCATGGCTGGAGTGGTGACCGACGAGCTTGCTCAAGCAAGGCGGTAGCCCTTTGTGCCGTTTGTCGAAGTAGCCGAGGGCGTAGGTGGTGTAGCCGTGGTCGAGGTTGCCGTACGAAGAATACCGTGGTCGATGTCGAGTCGGGGTAGCCTGTGTCAAGGAAGTCGCCGAGGAGCCAAGGGCGCAAGGAGGCGCCGAGTTAGTATGGGCGCAGTGGTGTCGAAGTAGTGGTGCGGCAGGAGGAAGACGGTGTTGACGACGTGTCGCGGCGGGTTTGCCAAGCCCAGGGACACGTCGTGGACAAAGGCACACATCGGTGTTGCCAACATCGAGCATGCGTAGACGGACGAAGACGAAGTTGACGAAGCGCCGCACCAGGCTTGCCTGGCCCGGGGACACATCGTGGATGAAGGCACGCATCAGTGTTGCTAGCACCGGGCATGCGTAGACGGGGACCTACACGAGCTATGCGCCATGTCGGAGAAGTCGGAGAGGCCAGCAGAGAAGGACTCGACGACGGTCACGACGCCAATCAGCATGGGGCCAATGTCGCCCACAGTTGTCAGAGTAGATGAAGCGGTCGGGGTACATGATGGCAATGCTGGCGACGGGCTGGTGCTGGACGAAGATGAATGGGTGGACAAGCCACTGCGGCGACTACGGGGTAGCGGCGGCGGCCGAAGAAGAGCGGCGGCGGCGGCCTGACGGCGGCGGTGGCGGCTAGGTTAAGACCAAGACGGCGATTCTCAAAGTAGGCGAAGAACCCGACAGCTTGACGAAGCCGGCGCGGACGGTGGTGTTCCCACGCCAAGGGAGGCGGCGCAGCGCATACCACGGAAGGTCGACGCGCGGAGACGGCAGGGGACCGCGGGCCGCGGCGCTACGGCCCGAAGGGGCGACACAGCGACGACAGCCAGATCAGGGCAATGGCGGAAGACCTCGGGGCAGTTGCGGGGACCGCGGGCCACGGCGTGGCGACCCGAAGGAGCGGCACAGTGGCGGAGGGCGGGTCGGCGCAACCGTGGGAACGGCCTTGGGCGGCGGCGTGGACCACGTGTCACGCTCAGTACGGCCCGACGGGATGACACAGCGGCTGCGCGAGGGTCGGCGCAACCACGAGGATGGCCTGGAGCGGACGCCTCGGGGTGGCGGTAGACTGCGGACAGCAACACTACAGCCCGAAGGGGCGACGCAGTCGTGACGCGGATCGGTGCAGCCGCAGAGAGAACCACAGGGCGGCGACGCAGCGGCCCGACGGGGCGACGCAGCGGCAGCCCATTGCTCGATTGGTAGAGGGGCGCGTTGAACTCAGGACGGTCTTCACGGGGACCGCGAAGACGTGCGCAACCGACGGGCCAGGTCGGTCGCTTGGCGTAGATGAGGCGGATCGCGGCGGCGGGCGGGTGATCAATCCGATCACGTGCGAGGTCGGGGACACCGCTTGGTGAAGACAGGATGGCGGCGGAGTCCGACATGAAGCTGGCGTGGACGAACCGCGTGGGATGTCGTGTGACCGGCACCCGGGCTGCCGGTAGTGGCGACCGAGCTGAGACAGTCGACGAGCCTGACGCTGTCGGAGATGAGGCTGGCGAGGCAACCCACAGGGTCGCCGCGTAGACGCGACGAAGGCGGGTGGCGTGGATCGATTGGCGGGCCAGCGCGCGAGAGGAGGCTATGATTGGCCGCCGCATGATGCGAGTCTGCCGGGTGAAGGCGATACAGGTGTCCCGATCGGAACAGGGCGGTGACGGCCGACGCAGGTCGACGGGCAGGTCGGCGCGCGGCCGACGGCCTTGAGGGGCCGTCTGTCGCGCGAAGCCGTAGGGTCGATGAAGTAGCCGGCCAGTCGCGCCGGTGTCGGAGTAGAGGCGCGCGGGTGTTGACGGCGGTGGTGGGCGATGCAAACCGATCTTAGATCGGAAAACCAAAAAGTAAATGTCGATCAAATCGATTGTCGAGAGAGAGAGAGAGAAAAACCCGGAGCGAGGGCTCGGGAAAAAGATTCTCTAGGGCAGCCGGTTAACATGGTCGGCGGACGAACCCTAGGTACGGGTGGCGCGGCCCCCGGCGGCGGTCATGGAGGCCGATCGCCCTAGGGGCGGTGCGCGGGTGCAGAAGCGGCGACGGCTAGGGTTTAGAACCCGGAAACTGATACCATGTTAGAAAGGAGAGAGAGGATTGATGGTATAGTCTTGTATTGCTTGAGCCTCATGGGCATATATATAGGAGTACAATGATCGACTTGGAGTACAAGACAAGCCAGAACAAATCCTAGTCTATCTCGTCTTTTCTAATAATCAATATACTCAACAAGATCAATGAACTTCACAATTAAGGCGAAGAACATGACATGGACAATTAAATTTCATCTGGTTGCTATGGCTGCACTTCTTCTTGCGACAGTTTGTACTACCTATGTCCTGTTTTTTATTGGTCCCCATTGTATTCCATGTCAAACTTTGACCATAAATTTAACTAATAAAATTTTCATGCATGTTATAAAAAATTATATCATCAAAAACTACATTCAAATATGAATCCAACGATATGCTTTTTGTTGACATGCATTAATATTTTTTTAGTTAAATCTTTGGTCAAAATTTGGCACAAATAATAAAAATGACTAATAAACCAGGATGAAGGTAGTAGCTCTGAGAGATAGCCGAACATAGCACCTGCAGCAGAATGCATGATGAAAAAAGTTACTCCTGCACAAAGGTAAGGGATACAGCGGGAGGGCACAGGTGGCATGCTATAAAACTGTACACCTGCACAAAGCAATTGCTAATGTGAAACAGTTAAGACATGGTAAGTAAATATCGATCATCGGATTAGTTGCCCCCGCGGAGGTGAAGCAGGAGGGTGGAGGGTGGAGTCCTTCTGGATGTCGTAATCGGCCAGGCTGCAGCCGTCCTCCAGCTGCTTCCCCGCGAAAATGGGGCGTTGCTGCTCCGGCGAGACGCCTGCGGCCACACAACATGACAGAGAGTAAACTTCTCAACTCTCGAACTCAACAAAGAGACGCCGTTCATGACGGCACCAATGCGACGTACGTGACGTAATGGTGTGGCTGTAGTACCTTCCTCGCCGTGGATATTGTCCTTGACATTGTGGACGGTGTCGATGCTCTCGACCTTCAGGGTGACGGTCTTTCCCGCCGACGCCTTCACGAAGATCTGCATCCTTAGCGCCCGATTCACTGCCGGGTTTTCTTCTGTTCTAGGTTCTTTACACGTTAGATGCCGTGAGTACGGCCTAATATAGCTGGCGGGCCGCGGTCACGCATGGGACGTTCCTCATCCGTCTAGTACTCAGAGTTTATTTCGTCGAAGAGGACCGATGCGCCAGGTGTCTTCCAGTTATTCGCTGCTGTTGTCATGTATTTTGCTAGCGTGTTACATTTTGCCATGTCATCATGAGCATTTCATCAACATGTTTTCAAAACTTGCATCCGTCCGAGTCCGTCCGTCCTCTCCGTTGTCCGTTCTGAGCCCAGACACATTCGCACGGGCCCGCGGCACCTCCGAATATTTATTTTATAAGTGGCTGGAAAATGTTCTCGGAATGGGATGAAACTTGACGTGTGGTCTTATTATAGAGTAGGTAGACCGCGTGTCAAATTTCGTCGCATTCGGAGTTCGTTTGTTAGCCCAACCGTTAAACTATAGCCGGTAAAGCGTCGGACGTTTTCGGTGTTCCGAAGACCTATGCCAGGCTGCTTCTTCCTTCTCTTATCGGTCCAACCACGTAGTTGTCCGTGACCGCCTAACATCTCTGCACAGCGCACAGACCCCATCACGCGCGTCCGAAACCGGCCTGAACCCGATCCACTCTGTCGTTACCGATGGGTCCGGATCATCCCCAAACATCCCTAAAGTATCATCGGTTTCTTCTTTGACATCTCCCTACCTATTTATTTCGGACCGTCCGATTATGGTCGGAGGGACCAAATAGACCTAAACCTAATCCCACTTGCTATATAGTCAGTGCTACCCTAAAATCTAGGACATATGTCCCTCCTCCGCCGCCACCCCTGTTCCATCGCATGCCAAATCATCCCCTCGGGATCCCTTCCCGATCTAGTCCACCAACCAGCAACCCCCATCTCTCTCTCTCTCAGATGGACCTCGCGCTCGATCTCGAATGGATCAAGGCGCTACCTAGCGCCTCCCCTGGATCCCCTCGTCCACGTACCGCAGCCGAGCCAACCGTTGACCGACGCTCCCGTGCCCCACGCTCATACTCGTCTTCCACGCACGGATGGGAAAGGAGCTCCCGATCCTTGTGGCCAAGGCGACCTCGTCGTTTTTGCTCTAGCCTCCTCCGCCGTCCGAGCTCCGGCGAGCCACCAGCAGGCCGTGCCCCGCGCCATGGAGCTCTGTCCCCACTCGCTCTATGCCAACTGCCGCCATCCGAGCTCCTCAAGCCGACGCCATCCAGGGTCCCGACGATCTCGCCGCCCTGGCCTCCTCCACCGCACCGGCAAGCGCGACGCCGGAGCACCGCAGGTCACCGAGCCCCATCGTCGTTTGCCTCCTCACCGTGGCCTCCTCTGCCGCCTCGGATCCGCGCCACCTCCTCTACATCGAGCTGCCGCGGCAAACTCCAGCGCCTCCGACCTCCATCTCCATGCCTCGCTCTCCCGTCGTCGTCTGCCTGCAGGGAACGAGGAGCATGACGCCCCTTGCCCGTTCCAGCCGGCTTCCCTCGTCAGATGCAGTGGATCCTCACCGCTTCCTGTCACCTGCGGCATCGCGTCCCCTTCTGCTTCCTCGTCGAACGAGCTGAGCGCCAAGTCCAAGTCCTGCTTCGTCGTTGGCTGGGTCCTCGCTCGATCTGGTCGAGTCATCGACCAGGACGCAGCCGGCCCAGCGCAGACTCCTTCGTGGCCCAGCTTCTACCCTCACCGGCTCGGGCCTTGGGCCTTGGTGAGCGCCCAACCACCCGCTATTTCGGCCCAGTACCTTTTTTTCCAGCCTGCGATTTTTGTAATTATCCAGAGTAAAACAGTTTCATAGTTTGGACCCTAAACTTCTTGCATTTAATAACTCTCAATCTATACATCGGAATTAAAGAACTTATATATGAAAATTGCTTACAATTTTGTGTAGATTAATAATATGCCACTTTCACCCTTGTTTAAAATGTTTAACTTGGTGTTTGCATTAGCTTGTGTAGTTAATGTGCTAAAATGGTTTTATTAATAACTAAATAACCGTAGCTCCACATCTAATAAACTTTATACGTAAATGAGGTAGAAAAATGTGTAGAATAACTTGGTGCTTTTACTTTTGCTTTTTAAAAACTTTAAAATATGTTTTTAGGAAGAATAGTACCAAATTCATATTATGCACATGAGGATTTTCCGGAATTGTTGTTTGTCATTCTGGCCTCATTTAAACTTGCCTAATTAGGTAGTTTACATTTGCTTCACATCTTGCCATGCTAAAAACAATTTAATCTTGTCTTGTAGATAAACGAGAGTCAACTAAATATATTGGATGTGGTGTTTTGTCAATATGCAACTCGTTGCATATTGAGCTCCACTTAACTTGTAGTTTTGTCTGTGCACTTTGGCATGCCATGCATATTTACACCGGACATGCATTATACTTGTTTGTGCATCATATGCCATGGTTATGATATGTGTGTTTACCATGTTGTTTGCTTCTTTCCGGGTTGCTTCTCTCGTTAGTTTGGTTTCATTTCGGAGTTGTGAGGTTTTGTTCGGCTACTTCATGGACTCATTCTTCTTCCTTGCGGGATCCCAGGCAAGATGACCATTCCCCGATATCACCTCTATCATTGCCTATGCTAGTTTTCTCGCTCTTTAGATATGCCTCGATGCCTATTCCTGTTTGTCAGCCTCCTATTTTTACCATGAAACCTCTAACCTTTGACACATTCCCAGCAAACCGTTGTTTGGCTATGTTACCCGCTTGCTCAGCCCCTCTTCTAGCGTTGTTAGTTGCAGGTGAAGATGAAGATTGCTCCATGTTGAACTTGTTTTTGGAATATCACAATATCTCTTAGAAAAAAAACACCTATATACTTGGCAATGGGTGGAAGGCTTGGCCTTTTGCTCGGTGTTTTGTTCCACTCATGCCACCTTAGGAACCAATAAACCGGTGTTATGTTCCTTGATTTTGCGTTCCTAACACGGTTGGGGTTTATGGGCCCCCCGATAATTCGCACTGCTTAAAGCTTTTCCAGCAAGGCCCAAATTTGGTTTTAATTTGCCTCATAATAAAAAACTTAATTAATTAATTGCATAGGGGGTCATGTCCCCGGGTTCTTAATTCTACATAACAGGGGGGGCCAGTGCTGATGGTGTTGGTCACCACAGGGAAACTCGAGGATTGGCTTCCGTAGGCTTTCCCATTCGGTCGTGGCCTGAGACGAGATACGTGCGGCTACTATCAGGGTGTCGGCACGCCGGGAGGTCTTGCTGGATTGGTTTTACCTTTGTCAAAATATCTTGAGCATGGGATTCCGAGAATACTCGGGTCTTCCCAACATAGAGTTGCGGCTCAGCAGATCATGAGCTTGTGATGGGCTAAGTTGGGACACCCCTGCATGGTTTTCAACTTTCGAAAGCCGTGCCCGCGGTCATGTGGCAGATGGGAATTTGTTAATATCCGGTTGTAGATAACTTGACACCATATCTTAAGAATACACTACCTGTGTGAGTAACCGTGATGGTCTCTTTCCGAAGGGCTTCGGGAAGTGAACACGGTGGGGTTATGTTTGATCGTGAGTAGCTAGGATCACTTCTTGATCAACTTGGCGACCGTTGGCACTTGTTCTCTTATCGCTATACACTCGTAAGCTAGATGCTTAGTGCTTGCTGCAGACACTTTTATAGCCTTTCCTCACCTAAGGCTTTGGTAATTTTGATACCCGGGAACGGGATTGCTGAGTCCTTTGTGGCTCACAGATTCAACACACACCAGATGTAGGTACCGCTGAGAATAGTGCAGGAGATGGTTAAGAACTTCACTGGGAGCTTGATGAAGAGAGTGGACGTATGTATGTGCCATTTTTTCGATGATCAGTAGTGGTTCCTACTAGGGGCGATCAGGCCTTGTGTTTATGGTATCTTTCTTGTTTCGCTTTCGACCGTAGTCGGACCCTGTGTTATTGGGATGATGTATGTTATTGTATTCATTGTGTGACGTGGCGAGTGTAAGCCAACTATCTCTTATCCCTTAATTTTACATGAGATGTGCAAAGATACCATACTTGAGATCATTCTAGTATGCGCTTATGTCTTTAAGTCGTGCCTCGACACGTGGGAGACATAGTCGCATACTGGGCATTACAGGTCACCCACCCGTCCATCCAAACACCCCGTCTCGCGCAGCAGGATCTCTCCGTCCTGGGACGTCCCCGTCCCATTGACTTTTTCTCAGAGGGGTATATTTTTTCTCGAAGTCCCCAGATCCGCTTATTTTATTGTCTCCTTCATCATGCAATAACTTGGTGCTCGGTGCTCCGTTTTGCGCGTATGATATGTCGAAATGTTCGTCTCGTCGTGCTCTACATATTAGCATCAGTTTCATGCATGTTAGAGTTCACTAGTTGACTTAATCTTCATGGCAAGAGTGCATCGTGATGAAACTGTTTCAAGACTAGTTGTCTGTGTAAATTTGTTGGCATATTCGTCAGCTAGTAACTTTGTGCATGTTGGTTCGAATGGAGCGAATGATATGTCCAGATCTTCATTGTGAAATGCTCTACATGATGGTTTCTGAACTTGTTATGAGATCATGTTTTGCCTTGCTTGTGCATATTAATCCATGAGTCATATGAGCTAGGTGTCAACATGAGTTTTGCTCTTGGGAATATGCTCTACATGATAGATTCATTTCATGCCATGATATGTCTTGAAATGAGTGCAACAAGCTTGTCAACATGTCATCATGATGTTAAATTTCTGCTAAGTGTGAATCTGTTAATTTTATTGCCATGTATCCATGATGCCATCGTCTTTGTTGTGCATGTTTAGAGTTGTCCAGTGGGTGTTCCTTGATGTATATGTTATGCTCTAGCTATCCATGCTCTTGTTTGCCATGATGCCATGTTGTAGCTTGTTGTTATGAGGCCCTCAAGTTGCTATATAATGTTTCTGACAGCATGCCAAGTTATTGGCAAGTCTGGATAAACTTTTGCACTTTTGCCATGGTGTTTGGGACATGTTCTAGTATGTTGAGAAGTAGCCATGTGGTTATTCTTGAAGAGCATATTATGTATGTTATTGCCATGTCTCTTGCTTGCATGATGGCTTGTTGTAGCTTGTTGTTTTCATGCTCTCAAGTGACTATAAAATGTATCTGTCAGCATGTTATCAACAAGTTCAGTTTTGCCACGAGTGTAGCTAGTGTTCTATGCATCCTATGAGCATGTTCTTGCTTTGAGTGGCTTCTCAAATATGTCTTCTTTCCATTGGATATATTCTCATGTCATGCTATGCTTTGAGTTGAGTTGCACAAGCTTGTCAACATGCCTATTCGTTGTAATTCTGCCATGCCTTCTAATTTTCACTAAGTCTCAGAATTCTATAAATTTATTGCAACTTGCCATGCTTGTTTAATTGTGTTCCAACAAGGTTTTGGGTGTGCTATAAGTTCATGCTTGTTAAGTATCATGTCTATTTCACATCCATGCCCTTTGTCTCCATGTTTGGGTGCCATAGCATAATTATTTCTTGCTCCAAAAATGCCATGTTGCTGTAAACTGCAGTTTTGCTTGAATATTGTTTTGCTTGTCATTTGCAAACCGTGCATCCGTTTCCGGTGATCTTTATATTGATTTCAACTGAAATCTTCCCCTCTATCCAATGGTTTGCTTGGTTGCCCAAGATGAAGCCTTTTCCATCATATTATCCTTAAACTCATGAGCTTTCCCATGCATACGCACATCATACTTGCATCCCATGACATGACTTGCATCATGTTGATTGTGCATTGCACCGTGTTTGATATTGTGCCATTGTTGTGTTATTGTGTTGGGTAGAGCCGGGAGCCGATTCGGAGTTTGAGGTGTTGGGGAACGTAGTATTTTCAAAATTTTCCTACGATCACGCAAGATCTATCTACTAGATGCATAGCCACGAGAGGGAGAGTGTGTCTACGTACCCTCGTAGACCGGGAGCGGAAGCGTCTAGTGACGCGGTTGATGTAGTCAAACTTCTTCGCGATCCAACCTATCAAGTACCGAACATGCGGCACCTCCGCATTCAGCACACATTCAGCTTGACGACGTCCCACGAGCTCTTGATCTAGTTGAGCTTCACGGGAGAGTTTCGTCAGCACGACGGCGTGGTGACGGATATGATGAAGTTACCGTCGCAGGGCTTCGCCTAAGCGCTGCAACGATATGACCGAGGTGTGTTACTGTGGAGGGGGGCACCGCACACGGCTGGGAGAGATCAACTGATCAACTTGTCTGTCTATGGGGTGCCTCTACCCCCGTATATAAAGGAGTGGAGGAGAGGGAGGGCCGGCCCTCTCTATGGCGCGC
This sequence comes from Secale cereale, assembly GCA_902687465.1. Lineage (NCBI taxonomy): Eukaryota > Viridiplantae > Streptophyta > Magnoliopsida > Poales > Poaceae > Secale > Secale cereale. Next base: position 199,878,426 of record LR738715.1, on the reverse strand, counting down.
CCTAGGGGAGTCCTACTCCCACCGAGAGTAGGATTCCCCCTTTCCTAGTAGAACTAGGAGCCCTTCCAAGTAGTAGGAGTAGGAGAGAAGGAAAGGGAAAGAGAAGAGAAGGAAGGAGGGGGCGCAGCCCATATCCCTAGTCCAATTCAAACTAAGCCATGGGAGGGGCGCACCCTCCTCTCTCTCTTTCCCCTAAAGCCCAATAAGGCCCATATACTCCCCGGCGAATTCCCATAACTCTCCGGTACTCCGAAAAATACCCGAATCACTCGGAACCTTTCTGATGTCCGAATATAGACGTCCAATATATCGATCTTTACGTCTCGACCATTTCGAGACTCCTCGTCATGTCCCCGATATCATCCGGGACTCCGAACTACCTTCGGTACATCAAAAGACATAAACTCATAATACCGATCGTCATCAAACGTTAAGCGTGCGGACCCTACGGGTTCGAGAACTATGTAGACATGACCGAGACTCATTTCCGGTCAATAACCAATAGCGGAACCTGGATGCTCATATTGGTTCCTACATATTCTTCGAAGATCCTTATCGGCCAAACCGCATAACAACATACGTTGTTCCTTTTGTCATCGGTATGTTACTTGCCCGAGATTCGATCGTCGGTATCTCTATACCTAGTTCAATCTCATTACCGACAAGTATCTTTACTCGTTCCGTAATTCATCATCTCGTGACTAACTCATTAGTCATTTGCTTGCAAGGCTTATTATGATGTGCATTACCGAGAGGGCCCAGAGATACCTCTCCGACACTCGGAGTGACAAATCTTATTCTTGATCTATGCCAACACCACGAACACGTTCGGAGACACCTATAGAGCATCTTTATAATCACCCAGTTACGTTGTGACGTTTGATAGCACACAAGTTGTTCCTCCGGTATTCCGGAGTTGCATAATCTCATAGTCATAGGAACATGTATAAGTCATGAAGAAAGCAATAGCAGTAAAACTAAACGATCATAGTGCTAAGCTAACGGATGGGTCTTGTCCATCACATCATTCTCCTAATGATGTGATCTTGTTGATCAAATGACAACTCATGCCTATGGCTGGGAAACATAACCATCTTTGATCAGTGAGCTAGTCTAGTAGAGGCATACTAGGGACACTCCGTTTTGTCTATGTATTCACACATGTACTAAGTTTCCGGTTAATACAATTCTAGCATGAATAATAAACATTTATCATGATATAAGGAAATAAATAATAACTTTATTATTGCCTCCAAGGCATATTTCCTTCAGTCTCCCACTTGCACTAGAGTCAATAATCTAGTTCACATCTCCATGTGATTTAATACCGATAGTTCACATCGTTATGTGAATAACACCCATAGTTCACATCGCCATGTGACCAATACCCAAAGGTTTACTAGAGTCAATAATCTAGTTCACATCGCTATGTGATTAACACCCAAGAGTACTAAGGTGTGATCTTGGTTTGCTTGTGAGAGAAGGTTAGTCAACGGCTCTGCATGGAGCTACTCTAGCTAATTGCTCCCACTTCCAATATGCATCCAGATTGATACTTAGAGTCATCTGGATTAGAATAAAGCTTGCATCGGTGTAACTCTTTACGACGAACTCTTTATCACCTCCATAATCGAGAAACATTTCCTTAGTCATCCAGTAACTAAGGATAATTTTGACTGTTGTCCAGTGATCTACTCCTGGATCACTTTTGTACCTCCTTGCCAAACTCATGGTAAGGTACACAACAGGTTTGGTACCCAGCATGGCATACTTTATAGAACCTATGGCTGAGGCATAGGTAATGACTTTCATTCTTTCTCTATCTTCTGCCGAGGTCGGGCTTTGAGTCTTACTCAACTTCATACCTTACAACTCAGGCAAGAACTCCTTCTCTGACTGATCCATTTTGAACTACTTCAAAAACTTGTCAAGGTATGTACTCATTGAAAAAACTTATCAAGCGTCTTGATCTATCTATAGATCGTGATGCTCAATATGTAAGCAGCTTCACCGAGGTCTTTATTTGAAAAACTTTCAAACACTCCTTCATGCTTTCCAGAAAATTCTACATCATTTCCAATCGACAATATGTCATTCACATATACTTATCAGAAAGGTTGTAGTGCTCCCACTCACTTTCTTGTAAATACAGGCTTCACCGCAAGTCTGTATAAAACTATATGCTTTGATCAACTTATCAAAGCGTATATTCCAACTCCGAGATGCTTGCACCAGTCCATAGATGGATCGCTGGAGCTTGCACAATTTGCTAGCACCTTTAGGATTGAAAAAACCTTCTGGTTGCATCATCTACAACTCTTCTTTGATAAATCCATTAAAGAACGCAGTTTCGTTATCCATTTGCCAAATTTCATAAAATGTGGCAATTGCTAACATGATTCAGACAGACTTAAGCATCGCTACGGGTGAGAAAATATCATCGTAGTCAACACCTTGAACTTGTCGAAAACCTTCCGCAACAAGTCGAGCTTTGTAGACACTAACATTACCATCGGCGTCAGTCTTCCTCTTAAAGATCCATTTATTTTCAATGGCTTGCCGATCATCGGGCAAGTCAACCAAAGTCCACACTTTGTTCTCATACATGGATCCCATCTCAGATTTCATGGCCTCAAGCCATTTTGCGGAATTTGGGCTCGTCATCGCTTCCTCATAGTTCGTAGGTTCATCATGGTCTAGTAACATGACTTCTAGAATAGGGTTACCATACCACTCTGGTGAGGAACGTACTCTGGTTGACCTACGAGGTTCGACAGTAACTTGATCTGAAGTTTCATGATCATCATCATTAGCTTCCTCACTAATTGGTGTAGGAATCACTAGAACTAGTTTTTGTGATGTACTATTATCCAATTCGGGAGAAGGTACAATTACCTCATCAAGTTCCACTTTCCTCCCACTCACTTCTTTCGAGAGAAACTCCTTCTCTAGAAAGGATCCATTCTTAGCAACGAATATCTTGCCTTCGGATCTGTGATAGAAGGTGTACCCAACAGTTTCCTTTGGGTATCCTATGAAGACACATTTCTCCAACTTGGGTTCGAGCTTATCAGGTTGAAGCTTTTTCACATAAGCATCGCAGCCCCAAACTTTATGAAACGACAACTTTGGTTTCTTTCCAAACCATAGATCATAAGGCGTCGTCTCAATGGATTTAGATGGTGCCCTATTTAACGTGAATGCAGCTGTCTTTAATGCATAACCCAAAACTATAGTGGTAAATCGGTAAGAGACATCATAGATCGCACCATATCTAATAAAGTACGGTTACGACGTTCGGACACACCATTACGTTGTGGTGTTCCGGGTGGCGTGAGTTGTGAAACTATTCCACATTGTTTCAAATGAAGACCAAACTCGTAACTCAAATATTCACCTCGATGATCAGATCGTAGAAACTTTATTTTCTTGTTACAATGATTCTCTACTTCACTCTGAAATTCTTTGAACTTTTCAAATGTTTCAGACTTGTGCTTCATCAAGTAGATATACCCATATCTTCTCAAATCATCAGTGAAGGTCAGAAAATAATGATACTCGCCACGAGCTTCAACACTCATCAGTCCACATACATCAGTATGTATGATTTCCAACAAATCTGTTGCTCGCTCCATTGTTCTGGAGAACGGAGTTTTAGTCATCTTTCCCATGAGGCATGGTTCGCAAGCACCAAGTGATTCATAATCAAGTGATTCCAAAAGTCCATCACTATGGAGTTTCTTCATGCGCTTTACACCAATATGACCTAAACGGTAGTGCCACAAATAAGTTGCACTATCGTTATTAACCTTGCATCTTTTGGCTTCAATATTATGAATATGTGTATCACTGCGATCGAGATCCAACAAACTATTTTCATTGGGTGTATGACCATCGAAGGCTTTATTCATGTAGACATAATAACAATTATTCTATGACTTTAAATGAATAACCGTATTGTAACAAACATGATCAAATCATATTCATGCTTAACGCAAATGCCAAATAACATTTATTTAGGTTCTACACTAATCCCGAAAGTATAGGGAGTGTGCGATGATGATCATATCAATCTTGGAACCACTTCCAACACACATCGTCACTTCACCTTTAACTAGTCTCTGTTCATTCTGCAACTCTCGTTTCGAGATACTAATTTTAGCAACCGAACCGATATCAAATACCCAGGGGATGCTATGAACACTAGTAAGTACATGTCAATAATCTGTATATCAAATATACCTTTATTCACTTAGCCATCCTTCTTATCCGCCAAGTATCTAGGGCAATTCCACTTCCAGTGACCATTTCCTTTGCAGTACAAGCACTTAGTTTCAGGCTTGAGTTTAGCTTGGGTTTTCTTCACGGGAGTGACAACTTGCTTGTCATTCTTTTTGAAGTTCCCTTTCTATCCCTTTGCCCTTTACTTGAAACAAGTGGTCTTGTTAACCATCAACACTTGATGCTCTTTCTTGATTTCTACCTTCGCCGATTTCAGCATCGCGAAGTGCTCGGGAATTACTTTCGGCATCCCTTGCATATTGTAGTTCATCACGAAGTTCTACTAACTTGGTGATAGTGACTAGAGAACTTTGTCAATTACTATCTTATCTCGAAGATTAACTCCCACTTGATTCAAGCAATTGTAGTACCTAGACAATCTGAGCAAATGCTCACTGGTTGATCTATTCTCCTCCATCTTGTAGGCAATGTACGGTCAGAGGTCTTATACCTCTCGACACGGGCATGAGTATGAAATACTAATTTCAACTCTTGGAACATCTCATATGCTCCGTGGTGTTCAAAATGTTTTTGAAGTCCCGGTTATAAGCCGTAAAGTATGGTGCACTAAACTATCAAGTAGTCATCATACCGAGCTTGTCAAACGTTAATAACGTCTACATTTTGTCCTGCAATAGATATGTCACCTAGCGGTGCATCAAGGACATAATACTTCTATGCAGTAATGAGGAAAATCCTCAAATCATAGAACAAGTCCGCATCATTGCTACTAACATCTTTCAACTTAGTTTTCTCTAGGAACATATCAAAAACATAGGGGAGCAATAACGCAAGCTATTGATCTACAACATAATTTGCAAATACTATCAGGACTAAGTTCATGATAAATTAAAGTTCAATTTAATCATATTACTAAAGAACTCCCACTTAGATAGACATCCCTCTAGTCATCTAAATGATCACGTGATCCAAATCAACTAAACCATGTCCGATCATCACGTGAGATGGAGTAGTTCTTCAATGGTGAACATCTTATGTTGATCATATCTACTATATGATTCACGCTCGACCTTTCGGTCTCCAGTGTTCCGAGGCCATATCTGCATATGCTAGTCTCGTCAAGTTTAACCCGAGTATTCTCCGTGTGCAAAGCTGGCTTACACCCGTTGTATTTGAACATAGAGCTTATCACACCCGATCATCACGTGGTGTCTCGGCACGACTAACTTTCGCAACGGTGCATACTCAGGGAGAACACTTATACCTTGAAATTTTGTAAGGGGTCATCTTATAATGCTACCATCGTACTAAGCAAAATAAGAAGCATAATAAGATAAACATCAGATGCAATCAAAATATGTGACATGATATGGCCATCATCATCTTGTGCTTTTGATCTCCATCTCCAAAGCACCGTCATGATCACCTTCGTCACCGGCGCGACACCTTGATCTCCATCGTAACATCATTGTCGTCTTGTCAAATATTGCTTCCATGACTATCGCTACCGCTTAGTGATAAAGTAAAGCAATTACATGGCGATTGCATTTCATACAATAAAGAGACAACCATATGGCTCCTGCCAGTTGCCGATAACTTTACAAAACATGATCATCTCGGACAAAATTGTATAACTCATCATGTCTTGACCATATCACATCACAACATGCCCTGCAAAAACAAGTTAGACGTCCTCTATTTTGTTGTTGCAAGTTTTATGTGGCTGCTACGGGCTTAGCAAGAACCGTTCTTACCTACGCATACAAAACCACAACGATATTTTGTCAAGTATGTGCTGTTTTAACCTTCACAAGGACCGGGCGTAGCCACACTTGATTCAACTAAACTGAGAGAGACACACACCATCCAGTCACCTTTAAGCAACGAGTGCTCATAACGGTGAAACCAGTCTCGCATAAGCGTACGCGTAATGTCGGTCCGGGCCGCTTTATCTCACAATACCGCCGAAGCAAAGTATGACATGCTAGTAAGCAGTATGACTAGTATCGTCCACAACTCACTTGTGTTCTACTCGTGCATATCATCTACGCATAGACCTGGCTCATGATGCCACTGTTGGGGAACGTGGTATTTTCAAAATTTTCCTACGATCACGCAAGATCTATCTACTAGATGCATAGCAACGAGAGGGAGAGTGTGTCTATGTACCCTCGTAGACCGGGAGCGGAAGCGTCTAGTGACGCGGTTGATGTAGTCGAACTTCTTCGCGATCCAACCGATCGTACCGAACGTACGACACCTTCGCGTTCAGCACACGTTCAGCTTGATGACGTCCCACGAGCTCTTGATCCAGTTGAGCTTCACGGGAGAGTTTCGTCAGCACGACGGCGTGGTGACGGATATGATGAAGTTACCATCGCAGGGCTTCGCGTAAGCGCTGGAACGATATGACCGAGGTGTGTTACTGTGGAGGGGGCACCGCACACGGCTGGGAGAGATCAACTGATCAACTTGTCTGTCTATGGGGTGCCTCTACCCCCGTATATAAAGGAGTGGAGGAGAGGGAGAGTCGGCCCTCTCTATGGCGCGCCCTAGGGGAGTCCTACTCCCACCGGGAGTAGGATTCCCCCTTTCCTAGTAGAACTAGGAGCCCTTCCAAGTAGTAGGAGTAGGAGAGCAGGAAAGGGAAAGAGAAGAGAAGGAAGGAGGGGGCGCAGCCCCTCTCCCTAGTCCAATTCAGACTAAGCCATGGGAGGGGCGCATCCTCCTCTCTCTCTTTCCCCTAAAGCCCAATAAGGCCCATATACTCCCCGGCGAATTCCCGTAACTCTCTGGTACTCCGAAAAATACCTGAATCACTCGGAACCTTTCCGATGTCCGAATATAGTCATCCAATATATCAATCTTTATGTCTCGACCATTTCGAGACTCCTCGTCATGTCCCTGATCTCATCCCGGACTCCAAACTACCTTCGGTACAACAAAACACATAAACTCATAATACCGATCGTCATCAAACGTTAAGCGTGCGGACCCTACGGGTTCGAGAACTGTGTAGACATGACCGAGACTCATCTCCGATCAATAACCAATAGTGGAACCTGGATGCTCATATTGGTTCCTACATATTCTTCGAAGATCCTTATCGGTCAAACCGTAGAACAACATACGTTGTTCCTTTTGTCATCGGTATGTTACTTGCCCGAGATTCGATCGTTGGTATCTCTATACCTAGTTCAATCTCGTTACCGGCAAGTCGCTTTACTCGTTCCGTAAATCATCATCTCGTGACTAACTCATTAGTCATTTGCTTGCAAGGCTTATGATGATGTGCATTATCGAGAGGGCCCAGAGATACTTCTTCGACACTCGGAGTGACAAATCCTATTCTTGATCTATGCCAACACGACAAACACTTTCGGAGACACCTGTAGAGCATCTTTATAATCACCCAGTTACATTGTGACGTTTGATAGCACACAAGGTGTTCCTTCGGTATTCGGGAGTTGCATAATGTCATAGTCATAAGAACATGTATAAGTCATGAAGAAAGCAATAGCAGTAAAACTAAATGATCATAGTGCTAAGCTAACGGATGGGTCTTGTCCATCACATCATTCTCCTAATGATGTGATCTCGTTAATCAAATGACAACTCATGCCTATGGCTAGGAAACATAACCATCTTTGATCAATGAGCTAGTCTAGTAGAGGCATACTAGGGACACTCTGTTTTGTCTATGTATTCACACATGTACTAAGTTTCCGGTTAATACAATTCTAGCATGAATAATAAACATTTATCATGATATAAGGAAATAAATAATAACTTTATTATTGCCTCTAGGGCATAGTTCCTTCACGAGGTTCCTTTCGAGGCTGAGTTTGAGGATCACGATTATGATCCCTCTGTGGAGTCAACAGGCAAAATGACCATTCCCAGATATCATTCCTATCTTTGCCTATGCTAGATGTCTCGCTCTATAGATGTTGCCTCGATGCCTATTCCTGTTTGTCAGCCCTCCTATTGTTCCCATGAAACACTCTAACTACCTACCTAACAAACCGTTGTTTGGCTAAGTACACATCGCTCAGACCATCTTATAGCGTTGTTAGTTGCACGTGAAGCTTTGAAGATTGTTCCATGATGAACTTGTTTTTGGGATATCACAATATATTACATGTTAAACTAATGCACCTATATATTGGTAATGGGTGGAAGGCTAAGCCTTTCTGCTTGGTGTTTTGTTCCACTCATGCCACCCTAGGAACTAATAAACCGGTGTTATGTTCCTTGATTTTGCGTTCCTAACACGGTTGGGGATTATGGGACCCCCTTGATAATTCGCTTTGTTTAAAGCTTTTCCAGCAAGGCCCAACATTGGTTTTACATTTTCCTAACAACTAAAATTTGCATAGGGACTAGCAACCCCGTGGACTTAATTAACAACCCTCGGGCCAGTGCTCCTCATGAGTGTTGGTCCAACTGGGCAGACTGAAGGGCCGCCTTGGGGAAACCCGAGGTATCTGGTATTTTCCTGTAGGCTGTCCCATCCGTTCGTGGCCTGAGACGAGATATGCGCGGCTACTATCAGGGTGTCGGCACGCAGGGAGGTCTTGCTAGATTAGTTTTACCTTTGTCGAAATATCTTGAGCACGGGATTCCGAGAATACTCGGGTCTACCCACTTTGGAGTTGCGACTCCGCAGATCGTGAGCTTGTGATGGGCTAAGTTGGGACACGCCTGCAGGGTTTGATCTTTTGAAAGTCGTGCCCGCGGTTATGTGGCAGATGGGAATTTGTTAATGTCCGGTTGTAGATAACTTGACACCTTATTCATTAATACACTACATGCGTGAGTAACCATGATGGTCTCTTTCCGAAGGGCTTCGGGAAGTGAACACGGTGGGGTTATGTTTGATCGTGAGTAGCTAGTATCACTTCTTGATCAACTTGGCGATCGTTGGCACTTGTTCTCTTCTCGCTCTAAACTCGTAAGCTAGTGCTTAGTGCTTGCTGCAACCCTTGTTTACAGCCTTCCACACCTAAGGCTTTGCTAGTTTTGATACCCGGGAACGTGATTGCTGAGTCCTCTATGGCTCACAGATTCAACACACACCAAATGCAGGCACCGTTGAGAACTATACCGGAGATGGTTCAGAGCTTTATTGGGAGTTCGATGAAGAGCGTGGATGTTACTATGTGTCTTACCCCAACGATCAGTAGTGGTTCTTACTAGGAGGATTCGGGCTTGTGTTATTTATGGTATCTTTCTCGTTTGGATTTCATCCATAGTCTTACCCTGATGTTATTTGGATGATGTATGTTATTGTATTCATTGTGTGACGTGGCGAGTGTAAGCCAACTATCATTTTACGATTTCATCCCTGAATTTTACATGAGATGTGCAAAGATACCATACTTGAGATCATTCTATTATGCGTTTATGTCCTTAAGTCGTGCCTTGACACGTGGGGGACATAGCCGCATACTGGGCATTACAAGATGCTACAGCACCAAACCATGGAGACAAAGGGCATGGATGTGAAATAGACATGATACTTAACAAGCATGAACTTAGAGCACACCCAAAACCTTGCTGGAACACAATTAAACAAGCATGGCAAGTTGCAATAAATTTAAAGAATTCTCAGACTTAGTGAAAAAACCAAGGCATGGCAGAATTACAACGAATAGGCATGTTGACAAGCTTGTGCAACTCAACTCAAAGCATAGCATGGAAAGTTAAGATAACCAACAGCAAGAAGACATATTTGAGAAGCTACTGAAAGCTAGAACATTCTCATAGGATGCATAGAACACTAGCTACACTCATGGCAAAATTGAACTTGTTGATAACATGCTGACACATACATTTTATAGTCACTTGAGAGCATGAAAACAACAAGTTACATCAAACCATCATGCAAGCAAAAAGGCATGGAAATAACATACATAACATGCTCTTCAAGAATAACAACATGGCTACTTCTACAACATACTAGAACATATCCCAAACACCATGGCAAAAGTGCAAAAGTTTATCCAGACTAAGCAAAATCTGGGCATGCTGTCAGAAACATTTTATAGCAACTTGAGGGCCTCATAACAACAAGCTACAGCATGGCATCATGGCAAACAAGAGCATGGGTAGCTAGAGCATAACATATACATCAAGGAACACCCATTGGATAACTCTAAACATGCACAACAAAGACGGTGGCGGCATGGATACATGGCATAAAATTTACCAGAACCACACTTAGCAAAAAGATTAACATCATGATGACATGTTAACAAGCTTGTTGCACTCATCTCAAGACATATCATGCCATGGAAAAGGATCTATCATGTAGAGCACATCATACTTGCATCCCATGATATGACTTGCATCATGTTGATTGTCCATTGCACCATGTTTGATATTGTGCCGTTGTTGTGTTCTTGTGTTGGGTAGAGCCGGGAGCCGATTCGGAATTCGAGGATCTTGCCAAGACTGAGGTCGAGGAGCCATCTTACGATCCCTCCATGGAATCAACAGGCAAGATGACCATTCCCCGATATCATTTCTATCTTTGCCTATGCTAGATGTCTCGTTCTTTAGATATTGCCACGATGCCTATTCCTGTTTGTCAGCCCTCCTATTGTTGCCATGAAACTCTCTAACCGCCTTCCTAGCAAACCGTTGTTTGGCTAAGTACGCATCGCTCAGCCCCTCTTATAGCGTTGTTAGTTGTACGCGAAGATTTGAAGATGTTGCTCCATGATGAAGTTGTTGTTGGCATAACACAATATAGAATACCTGTTAAACTAATTCACCTATATATTGGTAATGGGTGGAAGGCTAAGCCTCTTGATTGGTGTTTTGTTTCCCTCATGCCACCCAAGGAACCGATAAAACGGTGTTATGTTCCTTGATTTTGCGTTCCTAACACGGTTGGGGTTATGGGACCCCCTTGGTAATTCGCTCTGTTTAAAGCTTTTCCAGCAAGGCCCAACATTGGTTTTACATTTGCCTAACAACTAAAATTTGCATAGGGACTAGCTACCCCGTGGACTTAATTAAAAACCCTGGGCCAGTGCTCCTCATGAGTGTTGGTCCAACCTAGAGCAGCTTGCGGCACCGCCCCTTGGTAACTTGGGGTATTTTGGATGCTGTAACCATAGCTCATCCGGTCGTGGCCTGAGACGAGATACGCGCGGCAACTATCAGGGTGTCGGCACGCCAGGAGGTCTTGCTGGATTAGTTTTACCTTTGTTGAAATATCTTGAGCACGGGATTCTGAGAAAATTCGGGTCTTCCCACTTTGGAGTTGCGACTCCGCAGATTGTGAGCTTGTGATGGGCTAAGTTGGGACACCCCTGCAGGGTTTGATCTTTTGAAAGTTGTGCCCGCGGTTATGTGGCAGATGTGAATTTGTTAATATCCGGTTGTAGATAACTTGACACCTTATTCACAAATACACTACCTGCGTGAGTAACCGTGATGGTCTCTTCCCGAAGGGCTCCGGGAAGTGAACACGATGGGGTTATGTTTGATCGCGAGTAGCTAGGATCACTTCTTGATAAACTTGGCGATCGTTGGCACTTGTTCTCTTCTCGCTCTAAACTCGTAAGCTAGTGCTTAGTGCTTGCTGCAACCCTTGTTTATAGCCTTTCCACAGCTAAGGCTTTGGTAGTTTTGATACCCGGGAATGGGATTGCTGAGTCCTTTGTGGCTCACAGATTCAACACCACACCAGATGCAGGTACCGCTGAGACCTATGCAGGAGATGGTTCAGAGCTGTACTGGGAGTTCGATGAAGAGCGTGGACGTTACTATGTGTCTTATCCCGACGATCAGTAGTGGTTCTTACTAGGAGGATCCGGGCTTGTGTTATTTATGGTATCTTGCTCATTTGGTTTTTCGTCCGTAGTCGGACCCTGATGTTATTTGGATGATGTATGCTATTGTATTCATTGTGTGACGTGGCGAGTGTAAGCCAACTATCATTTTACACTTTCATCCCTGAATTTTACATGAGTTCTGCAAAGATACCATACTTGAGATCATTCTAGTATGCGTTTATGTCCTTAAGTCGTGCCTCGACACGTGGGGGACATAGCCGCATACTGGGCATTACAAGTTGGTATCAACTTGTCAGGCCCAAGATGCGATTCTATCCCGATCACGTGACACACTCGTGATTGGGGCACACTGCATTTCGGGCGCTTAGCAAGATGGATATCATTACATCATACCATTACATAAATACATGGGGATACAACAATCATACAAGTCACATCAATACAACAACATCAATACAAGGCATCCGACTACGGATGCAAACATGAAAAACACAACGACATCCATCTGCTATCCCAGGCTGCCGACCAGGAACCTAGCCCAAGACTGACAAGAAGAAGAAGAAGAGAGAACTCCAACAAAAGGTAACATCGCTCTCACGTCAAGTCATCAGAAACCTGCACCTGCAACTGTTGTTGTAGTGTCTGTGAGCTACGAGGACTCAGCAATCCCATAACCATGGGTATCAAGACTAGCAAAGCTTAAAGGGTAGGAAGAGGTTAAGTGGTGAGGTTGCAGCAGCGGCTAAGCAAAGTATGGTGGCTAACTTACGAATACAAGAATAAGATGAGCATCTACGCAAATGGCCGCAAACTAGTAGTGATCGCTAAAGATCCTGAACTACCTACGAGTCAAACATAACCCCACCATGTTCTCTTCTCAAAGTGAAAAGAGACGGTCACGGTTACTCACACGGTTCGTGTATTTTACTTCGGATCCTCTATCAAGTTTTCTACAACCGGACACTAACAAATTCCAATATGCCACATAACTGCGGGCATGGATTTTAAAAGATCATAACCCTGCAGGGGTGTCCCAACTTAGCCCATCACAAGCTCTCATGATCAGCAGAACTAAAATTACTACCCCTTATCTTAGGGACAATCTGATCAGACTCGGAATCCCAGTGCACAAGACATTTCGACAATGGTAAGACAAGTCCAGCAAGACCTCCCGGCGTGCCGGCACCCTGATAGTAGCCGCGCGTATCTCGTCTCAGGCCACGAGCAGATGGGACAAGCTACGGGAGCCAGACCTCGAGTTTCCCCGTGGTGGCCCCGCAGGTTGCCCGTTTGGGACCAACACCATCAGCACTGCCCCCCTGTTATGTAGAAGAATCATCGGGTAGCGCTAATTCCCTATGCAATTAATTAATTAAGTTTTTATTATGTTGCAAATAAAACCAATGTTGGGCCTTGCTAGAGGAGTTTTATTCAACGACGAACTGTCAAGGGGTCCCCATATAACCAACCGCGTTAGGAACGCAAAATCAAGGAACATAACGCCGGTTTATCGGCTCCTAAGGTGGCATGAGTGGAACAAATCACCGAGCAAAAGGCCAAGCCTTCCACCCATTGCCAAGTATATAGGTGTGTTAATATATATATATATATATATATATATATATATATATATATATATATATATATATTGTGATATTCCAACAACAAGTTCCAACATGGAACAAATCTTCATCTTCACCTGCAACTAACAACGCTATAAGAGAAGCTGAGCAAGCGGGTAACATAGCCAAACAATGGTTTTGCTCGGAAGGTGTCAAAGGTTAGAGGTTTCATGGCAACAAGGAGAGGCTGACAAAAAGATAAGTAGCGCGACATATAACGATAGCATCGAGACAGCTAGCAAGGCAATGATAGTAAAGGTATCCAAGGTGATGTCATCTTGCTTGAGATCCCGCAAGGAAGAAGAACGAGTCCATGAAGAAGATGAAGAAGAATCCACGAAGACGAACCAAGTGTAGACGAACGAATCCTCACGATCGCAACGGAAAAATAACTAGCGAGAAGAAGCACACAACATGGTAAACACACCACTCAAGAACATGACAAGATGCTCAACCAAGTATGATGCAAGACAAGTCTATATGATGCAAAACATGGCAAGGGATGAAGCATACAAGAACAACACAAAACAACAAGTTTAAATGAGGCCGGAATCAACATATAACAATTCCGGTAAGTCCTCATATGCACGTTTCGAAATTGGTCCAGATATGAACAAACCTTAAGTTCAAGTTGTTAAACAGCAAGTTAACATGCATCATGATGATCTACTCGAAATTCTAGTCAAGTTTCATATAAAGTTAGTTTAATTCGGAGCTACAGCCTAGAAGATATGAGCAAAACAAGACAAGCATGGCGAATATGCAAGATGCATTCAAACAACAAGCAAACACACTCCAATCATGAAAACAACATGATATTATGCTTCTACATGCAAAATCACACAAGTTTCATATAGGGCACGCTCAAAACAGAGCAACGGTTCAACACATACACATGAAACAAGATTTAACAACAAGCTGTCCAAAAACAGCAACATAGCAACTTTGGAGCAAGGTAAATATATACTACAGCACCCTAACATGATAACAAGAGGCATGGATGTGAAATCGACATGATACTTAACACGCATGAACTTAGAGCACACCCAAAAACTTGTTGGAACACAATTAAACAAGCATGGCAAGATTCAATAAGTTTACTCAAACTTAGCCAAAATCTGGGAAGGCAAAAACATCATCACGATGCTGCCTTAGGAGGCACAAAACAACAAGCATATCAACTCTACTAAGTATATAAATATCATGGACATGTAATAGACATAGCATACATCAAACAACTCCATTGGAACACTCCATAGGAGGCATGGATCAATAACAACAAGCTTCACCAAATTGATCATGCTGATAACAGTCTGACAGGTACATGTATTGCAACTTGAGAGCAAGAAATAAATAAGCTACAACAGGTTATATATGAAAATAAGGACATGGATGGATAGAGCATAACATGGACAACAAGACATGATCATTTGACATACTAAAACAAGCATGGATCTTTAGTTATTGACACTTCAAAATGATGGCATTTTTCTGTAATTAACATGCAAGATTTATATGCTACCACAAAAGTACAGAGAAACATGCTGATAGGCTGGGCTCGTCGTGGTCAATGACTAGTGGGACAGGAGGGTGGTCAATGAAGTCAACAAGGACCGGTCAAAGGAGGCTGTGGGGTTTCAGGTGTCATAGGAAGAGAGGCAAAAGAACTAGAGGCAAAACTGAACAAAAAATGGTCCAGTGGGGTTTCGAACACACGACCTCTTGGGTAGAGGATTGCTGAGCTAGCCAGCTCGGCTGGTCTCTGTTTGTGATAATGCACAGGATACAATCGAGGGGGAAGAAGACTGGGAAGTAGCAGCGGCTCACCATGGGTTCGAGTGGCTCGACGAGGAGGTCGGGGGGTGAAGGAGAGGCCGAAGCAAAATCGGGTGTTCAGATACTATGGTACTGTTGCCTCGAAAAAAAGATAATATGGTAGTAAGAGCATCTTCAACGACAGCCTTAAAATAGGGCATTTCATGTAAAAATCATTTTTTTGCATCACTTGAGCCTAAAATGAGCTTCAACGGCTGCCTTAAACGCAAAAATATGCCATCCCATTTCTTTTTTGAACATAGTACAGACGCAAGCGGTCATACATACGTGCATACACTCAACCCTATGAACGCATACATGCACACCCTATTCCTATGAGCACCTCCGAGAGACTGGGCCGGCATATCATCTTGAGATTTTACGAAGTCACCATAGGCGCCTCGTAGTCGACGAGAACGTCTCCTCCCACTGAAAGCATATCCGAAAATCTTGAAATAAATTCAGGATAAATGCCAGCACTAGGATTTGTACCCTAGTGGGCTGGGGATACCAGTGTCCACCTAACCATCTCAACCACAGGTTGATTCACTATGTTGTCCCATTTCAGGGCTGCCCAAAAAAATAGCCCAAGTGATCCAAATTTGGATCACGCGCTGCGTGCCCAAACGCAACAACGCAGCACGCACATCCGAACCTCATGTGCCTCCCGCGCACAGCAGCCCCCATCACTGCTGATGTTCCCCTTAAATCCCGCTGCTCTAGACGATCGCGGGCTCATGGGGAAACCCATGCAGTCACATAGCCCGGGGGGTTGTGAATCCGACACTTTCTTTAGGCGTACCATGACATTCAGGATGTCGATACACATGTAGATCTTCAAAAAGATGCACTGGAGGAGTGGTGGAAGTGGCATGGGAAACAACATCCCTAGTTTCATCTTCTTGTGCAATGAATAATTTGTGTAATGAACAATTTGTGTGATGTGTGTGAACAATACGTGTGATAAATTGATTTTGTGGATTGATGAGCAATTTGCGTGATGTATGACGAACAATTGATGTTTGTAGTGCTCATTTGTGTTGAACTTGAATGAGTTTGGTATAAGAATGTTCAATATGTATGCAATTGTCATGCTCAATATAGGGCATCCGTTGGATCAAATTGGTGCCCTGTTATAGGGCTGTTGTTGGAGTAAAATTGATTCAACTAATGAAAATCCACCTTTTGATGGTGCAAAACTATTTTTTGTGTGCCCTATATTGCTGTTGCGAATGCTCTAACTTGCATCGCTAAGAACTCCTAGGTGATATGGCCTGTAAAGGAGTATACAAGAATCAAGCCCACCCAAATCCACTGATTACTAGCCTTTTTTGACTGGTATATTTAACTTTTTAACCACAACTCACTAGGTTGTACTCCCTCCGTTCCTTTATGTATGGTGTGGTTTTTGGCACGGTGATCAAGACACAAAATTATATAGAATTTAGGAAAAAATTATCCTTGGCTAATTTGTTGGTTAGCGGTAAGTAAATCAATTAGGCCAAGAATGGAAGAGATACAAGAAATTAGGAGAGTGATAATTTCCTTTTTCTCTAGAAGTAGAGATACACCCAATTGGGAAAGATATACATTCCTTTTTCTCGAGGGTTTAAAATGGAATTACAATGAATTATAAGAAATGCACCTTACATTGTGGAATTTAATCAAAAAACAAATTCACCTTATATAAATGAACAAAGTGAGTATTGAGTTATAATCATCAGGATACAAATATGATCATACGGGAGACCAAGCCAAATTTGCCCCCTTGATCTAATGAAGAAGAAAACATAGCTAGATTGTGGGCTTCATAATTTGATCCTATTTGTTCATGCACAAAGTTACAAGAGGTAAATGGTGACATAAGGGCAGTGATCTCCTTGATAAGAACTTCATGCTTTCCTACTGTCTTTGCAACAATATTGTTGACGACATTCAAGGAATCAGATGCAATGTGCAAGTTCTAGAGATGAGGATCCATAGCCAAAGCCATTCTCCCAGGGCAAGCCAGAGCTTCGAGTGTAGTAGGATATGTTACACTTGGAATAACTAGGGTCGACGCCCCATGTATACTCGTTGATAATCACCACAAAAAGGCACAACAACGCCAGTAGTTCCTAACCTAGAAACATCATCCACATTGTTTTCCACACATCTAGGAGGGAACTTCCATGTATTATCCCGGGAAGACGGGACAACGGAGCTAGCTGTCCTAGGTGCTTTAAGATTTTTTAGCTCTTCCAAATCCCTTGTGTACCTAAGAACAAAATCATGAGTCTGGATAGGGGTTTGGAAATGTCCTCATGAATTGCTTTTTTCTTGAAGTCCAGATAACCCATAATGCCACCACTAGACATGTGAGCTATACATGTGATAATGAGTTAAACATTGCAAACAACCATGCCTACGGATTTAGCTCCAAAGTAGTTATTAGGTGATCAAGCATATCGACATCAACAAGTGCCCATGCACAACAAGACATATAACACGCAATCAAGGAGTGGTGCCATGAATCCTCAGCACCACATAACAAGCAACACGTGCTCAAAGCTCTTACATAGACTCTTCTGGAAACTATGCTGAATTATAATTGCTTGAATGACTAGGAACAAAGTTTGTTGGGTTTCAAGAGAGTTTATGGTTTACACTTTATCATAATAGCTTGTTACTTGATCATGAGAAGTTTTATGAATAATAATTGTTGTTCAAGATATACTAATAATTATAACCATGATGCTGCCATGTTCGTATTTTCTATCAACACCTTTCTCTTTAAACCAGTGGGCATGTTTACAGAGTTCGGCATTCACTTGAGAACAAGCTGAGTCTAAGCTTGGGGGGGGGGGTGATACGTCCATTTTGCATCATGATTTCCTACTATTATTTATCTTGTTTTGAAGTCATATTCGACATTAGGATGCAATTCTAGTGCATCTTCTCTCTTAAAATGCAAGATACATACCGGCAACTGGAATTGTGACCTAAAAAGCTACAACAGAGATAGCAATACCCAGGAGCTCAAAATGACGTGAAATATTACAGAGATTTACTTTGGAATATATAAAAAATAATGGAAGAAATAGGTACCGGAGCAGACCCTTGGTGAGTCCCACAAGCCAGGGGCGTGCCTACCCCCTAGGCATGCTATGTAGCTTGCGGGGACCAGAGAGGCCCACTATTAATGCCCTTCTCCTACATGAAGCCATTTACCTTAGAGAAAATCTAGCAAAGACTTTCGGGACAAGTCTCCGCCGTCTCGAGGCAGAACTAGGGCAAGATCACTTTTGCTCTCCGATAGAGCGATTCCACCAAGGAAACTTCCCTCCGGGGGAGGGGGAACGAAGGCATCGTCATCGCCACCACTCCTCTCATCGTGGGAGGCCTTATCTTCATAAACATTTTTACCAACACCATCTCATCTAAAAACCCTAGTTAATCTCTTGTGCTCAATCTTGGCATCAAACCTCATATTGGTACCTGGGAGTGATAGCAGTGTTGATTACATCTTGTAGTTGCTACTAGTTGGTTTATTTGGTGGAAGATCTTTATGTTTAGATTGTTGATTGCATATTCATACCTACTGAACATGTTCAATTGTGAGTACTTCTATTTGTTCTTGAGGACATGGTAGAAGTATTGTTATTAATAATTGATATGTCTTCCACGTATCTATTTTTTTATTGTTTCATGCTATTATATTATCAATTTTGTATGGTTTATATAGCATTTTATATCATTTTTGGGAACTAACCTATTAACATAGTGTCTAGTGCCAATTGTCATTTCTGCATGTTTTGGTTTACAAAAAATTCATACCAAATGAACAGCAAACATAAAAAACTTTTGACTATTTTTTCTAGACCAAAAGAGACCCTAGAAGCTTCGGGAGGAGACCAGACATTGCACGAGGAAGCTTCGGGGGTAGGCGCGCCCAGGCCCCTTGTGGCCCCCCTACAGCTCCTTTTGCCCTAATTCCAACGCTGTGAATTCACATATTGCCATAAACCTCTGTACCAAGTCCCAAAACAATTCTTCCGCCGATGCAAGTCTCTGTTCTTCCGCAATCCCATCTAAAGGCATTTTTCTATACTTTGTTGCAGGGGGGCCATTGGGGAGGCTATCTTCATCGACTTTGTTGCCTCCACAATGACTTGTGAATAGCTAATACGTCTCCGTCGTATCTATAATTTTTTATTGTTTCATGCCAATATTATACAAGTTTTACATACTTTTGGCCACTTTTTATATGATTTATTGCACTAACCTATTGATCCAGTGCCAAGTGTCGGTTCCTATTTTCTGCATGTTTTTTTATATCGCGGAGTATCCATATCAAACGAAGCCCAAATGCAATAAAATTTCATGGATAATTATTTTGGAATATATGTGACTTTTGGGAGGTGGAAGCAACGCAAACGAGGGCCCGTAGTGCCCACAACCCACCAGGGTGCGCCACCAGGCCTAGGCGCACCCTGGTGTCTTATGCCCTCCTCGAACATCGGTTGGAGCTGTACTTCGGGCGCAAGGAAGATTATATCTGGAAAACAAATTGTGTAAAAATCTCAACGCAACCGAAGTTACGGATCTCCGAGAATATAAGAAACGGTTTTCGACCATATCTGGGGAACGTGAAACAGAAAGAGACAGAGAGACAGATCCAATCTCGGAGGGGTTCTCGTCCCTCCCATGCCATGGAGACCAAGGACCAGAGGGAGAACCCTTCTCCCAACTTGGAAGAAGGCCAAGGAAGAAGGTAAGGAGGGGGGCTCTCTCCCCCTCGCTTCTGGTGGCGCCGGACTGCCACCGGGGCAATGATCGGGACGGCGATCTACATCAACAATCTTGCTACCGTCCACACCAACTCTCTCCCCCTCATCGCAGTGGTGTAACACCTATTTTCCCCCGCTGTAATCTCTACTTAAACATGGTGCTCAACTCCATATATAATTTCCCAATGATCTATGGTTATCCTATAATGTTTTTAGTAGATCCGGTTTGTCCTGTGGGTTAATCGTGATCTTGGTTGGTATGATTGTATATTTTATTTATGGTGCTGTCCTACGTGCCCTCCGTTCTCGCGCAACCGTGAGGGGCCCCCGTTGTAGGGTGTTGCAATATGTTCATGGTTCGCTTATCATGGGTTGCTAGAGCGACAATAACTTAAACCCGAGTAAGCGGGGTATGGTGTATGGGAGTAAAGAGGACTTCATACTTAATGCTATGGTTGGGTTTCACGACCTTAATGAGCTTTAGTAGTTGCGGATACTTGCTAGAGTTCCAATCATAAGTGCACATGATCCAAGTAGAGAAAGTATGTTAGCAATTGCCTCTCCCTCATATAAAATTGCAAGAATTATTACCGGTACTTGTTATCGATTGCCTAGGGACAAATAACTTTCTTGTTAACAAAAGCTATCCACTTTTATTATCTTGCAAAGTACTTTTAGTTTTATTCTTGCAAAGTAGTTCTAGCATCACACCTACAAAATAGTTTCATACTTGTTTCCGGTAAAACAAACGTTAAGCGTGCGTAGAATTGTATCGGTGGTCGATAGAACTTGAGGGAATATTTGTTCTACCTTTAGCTCCTCATTGGGTTGGACACCCTTGTCGAAAAAGGCTAAAACGGTCCCCTATACTTGTGGGTTATCAAGACCTTTTTCTGGCGCCGTTGCCGGGGAGTTATAGCGTGGGGTGAATATTCTCGTGTGTGCTTGTTTGCTTCATCACTAAGTAGTTTTTATTGTGTGCTCTTGTTTTCTATCTTTAGTTATGGGTAGGAAACGCAAAATACCAAAAAAATTAGTGGTACCAACTGAACCAATGGTTGAAGAACCACCCAAAATCTATCACACTACTAAAGCTTTTTACTTGGATCATCGTGGATCCCTATGTGCTCGGGCTAAAACCCCAACTGGCTTAGTTGAGGGCAAATCTTTAGATGAGCATGGTTGTTATGTGCGACGCCGCATATCTAAAAAAGGGAAACTTTTACTGGATCAAATTCATTGTTTGCAGTGCTATGCTTGGAATTTATGTGAAATATATGGTTGCACTTGTTGTTCTAAAGATCCCAAGAAACACCTTCCTTACCAATGTGAGTTTAGTGATAATGGAATCGTATCTTCGTATACTAAGGGTGTTTATAATTACTCTGATGTTCAACAAATTGAAGAATTTATTTCTTTTAGGGGTACTTGTGAAATTGCTTCTTTTATTGAAGAGTGTGATACTACTCTCTACAAATCTGAAAATTTGGCCATACTTAAATATTGCTATGATAATTATTCTTCTAATCCTTAAATTAAACCATATATTGAGGACTCCTCTACTATCCAAGAAGAGACTAATATTTTGCTGGAGTCTATGGAAGAAGAGATTAATGACATTGTGAGCTCATTGGATGAAAAAGATGATGAGGAGAGCGAAGAACAAAATGAGGAAGAGCGGATTGATCACCCGTTCCCACCTTCTAATGAGAGTAACTCTTCATCCCATACATTGTTTAATTTCTCTTCGAATTTACCGAAGGATGAATGCTACGATGATTGCTATGATCTCGTTGATTCTTTTGAAATATCCCTTTTTGATGATGCTTGATATGCTTGTGGCCAAAATTCCAATATGAATTATTCTTATGGAGATGAACTTAATATAGTTCCTTATGTTAAACATGAGATAGTTGCTATTGCACCCACACATGATAGTCATATTATCTTTTTGAATTCTCCAAACTACGCTATATCGGAGAAGTTTGCACTTATTAAGGATTATATTGCTGGGTTGCCTTTTACCATTGCACATGATGATTTGGATGAATATAATATGCATGTGCTTGCTGCTCCTACTTGCAATTATTATGAGAGAGGAACTACATCTCCGCCTCTCTATGTTTCCAACACGACAAAATTGCAAGAAACTGCTTATACTATGCATTGGTCCTTACTTGATGTGCATGAATTGTTCTTGTATGACATGCCGATGCATAGGAAGAGAGTTAGACTTCGTCATTGCATGATATATGTTGTTTTGTGCTCACTGCTAAATGACAAATCATTGCTAATTAAAATTGGCTTTGATATACCTTGGGTTCCGGGTGGATTCATTACTTGAGCACTTTATGCCTAGCTTAATGGCTTTAAAGAAAGGGCTGCCAGGGAGACAACCCGGTAGTTTTATTGAGTCATTTATTTATGTTGAGTGCTTTTATAAAGTTTAAAAAACAAAAAAATAGAGGGGAACCTAAAACTTTTTCAAAAAGAAAAGTAAAAGTAAGAAGGACGAGCACCTTTGAAGTGGGGGACGTCCTTGAACTTTGTTCATGCCCATGGAAACTTTGTGAATCTTAATTACAGAAACTTTTCAAAAAAAATAATTACCCCCTAGTACAATTCCATTGTATTATAAAAATAACGTGCCAAGAGTTTGCCTTTAGGATGATTAGATTGCTTGTTGGTTTGTGCAGTAGTGCGCGGTTTTACATTTTTTACTGGAACGTCAAACGGTTCTGAAAATTTTTGCACAATCTTGCTATACAAAATGTTTATTTTTCCTAATTGTTTCAGAATTTTTAGAGTTACAGAAGTATGGTGAATGTTCAAATCTTTACAGATTGTCCTGTTTTCACAGATTGTTGTTATAGCTTCATTATTTGCTTATGTTTGAATTCTTGTTGAAGCCTCCTTGACTTGGGGCCATAGAATTGTGATAGCATACAGTGGGTAATGTTTGTTTATAATTATACAATAATGTTAAAGCAGTACATGATGGGATTTCATTGATCATATGCACTAACCCCGCCACTAAAAGTTCGATTAAGTTTTGTGTGGATGAAGTGTTCGAAGATCGAGGAGGTCTCGATGTGAGGAGAAGGAAGAGAGGAAAGAACTCAAGCTTAGGGATTCCCAAGGCACTCCAAGTAAATATTCAAGTATACTCAAGCTTCTAAGCTCGGGGATGCCATGGAAGGCATCCCATCTTTCTTCAACAAGTATCGGTATGTTTTCGGATTCATTTCGTTCACATGATATGCGTAAATTCTTTGAGTGTCGTGTGCTTTTTATTTTATTTTAATAATGTACCATGTTGTTATGATATAGTACTTGGTCAATTTGTAGAATGCTCTTTGCACTTCACTTACATCTTTTGAGTATGGCTTTATAGAATGCTTCATGAGCTTCACTTATATCATTTGAAGTTTGGATTGCATGTTTCTCTTCACATAGAAACCGATGTTCGTAGCATGCTCTCGTGCTTCACTTATATTTGTTAGAGTATGATCTTTTGTATAAAGAATTAAACTCTCATTCTTCACTTATATCTATTTAGAAAGACAAACAGAATTGGTCAATTTCATGGTTAGTCATAAAATCCTACATAAAATTTATGAATCACTGAATATGATATGTTTGATTCCTTGTAATAGTTTTGCGATATCGAGATGGTAATATGTGGGAGGTACTAATGGATGATTATGTTTAGTAAGATATTGGTGCTAAGGTTTGTGATTCTCGAAGCATGCACGTATAGTCTCTCGTTATGCCGGGAAGTTGGAGCACAATTTATCCTTGATTGTCCTATCTTTGTGTGAAGGTCGGGGACGCGCGATGGTTAACTCCTACCAACCTCCCCCCTAGGAGCATGCGTAGTATAACTTTGCTTCGAGGGCTAATAAAATTTTGCAATAAGTATATGAGTTCTTTATGACTAATGTGAGTCCATGGATTATACGCACTCTCACCCTTTCATAATTGCTAGCATCTCTCGTGCCGCGCAATTTTGCCGGTGCATAAACTTTATTATACCTTCCTCAAAACAGCCACCATACCTACCTATTATGGCATTTCCATATCCATTCCGAGATATATTGACTTGCACTTCCATCATATAGTTGAGTTGAGCATTCATTTTCATATTGCTTTGCATGATCGTAATACAACTAGCACAATATTTTCATGGCTTGTCCGTTTTTTTGATATCTTTGCTATGCTAGGTCATTGCACATCCTGGTATACTGCCAGAGGCATTCATTTAGAGTCATACTATGTCATAGGTATCGAGTTGTAATTTTTATTTATTTTGAGTTATAAGTAAATATAAGTGTGATGATCATCATTATCCATTATTAGAGCATGCCCCATGATGATAGGATGATGGAGACCATGATTCCCCCACAAGTCGGGATGAGACTCCGAAAAAAAAGAATGAAAAAAGAGAAAAAAAGAAAAAAGAAAGGGGCATGCAAATACCACACTTGTGCTTCAAAGTAGCACCATGTTTTTCATGTAGAGAGCCTCTTATGCTTTCACTTTCATATACTAGTGGAAAAAAATCATAGTAGTTTGATGCATACCCACATAGTTTCATATTGAGCTTTCATACACTTATAGCTCTCAGTGCATCTGTTGCATGGCAATCCCTACTCCTCGCATTGATATCGATTGATGGACATCTCCATAGTCCATTAGTTTGTGTAGTTGATGTGAGACTTTCTTCCCTTCTTTTGGCTACTACCACCGCATTCTATTCCACCAATATTGCTATATCCATGACTTGCGCTCATGTATTGCGTGAGATTTGAAAATGCTAAAGCGCGTTAAAAAATATGAACCAATTGCTTGGCTGACACCAGGGTAGTACATGATTTATATTTTGAGCTGGGAAGACAGAGCATGACAAGACTATATGATTTTGTAGGGATAACGTTCTTTAGCATTTTATATTATGAAAGACATGGTTGTTTGTTGGGATGCCCGAGTATTGGTGTCTTTATGTCAAATTATAGACTATTGCTTTGAATCTCTCATGTCTTAATATTCATGCCATGACTAGATATATGATCAAGTTTATGCGATGTAGCATTCCACATCAAAAGTTATATTTTTTTATCATTTACCTACTCGAGGACGAGCAGGAATTATGCTTGGGGATGCTGATACGTCTTTGTCGTATCTATAATTTTCGATTGTTTCATGCCAATATTATACAAGTGTTGCATGCTTTTGGAAACTTTTTATATGATTTATTGGAGTAACCTATTGATCCAGTTCCAAGTGCCAGTTCCTGTTTTCTGCATGTTTTCTTGTATCGCAGAGTATCCATATCAAACGAAGTCCATGTGCAATAAAATTTCATGGAGAATTATTTTGGAATATATGTGATTTTTGGGAGGTGGAAGCAACGCAAATGGGGGCCCGTAGTGCCCACAACCCACCAGGGCGTGCCACCAGGCCCAGGCGCGCCCTGGTGTCTTATGTCGTCCTCGAACATCGGTTGGAGCTGTACTTCGGGCGCAAGGAAGCTTATATCCGGAAATAATTCGTGTAAAAATCTCAGCGCAATCGGAGTTACGGATCTCCGGGAATATAAGAAATGGTTTTCAGCCAGATCTGGTGAACATGAAACAGAGAGAGACAGATCCAATCTTAGAGGGGCTCCCGCCCTTCCCATGCCATGGAGATCAAGGACCAGAGGGAGAACCCTTCTCCCACCTAGGGAGAAGGCCAAGGAAGAAGTAGAAGGATGGGGGCTCTCTCCCCCTCCGGTGGCGCCGGAGTGCCACCGGGGCAACGATCGGGACGGCGATCTACATCAACAATCTTGCTACCGTCCACACAAACTCTCTCCCCATCATTGCAGTGGTCTAACACCTCTTCCCCCCGCTGTAATCTCTATTTAAATATGGTGCTCAACTCCATATATTATTTCCCTATGATCTATGGTTATCCTATGATGATTGAGTAGATCCGCTTTGTCATGTGGGTTAATCGTGATCTTGGTTGGTATGATTTTATATTTTATTTATGGTGGTGTCCTACGGTGCCCTCCATTCTCGCGCAAACATGAGGGGCCCCCGCTGTAGGGTGTTGCAATATGCTCATGGTTTGCTTATGGTGGGTTGCGAGAGCGACATGAACATAAATCCGAGTAAGCGGGGTATGACATATGGGAGTAAAGAGGACTTGGTACTTAATGCTATGGTTGGGTTTCACGACCTTAATGAGCTTTAGTAGTTGCGGATACTTGCTAGAGTTCCAATCATAAGTGCATATGATCCAAGTAGAGAAAGTATGTTAGCAATTGCCTCTCCCTCATATAAAATTGCAAGAATGATTACCGGTACTTGTTACCGATTGCCTAGGGACAAATAACTTTCTTGTTAACGAAAGATATCCACTTTTATTATCTTGCAAAGTACTTCTAGTTTTATTATTGCAAAGTAGTTCTAGCATCACACCTACAAAATAGTTGCATACTTGTTTCCAGTAAAGAAAACGTTAAGCGTGCGTAGAGTTGTATTGGTGGTCGATAGAACTTGAGGGAATATTTGTTCTACCTTTAGCTCCTCGTTGGGTTCGAAACTCTTATCGAAAAAGGCTACAAATGATCCCCTATACTTGTGGGTTATCAATAGCTCCCACAGGGACTACGAGTCCATGGCAGTAGCTAGATGACTCTCGCTCTCCTTTGATCTTCAATACCATGTTCTCGTTTGAGATCAATCTGATCTAAACTTTTGTTGTTTGTTTGTTGGGATCCTATGAATTGTGGGTTATGATCAGATTATTCATTTAAAGTATTTGAGTCAATTTTCTGATTTATATATGTGTGATTTTATAGCCTTATATTTCTCTCCGATCTATCTATCTTCTTTGGCCACGTAGATTGATTTATCTTCAGTCGGAGAGGTGCTTGGTAGTAGGTTCAATCTTGTGGTGTCCTTAATCTATGATAGGAGCACATATTTGTATTATTGCTATTAAGGGTGAAACGATGGGGTTCGAACATATTATCTAGTCTTACTTTATCTACGTCATGTCATCATGCTCCAAGCATTACTCTGTTTGTTATGAATTTAAATCCTTAAGATGCATGTCGGATAGCGGTCAAGGGGTGGAGTAATAGTAGTAGATGCAGGTGGGTCGGTCTACTTGTCTCGGATGTAATGTCTATATAGTGATCATGCCATGAAAAATCATCATAACTATGTGATATTCTATCAATTGCCCAACAATAATTTGTTACATGTCGTTACTTTGCTCATGAGAGAGATGCTTTAGTGAATGCTATGCCCCAGGCTCCATTGAATTTATATTTTACTAAAACCAGGAAAATATCTTGCTACAATTTATTCATTTTTATTTTCCTTTTATTTTATCTATCTACCACTATCAGATTTTATCCTTGCGATTGGCGAGTACAAAGGGATTGACAACCTCTTGCCTCCGTTGGATGCAAGTATTTTCGTTGTGTGTGTGCAGGTACCGCTTATCTCATTCACATCGTGTCTCCTATTGGTTCGATAAATCTTGGTTCTTAACTTAGGGAAATACTTTTTGCTACTACACTACATCATCCTTCTTCATCACGGAAATCCCAACGTTATCATAAGTAGCAGTAATCATGTGAAGTTTATCACCGTTCAATGTTTTGATGATATATTGTGTTGTTCTTCCTCTTGATGTCATATGAACATCGACTACATGAAACTTCACCATATTTGGGCCTAGGAGAATGCATTGTGGAATTAATTTGTAGATAATGGGTTGTGGGAGTGACTGAAACCACAACCTTGGTTTATGAATTGTTTTGTACATGCTGTTTTGGATCCACATGTCATGCTATAGTTAGATTTATCTTAATTCCTTCTCTTGTATTTGTGGATGCTTGTGTGAAGAGTATAATCATAAATAGGTGTTTGTTCAAGTAAGAATAGCACCTTAGCTCTGGTCCACCCACATAAAAACTTATCAAGTCAATGAACGTAAGGTGATGAATCATGGTGAAAGTAACTAGATGATATTCCCGTGTGTCCTCGAGAGCGTGAAGTTCCATCGGCTTGTTCTTAGCAACAATAATGATTGGGCCACTTATTGCACCCTGCTACTTGCTACTTGTTACCAATTATCTTGCTATTAATCTATCTATCAAAACTACTGTCGGGGAAACTGATCGCCCACGAACACCTATGGGACCGGAGCCCCTTTTCGGTACGGCAAGGGGTGCGGAGGATGCACAAAGAGCAGATCGAGGCAAACACGCGAGCAGTTTACCCAGGTTCGGGCCGCACGGATGCGTAAAACCCTACTCCTGCCTTGGTTTGTATTGCGTTCTTGACTCGGGAGCGAGAAGAGCTACAGTTCTAATCGCTAACAGGACCGAGCGTGAGGGTGATCGATGATCGGAACCCCCCTACGTTGCGCATGGGCCTCCTTTTATAGGTCAAAGGGGTCACCGACAGGTGGCAACGCAGTCGAGGGTAAAAATGTAAAATGGGTGGTAGTTGGAACAGTGTATGCATAGTGCTCTATACCTAACTCTGACGGCAGGGGACAAGGGCATTAAATGCCCGTCGCCGTCGCCCCAAACAGTGCAAAAAGCGTCCGTCAGGGCGCCACCGTCCGCCACGACGGTGGCCTTGTCATCGCAGCTTGCCACCGTGTACCCCAGGCTGCACAGCCTTCCGCCACGTGCGTCTGGAAGGGTCCCAGAGCGACACGTGGGTGGATGCGCTGGAGCGCGGGTACCTAGTGGAAGTTTGTCGCGGCAAGCGCCTTGCCGCGGTTGCCACCTTGTCGCGCCTGGGAGCTTGCCGCTCTCCGGGCCTTGCCGGGACGCGTGGCGCTTCGCGGCAAGTCTCTTGAGGTGTCATGTTTAGCCTTCCCGGCAAGCTCTTCTTGCCAGGGTCTCGTGCCAAAGAAGTGGTCTCGAGCCTTGAGTGGCCTTCCCGGCAAGCTCCTCTTGTCGGGGCCTTGCTTCTTTAACTTGAATACTTTGTCCTTGAATGGCCCCAAAGGAACCACAGTGGGCCTTAGCGGTCGCACGGCAAGCCCTGCCATGGGACGCTGCGACTGCCCATGCACAAGTTCGGGATACTAAGGTACCCCTACTTTAGTACACCGACAGGAGCCCCCGGGCCTGGGCCATACACGGTGCCGAGCACTGTTGGGCCAGGCCCAAAACAGTGCACGGGCACGCGCGGCCCGCGGCGCGCCGTATCCCACTCCGTATCCACCGCGCCTCTCCCTAACGGCACGCGTCAATCGCGGCGTCGTGGGAGAGATCGTGGCCTGTTTCTTTAATGGGGAAATGCGGAACGTCCCCCCTCCCCCCTTAAAAGCAGGAGAAATAGGGGCAGATCCTTCCATTCGCCCGTTGCTTCTTCATCCTCCAGAAACCTCCGCCGCTCCCCTCCTCCCCGAAGGTCGAAAGAGAGCAGCGCTCCGCCCCCCCTCCGCTGCCGCCAGCATCACCAGCGCCGTCGACTTCCCCCATCGTCCCCGCCATGGCCCCGAAGGGCGAGAAGGCGAAGGCCGCGAAGTCTGCCAAGGCGCTGCGGCTAGTAGCAATGCGGAAGAAGATGGCGGTCTTCCCGCCGAGGCTTAGTGCGGAGGAGCTGAAAGACACCTTCTACCTCTTCTGGTCAAGGGAGACGAAGCCGCACCCGCGCACCAAGGTACTCCCCGCCGTGGCCTGCGAGATGTACCCGAACGGCTATGCCTTCTTTGCTCTGTTCTTCTACTGCGGGCTCTGCCTGCCCTTTTCGGAATTCTTCTGCGACATCATGAATACCTACGGGTTTCATCTCCTTGACTTCACCCCAAACGCCGTCTTGACCATGGCCATTTTCGCACATCTGTGCGAAAATTTCGTCAGAGTGTACCCCAATGTAGCCCTCTTCCGCCATTACTTCATACCTCGAGTCGAGTCAGGGTCACCTCTGTCTGGCGGAATCTCTTGGATCTTTAGGCTCCATAAGAAAGAGGCTTACTTGACGAGGGAGCTCCGCGGCAAGTGGGATGAGTGGAGGGCCAACTGGTGTTGGATTATAGAGGATGACCCACAGCCGTTCACTTCCCGGCGTCAAGTCGAAGTAGTACGCGGCAACGACTGGAGTGACCTGGCCCCTGAGGACGACAAGCTGAAGATAGCCATCACTCGGATCCTTCGCCTCCGGCAAGCC
Source organism: Secale cereale (assembly GCA_902687465.1). Classification (NCBI taxonomy): domain Eukaryota; kingdom Viridiplantae; phylum Streptophyta; class Magnoliopsida; order Poales; family Poaceae; genus Secale; species Secale cereale. The sequence goes on along the minus strand of LR738715.1, from coordinate 199,847,977 downwards.
AGGCTCACTGTAGGTGCCGTCGGGGCAGACTTTCTCCGCCGCCGCATCGCTCCCTTGCACGAGAGGAAGAGGGCTGCTTGGGAGTTCGAGAACGCGGCAGACATCATGAGACTGCGCCCGGGCCTCAATTACAACTTCACTGTCCTGGAGCTCAACGCGATGCTCCAAGCGCTATTTAAGTATGACTCCGCCCGTCCTGAGTGGTTTGCGTTGCCGTCGGGTGTAGTTCCATTGTGCAATAGCTCTGCGCTCAGTGCCATCCGCGCGGCGATGCCGTTGTGTGATTCCCACGGGATCAACCCTACTTGGTGGGAACCTTCCGACGAAGCCGTGCAGACGTTCTTTGACAACCTGGTGGAGCTGCCAATCGACGCCGACGAGAAGAGGGGCCTCACCCGCGACACCACCGACCAAGAGATGGCATATATTGCCAATAGGTTGGAAGAGGCAGCTGCAGCCAGAGCCGCGGGCGAGTTTGGGTATACTATGGAGGAGGCGGAGGCGGCGGAGGCGACAAGCCTCGCCGAGGAGGAAGAGCTTCGCAAAGCGGGAAAGCTTGCCGGGCGACTCGCCGAGACAAGTGAGCCCACCGAGCAAGGCGCTAAGTCCAGCGGGCCCGTCGAGTAGGGCGTCGGGTCAAGCGACCCTGCCGAGGACTCGGGCGGCTCGCTGGGCCTCGACTCCTATTCTTCGTCCTCGGGTAGCTCACCGCCACCAGCAAGTCCTCCAGCTTAGACAAGGAGGCGCCTCCGCAAGGCCGCCGAAGTGGCGGGGCGGCAGGCGGGCCAGCAGCCGCAGCGCCGCCCGACACGCGCGACCGCGACGAGTAAGGCCGCCAAGGGAGTGCCTCGTGCTTCAACGGCAACAGGAGGAGGATCTTCCCGGACTGGCGCCTCGGGTCCTGCCGCTTCTCGTGCTTCGGCGACAACCGGAGCGGGGTCTTCTCAGACCGCCGCCCTTGCTCCCGCCAAGCGACCGAGGGAGCCCACTCCCCCAGCTCCTCGCGCCGGGATGCGCGAGCTGGACTTTGATTTCTCGGCGCTCAGCTCCGACGACGAGGAGGAAGAAGAGTAAGTCTTCGCGATTCTTGTTTCTCTTTGGTTTTCTGTTGATTCTTGTCTTGTATCTCTTTTGCTTGATTCTGATCATGTATTTCTTCCAGGACTCTGGCCCAGAGGGCGGCGAAGAGGGCCAAAGTCCCAGTGATCGTTATTGAGGACGAGCCCGCAGCTTCGGCAGGGGGTGCGCCTGCGACAAGCTTGCCGGACCCGGCAGCTATTCTCCGGAGCAGCCCCCAGCGCAGCCCCCAGCGTAAGTCCTTTGTCCACTCTCTGCTTGTCGGGCGCGCGTGGGCCTTCTATCCTTGTTGATGTTTTGTTTGTTGACTTGTGCAAAAGCAGAGCAGCAGCATCAGGAGCGCCAGGAGACCGCCCCCGACGCGCCGCACGTCTCGACCGTACCGCCAAGGGGGAGCTCCCCGGCAAGGGAGGACACTCCGCAAAGGGCGAGCACCCCGCCAAGGGTGAGCACCCTGCCAAGGGCGAGTACCCCGCCAAGGGCGAGCACCCCGCCAAGGGATGGCGCTAGCGGCCCTCCGCCGGTGGGAACTGCCACGACACCGCCGAGGGAGAACTCTCCGGCGAGGAACCTCACCGAGGAGCTGGCCCGCACAGGTAAGCCCTTGGACTTTTCTTCTTTGGATCTTCTCTTTTTGGGATATTTGCTTGACTATTTTTCCTTCTTTTTCTTTTCTTTCGTCAGACCTGTCCGCCACAGAGCCGATGGAGACGGAGGTCGCCGTCGAGGAGGACGCACGCGGCAACACTAGCGGCGCTGCTGCTATCAAAGAGGCGGCTGGTGCTGACGAGCCCGCCACCGACGAGGCCGCCAGGGCTGCTGGCGCAGCGGCTGAGGGATCTGGCAGCCGCACTGACGGCCCTGAGGCCGCAGGAGCGTCAGACGCTGCGCCGGCCGTCGATCCCTCTGCTGCCGCGGCCGAACCAGGCGCCTATCTGGAGGCCGGCAAAGGCGTCTTCATTCAGCTCCCGTGGGCGTCCACATCCAGGGCGCCCGTAGATGGAGAGGTCTTCGACGGGGAGGTCCTTGCCTCCGCCGGACTAAAGTTTGTCGACGCGCCAAGCAGCAGCAGCGAGCCCGAGGAGGAGCGGCTGCTGCGCATGCTTCTGGCTTTGTACCGCGCACGGTAGGCCAAACTGGAGTCCCGAGAGGCTCTGGCCGCCAAGGCGGGCGCCGACTTGGAGAAGCGTGCCGAAGAGCTCCGATCCAACAACCAAGCAGCTCTCCGCTCCTTGGCGGAGGAGCGGGAGCAGCTTGCCGAGGCGCATCAGTCCTTCATTCTTGAGAAGGCTGAAGCAGAGGAGCAGCAACGGCTCGCCGCCAAGGAGTTGTCCCGGCGAGAAGGTGAACTGACGCAGCGGAAGGTCGACCTCGACAGCCACGAGGACGAGCTTGCCGCGCGCGAACAGTCTCTTGGCGGAGCTCTGCAGGTAGCGAAGGATGCTGCTGCGGCTGCCGAGACCGCCAAGAGGGACTTGGAGGCGAGGGTGGTGCAACTGTAGACCAACCTCAAGACGAGCGGCGAGGAGGTTGCCGCACTGAAGCTCGAGAGGGAGAAGGACGCCCATAGCCACTCCGAGCTGCAGGTCCACCTCTCCGACAAGGGCAAAGAGCTCGCCGTCGCCAAGGACTCCATCGCCGATCTGGAGTTGAAGCTGTCCACCCTCACCACAACGCTTGACGGCGCCAGAGAGCGGGAGGCGAACCTGAAGGAGGAGCTCAGGGCCGAGAAGGTGCTGTTGGACAGCGCCGCTATCTCCCAAAACAACTTCAGGCTGACGGTGGAGCACTGGACAGAGGATCTTGTTGCCGCCGCTGCTGACGTCGACAAGGAGCTGGCGGAGCTAGGGGCGGAGCACCTCGGGTACTCCACCGACGAGAATCTCCTCACACCGCCAAGTTGAGTTTGTTCTTCAGGGGGGGTGGCGCCGGCCCTCCAGCAGCTCCGGGAAAGGATCCCAAAGCAGCTGGCGGACGAGTCGCGCAGGCTCTGCGCGGGGGCCCTCGAGAAGGTGTTGATGAAGATAGCGCACCGCAACCCAGGCCTCAACCTCACCAACGTCCTCAGGACCTTGCTGCCGGACGTTGACCAGGAGGCGCTCAAGGCCCTTGTCGCGCCTATTGTGAATAAGGTGGGCGGCATCAACAGGGTCGAGGGCGACCGCGCGGATTAGTCTTGTTTACTTTCTTCTTTCCTTGTCGTTGCCAGCCACGTTATGAACAATAGTCTATTAGCACTGCGACAAGTTGCTTTGTAATATAACTTTATTTTGGGTAGTTAATGCAATGTTATTTCCTTTACTTGACTTCCTTGCTTTGTATGCTTTTACCCTACGCTGTCAGGGAACTTGCCGGCGAAGGCACCTTTGCCGCGAGCGCTGAGTGCGGAACTTCAGCAGCCTGCTGGCGGTGCCGTTGCCGACAAGAAACCTTGTCGCAACTAGTCGCAGCACACTTAAACTGTTGAGCGAACTTGAAAACGAAGTAAGGGCGCGACACTTGTCGCAGCACACTTAAGCCGTTGAGCGTGCTCGAAACAAAGTAAGGGCGCGGCTAGCCACGAGTTGGTTCCTCCGCGCACAGGTTTTCCATACAAAGTGCGGTCGTTCAAGGAAGATAACTCAAAAATTTAAAAATTTGATTGCTCAAACTTTGGCAACTTAGCTTTTGTGTTGTTTGCTTCCCGGCAAGGCAGGGTTTTCTTGAACGGCGCCTGGTCCATACCACTATCTTCCTTCCCCCCCCCCCCCGGCAAACTTGTGCGCGAGGAAACCTTCCTCTGCTGGAGAAAGAAGGCAGAAGAGAGAATATAGATATGGAGCTCTCGGGCTCGTTATTGCTTACCGAGGGTTGGTGCTGCACAAAGTGTCAGATAGTACATGCAAGGAAATGAAAAGGCATGAAATGACAAGTTGTGCGATGCACATAAGCTTTACTGATGCACGGGGTCTGCGCCCGGCTTTGTACAAAGGATTACATGCAACAGCGGCAAGACTTGTACAAAAGGTGGTTGCCGGAGCGGATCACGGCAACCGCGCCTTACGGGTAAAACTTGCAAAGATGCTCAATGTTCCAGGAGTTGCTCACCGGTAAGCCTTCTTCGGTCTCAAGGCGGACAGCGCCGGGCCTTGTGACTTGTTTCACCCGATAAGGGCCTTCCCACTTCGGCGTCAACTTGTTGGAATTCTTGGCGGACTGAACGGGCCGAAGAACAAGGTCGCCTTCCTCGAGACTCCTGGCTTTAACCTTGCGGCTATGGTAGCGGCGCAAAGCTTGCTGGTATCGAGCAGCTCGTACAGCGGCCTGAAGACGGTCTTCCTCAAGGAGCAGTGCGTCATCTTGCCGCAGCTGCTCTTGCTCGAGCTCATCGTAAGCGAGCACTCGAGGCGACCCGTATACGAGTTCCGTGGGGAGAACTGCCTCTGCTCCATAGACAAGAGCAAAGGGTGTCTGTCTAGTGGCTCGATTTGCCGTCGTCCTGATCGACCAAAGAGCCGCTGGCAACTACTCGATCCAGTTTCTTCCGCACTTGTGCAGCCTGTCGAAAGTTCTCGTCTTGAGTCCGCGCAGCACTTCAGCGTTTGCCCTCTCCGCTTGACCATTGCTCCTCGGGTGAGCAACAGAAGCGAAGCAGACCTTGGCGCCAAGGTCTTGGACGTACTGCATGAAGGTGCAACTCGTGAATTGTGTGTCGTTGTCGGTGATGATCCTGTTAGGGATTCCGAAACGGCAAACAATCGACCTGAAGAACTTGCCTGCTGACTGTGTGGTCACCTTTCTCACTGGTTCCACTTCCGGCCACTTTGTGAACTTGTCGATGGCGATGTACAAGTACTCAAAGCCCCCGGCTGCGCGGGGAAAGGGGCCGAGGATGTTGAGCCCCCAGACCGAAAATGGCCAGGATAAAGGGATCGTCTGGAGAGCTTGAGCTGGTTGATGTATCTGCTTGGAATGGAACTGGCATGCTTCTCACTTGGTTACTTGCGCACTTGCGTCTTGGAGGGCTTCTGGCCAAAAGAAACCTTGCCGGAACGCTTTGCCGGCAAGTGCTCTGGCGCCAATGTGGTGGCCACATATGCCTCCGTGTATCTCTGCCAACAGCTTTTGTCCATCTTCCCGGGGAATACACTTCAATTTCACACCGTTGAGTCTTCTTCTGTACAGTTCGTTGCCGACAAACTGATACATATTTGACTGCCGGGTTATTCTTTCTGCTTCTTCTGGCTCTTTGGGAAGTTCTCCTGTTTGAAGGAAACGGACAATCTGCTGCGCCCATGCTGGGGCCTGTGGCTCAACAACAAGGACTAAAGGCATCTGTGCTGCTGCGGGAACGTCAGCCTCTACGGCAAGAACCTGTGGCTCGGTCGGAGCTTGACGTTCCCCGGCAAGCTTGCCGGGGCAAAACTTGTCGGGAATGCCTGCTTCAACTGTACAAACCCTAGGGTTTGCAGGAGCAGACTGCTCCTCAGCAACCTTGTCATTGATCTTGGGGACCTTATTGGCGGCGGCTTCGGGAAGCTCTGCCGGCAAGTAGTCACCAGAAACCAACTTTCTCTTCTTACTTTGTCCAGTCGATGGTGTTACGGATGGTTGAGTTAGCTTGAGCACAAAGATCCCCGGTTCCACAGGTAGCTTTAGTGCAGCACACTTTGACAGGCCATCTGCGATGTCGTTCTGAGCTCTTGGAACGTGTTCCATCTGCAAGCCTTCAAAGTGCTCTTCAAGCTTCCTCACTTCGTCGACGTAAGCTTCCATCAACGGACTCTGGTAGCTCTTGTTCACTTGGCGAACGACCAACTGCGAGTCACCCCGCACAATCAGCTTCTTGATCCCAAGTTCCGCCGCGATTCTGAGGCCGGCAAGCAAACCTTCATACTCTGCAGTATTGTTCGTTGCTTGCTCCTTGGGAAAGTGCATTTGGACGATGTACTTGAGGTGCTCCCCGGTGGGTGCGACAAGCAGCACGCCGGCACCGGCGCCTTGCAGCGAGAAGGCACCATCAAAGTACATTATCCATTCTTTGCTTACTTCTTTGACGGGAATGCTCGTCTCTGGAATCTCTTCATCTGGCGTTGGCGTCCACTCTGCTATGAATTCTGCCAAGGCTCTGCTCTGGATAGTTGAGGTGCTTTCAAACTTGAGGCCAAAGCTTGACAGCTCCAGTGCCCACTCGACAATCCTGCCTGTCGCTTCTGGATTTTGCAGTATCCTCTTCAGCGGAAAGCGAGTGACCACTGTTATCTCGTGTGCTTGGAAGTAGTGGCGCAGCTTTCTCGATGCCATGAGAAGGCCGAAAAGCAGCTTCTGCACCCCAGAGTACCTTGACCTAGCCCCCTGGAGAAGGGAGCTGACGAAGTAGACTGGGTGCTGCACCATCCTCTTCCGTACGTCCTCTTGCATCTGCGCAGTTCCATCCCTATCGGGACCAGAGCTTGTCGGGGAAGCCCCCTGCTTGTCGCTGGATGTGCTTGTCGGGGCTGCTTGCTCATCGTCTGCCTCCCTGTCCGCTACTAACGCAGCACTAACCACTTGATTGGTTGCTGCTAGGTACAGCAGCAACTTCTCTTGTGGCCTAGGTGCGACAAGTATTGGAGTGGATGACAGGTACCTCTTCAAGTCTTGCAGCGCTGCCTCCGCTTCTGGAGTCCATTTCACTGGACCTGCCTTTTTCAAAATTTTGAAAAACGGCAGGGCGCGTTCTGCTGACTTAGGGATAAACCTGCTGAGAGCAGCCACGCAGCCGGCGAGTCTTCGTACATCCTTGACGCGCTTTGGAGCTTCGATCTGCTCGATGGCTTTGATCTTGTCGGGGTTGGCTTCAATCCCCCTTTGAGACACGAAGAACCCGAGAAGCTTGCCGGAGGGGACTCCAAACACGCACTTCTCGGGGTTGAGCTTGAGTTGGATCTTGCGCAGATTCGTAAAGGTTTCATCTAGATCTTGAATCAGAGTAGCCCTGTCCTTGCTCTTGACCACTATATCATCCATGTAAGCTTCTACATTTCTGTGTATCTGTGGCTCAAAAGCGGTGTGGACTACTCTTGCAAATGTTGAACCCGCATTCTTTAATCCGAAAGCCATGCGTATGAAGCAATAAGTGCCACATGGAGTAATGAATGCGGTTTTCTCCTCATCTTCTTCAGCCATAAAGATCTGGTGGTATCCTGAATATGCATCAAGAAACGAAAGCAACTCACATCCGGCTGTGGAGTCAACAATCTGGTCAATGCGCGGCAAGGGAAATGGATCTTTGGGACAAGCTTTATTCACATCGGTGAAGTCTATACAAAGCCTCCAGTTCCCATTTGCTTTACGCACGACAACAGGATTGGCCAACCACGTGGGATGGAGCACACCTCTGACAAGGCCTGCCGCTTCCAGCTTCTTGATTTCTTCAGCGATAAACTCTTGGCGCTCCACTGCCTGTTTTCTAACTTTCTGCTTGACGGGCCGCGCGTGAGGACAAACGGCAAGCTTGTGCTCAATCACTTTCCTGGGAACACCGGGGATGTCGGACGGTTGCCATGCAAACACATCGACATTCGCCCACAAGAAAGCAACGAGCGCGCTTTCCTATTTAGGATCAAGCGTGGCACTGATGGTGAAAGTACCACCAGTGCCGTCCTCCTTGGCGGACACCTTCTTGGTTGCGGGTGGAGCTGCCATCGCCTTCTTGCACTTGCCGGTGGAGCTTGATGGTGCGTCCTCGACGGCAGCGCAGCACTCCGAAGAGGTGCGTTTGCCGGACTTGGTCTTGTTCTTCCCCCCCGGGAGCTTCAGCGGCAAGTGTTTTGCTATCTGTTGCGGCTGCTGCATCCCGGTAAATCTTGTCGGCACAGATAAGAGTGTCCTTCTTGTCGCCGGGGACCGAGATGACGCTTATCGGGCCTGGCATCTTGAGCATGTTGTAGGCATAGTGAGAGGCTGCCATGAACTTGGCGAGCGCCGGACGGCCAAGTATCCCATTGTAAGGTAATGGGATATCGGCAACGTCAAAGGTGATCCTCTCAGTCCTGAAGTTCAGCTCTCCGCCAAATGTCACTGGCAGCGTGATCTTCCCCTTCGGCTTGCTCCTCCCCGGGTTGATCCCTTGGAACGTGCCGGTTTCTTCGAGCTCGCTGTCGGGGATCTGGAGTTTCCGGACCACAGCGGAGGACATCAGGTTCAGGCCAGCCCCGCCGTCAACCAGCATCTTGGTGACCTTGAGGTTGCGGATAGTTGGTGAAACCAACATCGGCAAGCACCCGACCGCAGTTGTGCGATCAGGGTGGTCCTCAATGTCAAAGATGATGGGCGTGCTGGACCACTTCAGAAGTTTGCGCGACTCGACGGGTGGTTCTGCCGCATTAACTTCTCGTACCCACTGCTTGAGTTGGCGGTGGGAAGTATGCAGAGAAGCACCACCGTCAACGCACAGAACCTCCGTGGCCTTCTGGAACTCCTGCTCGTTGTTATCTCCGTCATCCATGTCTTCGTCGTCGTCTTCATCTTCGTCCTTGTCGCGGCCGCGGGGAGGTCTATCTCCTTGCCGCTGCTTGGCCTTGCCGCGGCGTCCTCCCCGGCCGTTGAACGGCCGCTTCTTGCCGGACTCTCCACCACCTCCCTGGGCCTTCTCCTTGTCGCGTCGCTCGTACTCAGCTTTCTGCTGCTCGACGAGGTACTCGACCCTTTTGCAGTTCTGGAGGTCGTGGCCCTTGGTGCGGTGGATCTTGCAGTACTGCTTGTCGGAGCTGTCCTGCTTGTCGGCGGCTGCCACAGTCTGGCAGTTGGTGCACGCGGTAGCCTCTTTGCCGGAGCCACCAGTCTGGGCTTTCTTGGCGCCAGCCTCCTTGCCGGACTGCTCAACGACTAGCACTTCTTTGTTCTTCTTCTTTCTGTTGTTCCGCCGCCGGTTCTACTTAGCCGGGGCGGCATCCTCGCTATCTGTTCCCCCTGCTCCAGTATCCTCTTCGGGGAGTTTCCTCCCCTCCTCAGCGCGTATGCACTTGTCGCCCAGGGCATAAAGCTCACTGACGTCTCGGATCTTGCACATCGCCATTTCCTCCCTCATCCTGCGGTTACGCACGTTCTAGTGGAACGCGCTAATAACCGCGGCAGGGTGGACGTCTGGGATGTTGTGTTGCACGCGGCTGAACCTTTGGATATATTTCCGCAGGGACTCTCCTTCCTTCTGGGCAAGTATATGCAGGTCACTCTCCCGGCCATGGGGCTTGTGGCCACCCGTGAAGGCGCCAACAAACTGATGGCACAGGTCGGCCCAAGAAGAGATGGAGTTCTCCGGCAAGTGCATGAGCCAAGATCTGACGTTTGGCTTGAGCACGAGCGGGAAGTAGTTTGCGAGTACATTCTCGTCTCGTCCCCCGGCAGCCTGCACCGCGATGGTGTAGATGCTGAGGAACTCCGACGGATGAGTCTTGCCGTCGTACTTCTCGGGTACGTCGGGCTTGAAGTTCTTCATGCTGGGCCACTGGACTTGCCGCAGCTCACGAGTGAACGCAGGACAACCTACCGCGTACGGCAGGTCGCCTGGTCCACCTGGAGCTTGCATGTCTGCAGCGGGCCCAGCGCGCTGGTCAGATTGACGCCGCGCTTCTCTTCGACGCTCGATGCGGGTTCGAGCGTCCTCTTGCCGTCGGTCGTCAAGGACTTGGCGCTGATCGCGGCGAGCTCGCGGATCCGATGACGCTGTGGAGTCGTCGTCGATGTTGATCCGGCGAGTTGGCGATTTTGGCCTTCGGGGCGGGGAGTGCACGGTGGTTGCAGCCCCGGTAGTCTTGTCGCCATCAGCCCGCGCTTGGCTAACTTGCGGCGGCCGCGACGTCGTCGGCTGCTGCGGAGTGTCGCTGTTGGCGAAGGCGATGAGACTCTGGATGGTGGCCCTCCCGTCGTCGGCCTTGTCTGCCGCTGGAGGGAAGTCGAGGAGTAGCTGAGCTCGAGCTAGAGCTTCTGCTGGAGTGGCGGGGAGCGGTGGCGAGCGGTGCGAGGCGCGAGATATGCTCGAACTTCTAACTGCGTTAGAAGGAGCAGCGTCTCGTCCCGGCGACCGCGCCTTGCTCGTGCCAGCGTGTTGGCCTTGAGCGTCCCGCGAACCGCCAGCTTGACCTTGGCCCAGCAGGCGTATGGTACCTTGTGTACCACGTCGCCGCCGGTCCCGCGCCTCCTGAGACGGGCGCGGTGCATGCACGGACGCCGAGGTCTTGGAGTGCGCCCGGTCATCCGTCTTGTCCTTGTACTTGGCGGCGCCGTGAGCTTCCTCGCCGATGTCCGTCCTTCCGCCGGCGTCTACCCCACCGGCCGTTGGCTCCGGCGGTGGCGGGATCGACGTGGACGGGCCTGCTGCCTCCAAAGCCTTCTTCTTCGGCGGCATGTCGAAGAAGTTGGTGGAGATTTTGCTCGCGTGAACGCCGGATCAGGTTCACGCAACCTCGACGCGCCCCCTACCTGGCGCGCCAAAGATGTCGGGGAAACTGATCGCCCACGAACACCTATGGGACCGGAGCCCCTTTTCGGTACGGCAAGGGGGGCGGAGGATGCACAAAGAGCAGATCGAGGCAAACACGCGAGCAGTTTTCCCAGGTTCGGGCCGCACGGATGCGTAAAACCCTACTCCTGCCTTGGTTTGTATTGCGTTCTTGACTCGGGAGCGAGAAGAGCTACAGTTCTAATCGCTAACAGGACCGAGCGTGAGGGTGATCGATGATCGGAACTTCCCCTACGTTGCGCATGGGCCTCCTTTTATAGGTCAAAGGGGTCACCGACAGGTGGCAACGCAGTCGAGGGTAAAAATGTAAAATGGGTGGTAGTTGGAACTGTGTATGCATAGTGCTCTATACCTAACTCTGACGGCAGGGGACAAGGGCATTAAATGCCCGTCGCCGTCGCCCCAAATAGTGCAAAAAGCGTCCGTCAGGGCGCCACCGTCCGCCACGACGGTGGCCTTGTCATCGCAGCTTGCCACCGTGTACCCCAGGCTGCACAGCCTTCCGCCACGTGCGTCTGGAAGGGTCCCAGAGCGACACGTGGGTGGATGCGCTGGAGCGCGGGTACCTAGTGGAAGTTTGTCGCGGAAAGCGCCTTGCCGCGGTTGCTACCTTGTCGCGCCTGGGAGCTTGCCGCTCTCCGGGCCTTGCCAGGACGCGTGGCGCGTCGCGGCAAGTCTCTTGAGGTGCCATGTTTGGCCTTCCCGGCAAGCTCTTCTTGCCAGGGTCTCGTGCCAAAGAAGTGGTCTCGAGCCTTGAGTGGCCTTCCCGGCAAGCTCCTCTTGCCGGGGCCTTGCTTCTTTAACTTGAATACTTTGTTCTTGAATGGCCCCAAAGGAACCACAGTGGGCCTTAGCGGTCGCACGCCAAGCCCTGCCACGGGACGCTGCGACTGCCCGTGCACAAGTTCGGGATACTAAGGTACCCCTACTTTAGTACACCGACAACTACCATACAACACTTGCAGATAATACCTTGTTGAAAATTGCTTATCGATTCCTTCTGCTCCTTGTTGTTTCGACACTCTTACTTATCGAAAGGACTACGATTGATCCCCTACACTTGTGGGTCATCATACTCCATCCAGAGCTCCCTCACGAAATATTGTAACGCATTTGATTGGTTGGAGGCAATATGACCATTGTGTTGCAACCATGGAGATCATAAGTTTTAATTCTTCTTGCTCTACATGTTGATTGATTGATTCACTCATTGTTGCTCTATAGGCCAGAGGGCAGACCATTCACGCACATACATTGTTTGATGAAGCTCAAGGGACAATATGTATGGGATCATATGACCGATCCATGAAAAACTTGTTGAACATGCGGCTAATCTCGTTGAATTTGAACTATTGTTGTACTAGACGTATTTGCATGTTATTTATGAATGATTTGTTCTATTTTATCAAAATTTGATTAATTCCGTCGTGTTTGGTGCAAATCGTCTGGTTAGTTGAAATCTTGTTTAAAATGTATGCGGATAGCTTTGATAATCCTCTCTTGGATCCGTGGTCGCGGAGCAGACTGGTCCATGTCTATGGACATATGCAGTATCCGATTTGAGGGTCAGCGTTGGAGATGCCCTAACATTATTTTTCATAGGGGAAAAATCACAACTAGCAAAACACAAATACAGTTGTCTGTAATCGGCAACCAGAAACCAATAATTGCAACAGAATGGTAGTCGTGTGCATCAACAACAGTACTACGTACATCGTGTTTGGTTGGGGATAATTAGAGCCATGGAATGGGAATTGAAAGGGTATGAGACTTCAAATTTATTGTTTGATTGGAGGGATTGGGAATTCACAAGGGAAGAGGCATGGGACTTGAGACTCAACTCCCACCGTTTTATTAACAGGGGAGGGGGTTGGAGTTCAAAGGGTATTATTTAAGTGAGTCAATCTTAACCGTTCATCCTAACTTCCTTGTCTAGTCCCATGTCAATTCCCACGAAACAAACAATGGAGTGCAGTTTCTCCTCAAATTCTCACACATAACTCCTATCACGCACCAAACAGAGGATTGAGAATAAAACGACTTATCCCATGTCTAATCTCGACCCAACTCCCTATTCTAAACTCCCATTCCCCTTCCCAAATATTGCCAAACACGCTTGTACAGTACTAATTATGCAACTTAGCATAAACAAGAGACAATGCAAGTCTTCAAACACTGAAATCAAATAGTATTAAATGTAGATAATGATTTGGTGCATCGATAATTGATTGATCGTGCACTAGGCACATATATATAGGTACAAGGGGTGGGACCGGTGTCTTGTCTCCCAAGATACAAGTAAATACAGAGGGAGAGAGACACAACAAGTAAATACATATATATAGGTACAAAACCCACACCTATGTACATGTACACATGTTCAACACCCCCCCCC
>LR738715.1:199810062-199834910 GCA_902687465.1 Secale cereale | reverse complement strand
CCCCCCCCCCCCCGCAGTCGAAGCGTCGCCGGTGACGCAGAGACTGGACCGAAAGCCCTCAAACATCGAGGTAGGTAGTCCCTTCGTCATGACATCGGCGAACTGCTGATCGGTGGGCACATGGAGAACTCGAACACGACCAAGTGTGACGTGCTCCCTGACGAAGTGGATGTCGAGCTCAATATGCTTCGTCCGTCGGTGATGGACAGGATTTGCGGCGAGATAGACCGCGGAGACGTTGTCACAGTAAACAAGCGTTGCCTTAGTGACGTCGCATAGCAACTCCTGAAGTAGCTGTCGTAGCCAAGAGCACTCCGCGACGGCGTTGGCCACAACCCTGTACTCAGCCTCGGCGCTCGATCGTGAGACTGTGGGTTGTCGTTTGGACGACCACGAAATCAGAGAGGGCCCAAGGTAGACGCAATAGCCGGAAGTGGAGCGTCGAGTGTTGGGACACCCAGCCCAATCGGTGTCGGAGTAGGCGACAAGGCTGGTGTCAGGTGATGCCATCAGAGTGAGACCCATAGCTGTGGTGCCCCGTATATACCGAAGAATACGTTTCACCAGAGCCCAATGTGTATCACGAGGAGCATGCATATGGAGGCACACCTGCTAGACAGCATACTGAATGTCCGGACGCATCAGTGTGAGGTACTAAAGTGCACCGACGATGGAGCGGTAGAAGGGAGCGTCGGACACCGGAGAGCCCTCGACGGCGGACACCTTAGCCTTCGTGTCGATAGGCGTGGGAGCCTTGCAGTTAAGCATGCCCGCTCGCTCCAGAAGCTCGTAGGCGTACTTCTACTGATGCAGGAAGAAGCCAGTGGCCCGGCACACAACATCGATGCCGAGGAAGTAGTGGAGAGCCCCCAAGTCCTTGAGGGCGAACTCGGTGCCGAGGCGAGCTGTGATCTGCTGAAGGAGCGCTGGCGAGGAGGCAGTCAGGATGATGTTGTCGACGTACAGGAGGAGGTACGCGGTGGCGGAACCCTAATGATAAACAAATAGGGAGGCATCGAACCGTGTGGACCGGAACCCCTACTTCTGAAGGAATGCCGTGATCCGCTCGTACCAGGCCCGAGGCGCCTGCTTCAACCCGTAAAGAGAGCGGGAGAGCAAGCACACATGGTCCGGATAGTCGGTGTCGACGAAACCAGTGGGCTGCTGACAGAACACCTGCTCGTCGAGATGGCCATTGAAAGTGCAGTATCTCAACTAGAGGGAGGGTGAATAGGCGATTTTTATGAAACGCTTCAAAACATGGTAGTTTCGAAGACAAACGATAAGCTCAAGCCTATTAGTATGCAGCGGAAAATGGACTACACTAGATAAGCCATAGTCATGTATTCAATGAAGTGTAAGCATGAAGACTAATAGCAGCTAGGCAGTAGTGATCATAAAGGAAGAAGGAATGAAGCCAATCACAACAAGTAGATACTCAGTGAAGACAATCAGATAAGGCAAACATGCAATGTCTTCACAACATAGAGCAGTAAGTAAAGGGAAGGAAAGGATAGAACCAGTAGCTCGGGGAAGACAGTGATTTGTTAGACCAGTTCCAGTTGTTGTGACAACTGTACGTCTGGTTAGGGAGGCTGAGATTTAACTCAGAAGAGCGTGTCTTCACCTTCTTCCCCTTGAGCTAAGAACACCTAGTCCTCGCCCAATCACTCTGGTAAGTCTTCAAGGTAGACTTCCAAACCTTCACAGACTTTGTTCACCGGCAATCCACAATGACTCTTGGATGCTCAGAACGCGACGCCTAACCGGCTGGAGGAACACAGTCCTCAAGTGTAATAAGTCTTCAGGTCACACAGACAGAAAGACTTTAGTGATGCCTAACACTCTTTGGCTCTGGGTGTTTGGGCTTTGTCCTCGCAAGGATTTCTCTCTCAAATGCTTCGGAGGTGGGTTGCTCTCAAACGACAAAAGCCGTGCAATAACTCTGAGCAGCCACCAATTTATGGTGTAGGGGGTGGGCTATTTATAGCCACTGGGCAACCCGACCTGATTTGTCCGAAGTGACCCTGGGTCACTAAGGAACTGGCACGTGTTCCAATGGTCAGATTTGAAACACACACGGCAACTTTACTTGAGCTCCAAGTAAGGCTGACTCATCCGCCTCTGGATAAGATTTGCTCTCATAGTCTTCGCTCGAAGACATAGGATTTGGTTGAGCATCACTTCAGTCACTCTGACTTAGTTCACTTGGACCCCACTTAACAGTACGGTGGTTCCTATGACTCAACAAAGAAGAAAAGGAAACAACGAAACATCTACGTCTTCGCTCTCCATAGTCTTCACACAATGTCTTCTCTTGTCATAGTCTTCAATATGATTATCTTCATATACCACCACTGATATCAATGTCTTCATACATTTTTAGGGGTCATCTCCGGTAGGTTAACCGAATCAATGAGGGACTACTACATGTGTTATCCTGCAATTCTCACAAACACATTAGTCCCTCAACCAGGTTTGTCGTCAATACTCCAAAACCACTAGGGGTGGCACTAGATGCACTTACAATCTCCCCCTTTTTGGTGATTGATGACAAACTGGTTGAAGTTTTCAACGGCGATAAAGATATGTGAAATTGTAAAGGATAAGGTATTGTCTTCGTAAGTAGCAAAAGGCTCCCCCTGAAGATGTGCATATAGTTGATTTGCCTTTGAATGCAAATGCACATGGCAGGTTGTACTTGTGGAGATCCTCTTCAACTTATGAAGACAATTCATCATGCATATTTGATATGTCGAAGATAATGACATGCATAATGAAAAATGGACGTCTGCAAAAATGACTAAGTGCGGAATATAAGGTAGCAGATGCGGAAGTTATCATCGCATTATAGAGTAGCATAAAAAGGTAGCACACGACCATCAGTTTAAGTGTTACAACTCAAAGAACTAAATGTAGCAAAACGAGACTTGTAAACACTAGGCAAGTTATAAAGCACCCGCCCATATGGACCCGCTTGAAGACTATCAACTCATATGCTTCTCCCCCTTTTGTCAGTAAGGACCAAAAAGGTTTGAAGACATAGAGCCTCTACTCGTTTCTAGTTGGAGCAAAAGAGGATGCAGGGTCGGTGTTGTCGTTTGGCGGTGCAGAAGTGGTTGGTGCATTGTCGATGCGCGCTGAAGTAGGAGGCGGTGAAGTAGCATCATCCTGATCATCGATCACCCTGGCGTCAATTGTTGCAGCGGAGGAGGAGTATTCAGAATCTTCAAGGGATGGAGTTCGACGCATAACAGCAGTCCTTGGAGGAGTGTTGTCAAACTTGAATCTCTCAGTGAAGCCATCGTCTTGAAGATCCGCTTCAGCACTCAGCAAGGTCAAACTCTTCCAAGACCTCCGACATGTTTCATGAGAAACAAAAGCATTCTTGGTGGCAAGATTGCGAATGCGATTGACATCCACCAAGAGGCTTTGCATCTAACGCTTTAACCAGAGGTGATGCTTGTCCTGTTTCTGATGAAGGGCTACCAGAAGCTCTCGGTTGTTCAGGACACGAGATCGCTTCTGAGGCCTTTGAGCGATGGTGCTTTCAGTGGCTTCGGTTTCAGCGTGTCGAGGTAGACGAGTACGGCCAGCCAGAGGATAAACAAGTGAGACTGCTGGAACCCCTTCAATCTGCTGAGTGAAGCTTTGATGATCAGCATTGTGAAGACTAATTAGCTCTTTAGCAGGCTCTTGGTAAATGGCTTCAGCTGACATATCAACCTCAGGCAAGAAAATATTATGGTTGCGAGCAGAGGGTTGATAGGTGACAGCTGAGTGCAACTTGATGAGGCGCATTATCCAAGGTGCATAAAATTTCAGTCCAAATAGATCAACTCCAGACATAGCCATTTGCCTGATGAAGAAATCTTGAGCATCATAGTGCCTTCAAGCTTGGCTGATGAAGAATGTCCTTTGATTGGCCATAGAGTACGCCTTATGATGTGATAGATGGTGCGCGGCAGGTACTCAAGGTCTTCAACAAAGAATTCCTTAGGATATTCAGCATCACTTGGTAGAGGCTTCATCATGCTGAGCATTTGGCTCATGTTGGGCTTGCGCTTCTGAAAGATACTCTCCAAGGCTTCAGTGTGCAGTTGACAGCCAGGTTCATATAGATCCCCTGGAGTGGGCAGGCCAGTAAGCTGAATGAGATCAAAGGCTTTAGCTTCATGATGCACATTGCCTGTCATCCACTCAAGGACCCATGTCTTCGGATCCCCGTTGTAGCCTCGGATGTGGAGTGTTGCATAGAATTGCAGAAGCATGTCAGGACCCCGATCCTAAGTCACACAGGTCTAGCCTGTAACACATCATATCACTTTGCGGCCTCACGCACGGTATCCCCACGGGTGCCACCTTACCTGGCCCGGGACCGTTTGCGCATTTTGGCACACGTATATGATAGTGTCGCTAGCATCCATATGACAGAGAACCCGGGCCGACATGACTAGTTATAAACCAAAAGTGGCACTAAATTGCAGAGACAAACATACATGACCCAGCAACGAACGTGTCGGTCATCAACGTATGAACCCAAGTCGTAGCAAGCTACAAGAACTTAAAGGAACAACGCGTGACATTTCCCCTAAGGGACAGACACAGGAACGAAGAAGGACACATGCTGGCCAGCCTAAGTGTTCCAGAGCAGTAGCAGGCTACCAAGGCTCAGTGGAAGCACTAGGAGACATTTCCCTGTAAGGTAGGCTACCAAAGGTAAACAACTAGGTGTCGGATCCCACACATAGCAATACACATTACACGTACGCATAACATGCAAGTATGTGTTGTACAACAAGGCATCACAACATAACTCAACAACTCATATAGATAAAGGCCCAGAAGAGCCATCATAGCATTTATTACAATCAGAGGTCACATGACCCAACATACAGAGCATACAGGCAACGAATGCATAACATGTCTGAGTACAGACAACTACAAATGAAAAAGGCTGAGAAGCCTGACTATCTACAAGACCCTCCCAAGGGTACAAGATCGTAGCTGAGGTAACAAGCTAAACGTCGAAGTCCACGCGGAACCACTAGAGAGACTGAAGTCTCTCTGCAAAATCATAATTAAGCAAACGTGAGTACAAAGGTACTCAGCAAGACTTACATCAGAACTAGCTACATATGCATCAGTATCAACAAAGGGGTGGTGGTGTTTGACTGCAGCAAGCCAGCTTTTACTCGGTGGCTATCCTGAACTACGACTGCAAGTAACTCTTTTGAGGTGCCGCGCACGAGTCCACATATTCACCAATCAATACACCACTATGGATCCGCTCCTGTCTCCCTACGAGAAGGTCATCCATAGCACTCACGCTTATCTTGCGCGTTTTAGAGTATCCACTTTCACTTGTCTATGAACTGTAGAGGTAACCCAGAAGTCCATTTCCGCGGACACGGCTATTCGAATAGATTATATATAACCCTGCAGGGGTGTACTTCTTCACACACGCTCTCACCACTTACCGCCGTTTACACGACATGTACTCGACAACCTTCAAGCGGAGGCCCAGCGAGGGTGTCGGCCACGACCTGACTAACCACACAAGTCTCTCGTCCAGGTTTAGCGCCTATTTGGGTTCCATCCGTGGGGAGATCCGGCCGGGGTGTCGCTCACGGCCCCAAACGATGTGTACAGGGTTCCCGCATCACCAAACGGGCAATCGGTACACCTTGCCACGTACCTGCCGCGTCACAGCCCACCCCGAGGGTCAGCGCTGCGCACGACCTCCAGTAAACTACAAACACCAGAAACTAGTTGCAACTCCTGGACAGAGATCATGTTGATTAATAAGTCGAGAGAGTCAATTAAGGATCCCAATGTGTGGTAGTAGCTGTTTCATGGACCAACCAACACAGAACTCAGTTCCTGAGGACGGCTGCAATGAGACAACCCACCATGTACTCCTACATGGCCTCTCATCGCTACCTTTACCAAATCGTGTTCACACACTTATCTCACACGCATTAGGATATGTTCATCACCATTGCAATTCATCCCCGATGAACCAGACCTGACACAACTCTAGGCAATAGCAGGCATAACCAGAAAGCATGAAAGAGTAGACACAACATGGCTTAAACAACTCCTACTCATACTAGTGGGTTTCAACTATTTACTGTGGCAATGACAGGTCATGCAGTGGAAAGGGGTTCAACTACCGCAGCAGGTAACAGTTGAAGCGTTGTTGTCCTAATGCATTAAAAGAGAGCAAGAGCGAGAGAGTGGGATTATATCGGAATGCTCAATGGGATTTTGCTTGCCTGGCACTTCTGAAGATATCAATGAGTCTTCATCGGTGTCATCGATCACATCGTCGGAACAGCGTCTACTAAGAGGGGACAAACATCGGCAAACAAGAGAGAACACAATCAATGCAATGCGACAATATGATGCTGTTGATTGAGCTAATGCAACTAGCAACCATGTAAATGAAGTTGGTTTGAATCAAAGGTTCAAATTCAAACTCCATATGTGATTATTTAAATGACATTTAATTGATTTGACCTGATCAGCAGGTTTAACTTGTTCAAACATGCATGAAAATGCCATAACCAGATTCCTTGGATTTTTCTGATCATTTTTCATATATAAATTATTTTCATCTGAGCTACGGTTGATTTTATATGATTTTTAGAAGTTTAAGGCATTTTCTGAGAATAAATAAATCATTTAGATTTATACAAATTCCAGAAAAGCTTTACTGCGTCAGCATGACGTCTATGTGACGTCAGCAAGTCAACAGGCGGGTCCAGGTCAAACCTGACCAGTGGGTCCCACTGGTCAGTCTCTCAGCACTAACTAAAAGTTTAAAACTAAACTAAACAGACACGGGGCCCACATGTCAGTGTCTAATTAAGTTAATGACAGCAAATAAAACTTAATTAAAACCCTAAACTAAAATTAGTCAGGGCTGGCCCCACATGTCATTGCCTGACACGGGTCAAAACTAGTCAACGGCGGAGGTCAAACCTGCCGGCGACTCGCCGGCGGCGAGGCCCGAGATGCTGGAGGTGCTCGGAAAACCTCCACGGGGCTCGGATCGATGCGCTGAGGGCATAAATGGGACGCTGGCGATGAGCTGCGTTGGATGGTGGTGGTCTCCTGACCTGGGGTGGCCGGAAACGATGCCGGCGATGAGCGAGGCGGCGGCCGGAGCTCGGGCATCGGCGAGGATGATGATTCGGTGCATGGAAGGAGGCGTAGAGGGGTGCTACGACTTCCAGCAGGTGTGGTGAGTGTGTTGACGCGCTCGAGCGCGGGCTGTGGTGGCCCTGGCCACGGCAGGGACATGGCCGGCGGTGGTGAGCTCACGGTCTCTGAGGGGATCAGGGCTAGAGCACAGGCAGAAGTGAGGGGACAGGGGGAAAGAAGGAGGAGCTCACGGCGATCTCGATGGCGTCGTCAGCGAGCTCGGGGACGCGTCGGAGCGGGCGCACGGTCGCCGGTGATCTCCACGGCCGCAGGTTGAAGACGGCGACGGTGAAGACGACACGGGACTTCCCAAGGCGCGTGGCTCAGTGAGGAGGTTAGGTAAGGGGTGGCGGAGCTTCCCGATGCTTCGACGAGGCGTGTGGTGGCCGGTGGCCATGCGAGCGGTGGACGGCGGCGACAAGCTCATTCGGCCGAGCTCGAAAGCGAGCGGGGAGAAGGGGAGGTGACCAGAGAAGGAGGGAATCGCCGCGGGGGCTTCGTCCGCGTCTCTTGGCGCCTGGATTGGGTCGAAGGGGAGCGCGACACGGCGAAGCAGGAGGTGGCGCGGTCGATGCGTGCGCTGGCTGCCAGTGGGCACGAGGTTGAAGACAACCTTGCCCCTGGTGGGCTGGGCCTAAACAGGAGCTGGGCCTCCTCATGGGCCAGCCAGGTAAGAAGGCCCAGGTACTTCTCTTCCTCTCTGCTTTCTATTTTAATTACTGTTTTCTATTTGTTTTGCTCTATTTTGATTTAGTACTAATACTAAACCATTTTTGTTGCTTCTGAAATTATTTGTGGAAGCAATATGGATTATTCCAAAACTCCACAAAATGTTTTCAGAATAATTGGAGCATTAAAAATAATTATAGGATTTAGTTACTCCAACTCAAATACATTAGTGAATTAAATCAAAGCCCAAACAATTCCCCATAAATGTTCAATATTTTTGGTTTGGACCAAAACCCTTGCCAAAATTATCAAACATTACTGAAGGCAATTTTTGGGTTTATTGAAAATATTTTTAGGTTAAACCTAATTGCTTTGATTTGGTGCTAGGGTTTAGTCATCCCCATTTCAGGTTTCCTTTGAAAATAAACATGATGCAACAGACAGGTGCTATCCTAATGCAAGGTGAAGCTGGGGATGTGACAACTAACCCCCACTAAACAAGAATCTCGTCCCGAGATTCAGGACGTGAGATAAGAAATCAGATGGGACACTAACTAACACAAACTTCATGATCCAAGTGTCCTCCATATAAGTGTTGATTGCTTGCCTCATGTTGATCCTGGCATCCTTGCTTTCGAGATCTTCGTCCAAACGGTGATGATGAGAGAAACTCTACAAAATTGATCTTCCGAAAGATCGAGCAACTCAAGATCAACCCATGGAGTGAGACGTTGAAACATCTCTTGAGCTGAGACACGGAGTACACCTCCAGGGGGATGTAGTGAAATAAATGATGAAGGTTCACCTAATGGCAATAATTCCACACCTAAGAAGAGGGTGATCGATGTCACCAGGCGGGGTACCTTAGAGAAGGTGACTCGTAGAGTTACTCCCTTAAGTGGCAAAAAGAATTACTTTTGATATAGAGAACATTGAAATTCCCTTTACCAGCCTAAGGCAAACACAATCGATCATTTGACGGAGTTCGAGATAATGACATTCTCGGGCCAGAATGGATGATGTGGACTACCTTGTAAAGGACAATGCCAAGGTTGATTTTGCTTATCACCGGAAATGGATGGGATCCATGGTAAAATGGCACATTGGCGGTGCAAGTTGGGAATAAAATGCAAATGCTAGGAATGATTCTAGTAACTGGGAAGAAACCCAACAGTAGAGAGTAAATTGCTCTTTGAGAGGTTACAACATAACCAAGAACACTGAGATCACGGAACAATTCCGCATCATTGCTACTAACATCTTTCAACTTGGTTTTCTCTAGGAACATATGAAAAATAAACGGGGAGCAACATCGCGAGCTATTGATCTACAACATAGATATGCTAATACTTCCGGGACTAAGTTCATGATAAATTAAGGTTCAATTAATCATATTACTTAAGAACTCCCACTTAGATAGACATCCCTCTGGTCATCTAAAT
Organism: Secale cereale; assembly: GCA_902687465.1. NCBI lineage: Eukaryota > Viridiplantae > Streptophyta > Magnoliopsida > Poales > Poaceae > Secale > Secale cereale. Next base: position 199,825,590 of record LR738715.1, on the reverse strand, counting down.
GATCACGTGATCCAAATCAACTAAACCATGTCCGATCATCACGTGAGATGGAGTAGTTTCAATGGTGAACATCTTATGTTGATCATATCTACTATATGATTCACGCTCGACCTTTCGGTCTCCAGTGTTCCGAGGCCATATCTGTATATGCTAGGCTCGTCAAGTTTAACCCGAGTATCCTGCGTGTGCAAAACTGGCTTACACCCGTTGTATTTGAACGTAGAGCTTATCACACCCGATCATCACGTGGTGTCTCGGCACGACGAACTTTCGCAACGGTGCATACTCAGGGAGAACACTTATACCTTGAAATTTAGTAAGGGATCATCTTATAATGCTACCGTCGTTCTAAGAAAAATAAGAAGCATAATAAGATAAACATCACATGCAATCAAAATATGTGACATGATATGGCCATCATCATCTTGTGCTTTTGATCTCCATCTTCAAAGCACCGTCATGATCACCTTCGTCACCGGCTTGACACCTTGATCTTCATCGTAGCATCGTTGTCGTCTCGCCAACTATTGCTTCCACGACTATCGCTACCGCTTAGTGATAAAGTAAAACAATTACATGGCGATTGCATTTCATACAATAAAGCGACAACCATATGGCTCCTGCCAGTTGCCGATAACTTTACAAAACATGATCATCTCATACAAAACCGTATAACTTATCATGTCTTGACCATATCACATCACAACATGCCCTGCAAAAACAAGTTAGACGTCCTCTACTTTGTTTGTTGCAAGTTTTACGTGGCTGCTACGGGCTTAGCAAGAACCGTTCTTACCTACGCATATAAAACCACAACGATGTTTCGTCAAGTATGTGCTGTTTTAACCTTCACAAGGACCGGGCGTAGCCACACTTGATTCAGCTAAAGTGAGAGAGACAGACACCCGCTAGTCACCTTTAAGCAACGAGTGCTCGTAACGGTGAAACCAGTCTCGCGTAAGCGTACGCGTAATGTCGGTCCGGGCCGCTTCATCTCACAATACCGCCGAAGCAAAGTATGACATGCTGGTAAGCAGCATGACTAGTATCGTCCACAATCTCATTGTGTTCTACTCGTGCATATCATCTACGCATAGACCAGGCTCATGATGCCACTGTTGGGGAACGTAGTATTTTAAAATTTTCCTACGATCACGCAAGATCTATCTACCAGATGCATAGCAACGAGAGGGAAGAGTGTGTCTACGTACCCTCGTAGACCGGGAGCGGAAGCGTCAAGTGACGCGGTTGATGTAGTCGAACTTCTTCGCGATCCAACCGATCAAGCACCGAACGTACGGCACCTCCGCGTTCAGCACACGTTCAGCTTGATGACGTCCCACGAGCTCTTGATCCAGTTGAGCTTCACGAGAGAGTTTCGTCAGCACGACGGCGTGGTGACGGATATGATGTGTTCACCGGCGCAGGGCTTCGCCTAAGCTCCGCGACGGTACGACCGAGGTGTGATTCTGTGGAGGGGGCACCGCACACGGCTAAAACAATTCAACTTGTGTGTCTTTGGGTGCCCCCCTGCCCCCGTATATAAAGGAGCAGGGGAGGGAGGCCGGCCAACCTCTCCTGGTGCGGCTAGGGAGGGAGTCCTACTAGGAATAGGATTGCAATCCTATTCCTAGTAGGATTCACCGAAAGGAAGAAGGGGGAAAGGAATAGGAGAGGTGGCGCCCCCCCAATCCTAGTCCAACTAGGATTCCTAGGTGGGGGCGCCGGCCAGCCCTATGGGCTGCCTCTCTCTCACCCTTTAGGCCCACTATGGACCATCCCCTCTCGTAGGGGGTTCCGGTAACCCCCTCCGGCATTCCCGATAAATCCGAAACTTTTCCGGTATACTTCCGGTGTCCGAATATAGCCGTCCAATATATCAATCTTTATGTCTCGGACATTCTGAGACTCCTCGTCATGTCCGTGATCTCATCCGGGACTCCGAACTTCCTTCGGTACATCAATACTCAAAAACTCATAATACCAATCGTCATCAAACGTTAAGCGTGCGGACCCTACGGGTTCGAGAACTATGTAGACATGACCGAGACTCATCTCCGGTCAATAACCAATAGCGGAACCTGGATGTTCATATTGGCTCCTACATATTCTACGAAGATCTTTTATCGGTCAGAACCGCATAACAACATACGTTGTTCCTTTTGTCAAACGGTATGTTACTTGCCCGAGATTCGATCGTCGGTATCTTTATACCTAGTTCAATCTCGTTTACCGGCAAGTCTCTTTACTCGTTCCGTAACACATCATCTCGTGACTAACTCATTAGTCTTTTGCTTGCAAGGCTTATTATGATGTGTGTTACCGAGAGGGCCCAGAGATACCTCTCCGACACTCGGAGTGACAAATCCTAATCTTGATCTATGCCAACACCACGAATACTTTTGGAGACACCTGTAGAGCATCTTTATGATCACCCAGTTACGTTGTGATGTTTGATAGCACACAAGGTGTTCCTACGGTATTCGGGAGTTGCATAATCTCATAGTCATAGGAACATGTATAAGTCATGAAGAAAGCAATAGCAGTAAAACTAAACGATCATAGTGCTATGCTAACGGATGGGTCTTGTCCATCACATCATTCTCCTAATGATGTGATCCCGTTGATCAAATGACAACTCATGTCTATGGCTAGGAAACATAACCATCTTTGATCAATGAGCTAGTCTAGTAGAGGCATACTAGGGACACTCTGTTTTGTCTATGTATTCACACATGTACTAAGTTTCCGGTTAATACAATTCTAGCATGAATAAAAGACATTTATCATGATATAAGGAAATACAAATAACATATTTATTATTGCCTCTAGGGCATATTTCCTTCAGTCTCCCACTTGCACTAGAGTCAATAATCTAGCTCACATCGCCATGTGATTTAATACCAATAGTTCACATCGTTATGTGAATAACACCCATAGTTCACATCGCCATGTGACCAACACCCAAAGGGTTTACTAGAGTCAATAATCTAGTTCACATTGCTATGTGATTAATACCCAAGAGTAATAAGGTGTGATCATGTTTTGCTTGTGAGAGTAGTTTAGTCAACGGGTCTGTCACATTCAGATCCGTATGTATTTTGCAAATTTCTATGTCTACAATGCTCTGCATAGAGCTACTCTAGCTAATTGCTCCCACTTTCAATACGCATCCAGATTGATACTTAGAGTCATCTGGATTTTGGTGTCAAAGCTTGCATCGGCGTAACCCTTTACGACGAACTCTTTATCACCTCCATAATCGAGAAATATTTCCTTAGTCATCCAATTACTAAGGATAATTTTGACCGTTGTACAGTGATCTACTTCTGGATCACTATTGTACCTCCCTGTCAAACTCTTGGCAAGGTACACAACGTGTTTTGTACACAGCATGGCATACTTTATAGAACCTATGGCTGAGGCATAGGGAATGACTTTCATTCTCTCTATATTTTTCTGCCGTGGTCTGGCTTTGAGTCTTACTCAACTTCACACCTTACAAATCAGGCAAGAACTTCCTTTTTGACTGATCCATTTTGAACTACTTCAAAATCTTATCAAGGTATGTACTCATCGAAAGTCTTATCAAGCGTCTTGATCTATCTATATAGATTCTTGATGCTCAATATGTAAGCAGCTTCACCGAGGTCTTTCATTGAAAGACTTTTATTCAAGTATCCTTTTATGCTATCCAGAAATTCTATATCATTTCCAATCAACAATATGTCATCTACATATAATATTAGAAATGCTACAGAGCTCCCACTCACTTTCTTGTAAATACAGGCTTCTCCAAAAGTCTGTATAAAACCATATGCTTTGATCACCTCATCAAAGCGTATATTCCAACTCTGAGATGCTTGCACCAGTCCATAGATGGATCGCTGGAGCTTGTATACTTTGTTAGCACATTTTGGATCAACAAAACCTTCTGGTTGCATCATATACAACTCTTCTTTGAGATATCCATTTAGGAATGCAGTTTTGACATCCATTTGCCAGATTTCATAATCATAAAATGCGGCAATTGCTAACATGATTCGGACAGACTTAAGCATCGCTACAGGTGAGAAAGTCTCATCGTAGTCAACTCCTTGAACTTGTCGAAAACCTTTCGCAACAAGTCGAGCTTTGTAAACAGTGATATTACCGTCTGCGTCGGTCTTCCTCTTGAAGATCCATTTATTTTCGATGGCTTGCCGATCATCGGGCAAGTCAACCAAAGTCCATACTTTGTTCTCATACATGGATCCCATCTCAGGTTTCATGGCTTCAAGCCATTTTGCGGAATCTGGGCTCATCATCGCTTCCTCATAGTTCGTAGGTTCATCATGGTCTAGTAACATGATTTCCAGAACTGGGTTGCCGTACCACTCTGGTGCGGAACGTACTCTGGTTGATCTACGACGTTTAGTGGAAACTTGATCCGAAGTTTCATGATCATTATCATTAACTTCCTCACTAATTGGTGTAGGAATCACTGGAACAATTTCCTGTGATGTACTACTTTCCAATCCGGGAGAAGGTACAATTACCTCATCAAGCTCTACTTTCCTCCCACTCACTTCTTTCGAGAGAAACTCTTTTTCTAGAAAGGATCCATTTTTAGCAACGAATATTTTTGCCTTCGGATCTGTGATAGAAGGTGTACCCAACAATCTCTTTTGGGTATCCTATGAAGACACATTTTTCCGACTTGGGTTCGAGCTTATCTGGTTGAAGTGTTTTCACATAAGCATCGCAGTCCCAAACTTTAAGAAACAACAACTTTGGTTTCTTGCCAAACCACAGTTCTTAAGGCGTTGTCTCAACGGATTTAGATGAGGCCCTTATTTAACGTGAATGCAGCTGTCTCTAATGCATGACCCAAAACGATAGTGATAAATCGGTAAGAGACATCATAGATCGCACCATATCCAATAAAGTACGGTTATGACGTTCGGACACACCATTACGCTGTGGTGTTCCAGGTGGCGTGAGTTGTGAAACTATTCCACATTGTTTCAAATGAAGACCAAACTCGTAACTCAAATATTCTCCTCCACGATCAGATCGTAGAAACTTTATTTTCTTGTTACGATGATTCTCTACTTCACTCTGAAATTCTTTGAACTTTTCAAATGTTTCAGACTTGTGTTTCATTAAGTAGATATACCCATATCTGCTTAAATCATCAGTGAAGGTCAGAAAATAACGATACCCGCCGCGAGCTTCAACACTCATTGGTCCGCATACATCAGTATGTATGATTTTCCAACAAATATGTTGCTCGCTCCATAGTTCCGGAGAACGGAGTTTTAGTCATCTTGCCCATGAGGCATGGTTCGCAAGCACCAAGTGATTCATAATCAAGTGATTGCAAAAGTCCATCATTATGGAGTTTCTTCATGCGTTTTACACCAATATGACCTAAACGGCAGTGCCACAAATAAGTTGCACTATCATTATTAACCTTGCATCTTTTGGCTTCAATATTATGAATATGTGTATCACACGATCGAGATCCAACAAACTATTTTATTGGGTGTATGACCATAGAAGGTTTTTTATTCATGTAAACAGAACAACAATTATTCTCTAACTTACATGAATAACCGTATTGCAATAAACATGATCAAATCATATTCATGCTCAACACAAACACCAAATAACACTTATTTAGGTTCAACACTAATCCCGAAAGTATAGGGAGTGTGCGATGATGATCATATCAATCTTGGAACTATTTCCAATACACATCGTCACTTCATCCTTTAACTAGTTTATGTTCATTATGCAACTCCCATTTCGAGTTACTACCTTTTTAGCAACTAAATCAGTATCAAATACCGAGGGGTTGCTATGAACACTAGTAAAATACACATCAGTAATCTGTATATCAAATATACCTTTGTTCACTTTGCCATCCTTCTTATCCGCCAAGTATCTAGGGCAGTTCCACTTCCAGTGACCATTTCCTTTGCAGTAGAAGCACTTAGTTTCAGGCTTGAGTTTAGCTTTGGGTTTCTTCGTGGATGTAGCAACTGACTTGCTATTCTTTTTGAAGTTCCCTTTCTTTCCCTTGCCCTTTTTCTTGAAACTAGTGGTCTTGCTGACCATCAACACTTGATGCTCCTTTTTGTTCTACCTCCGCAGCTTTGAGCATAGCGAAGAGCTCGGGAATTGTTTTCGTCATCCCTTGCATATTATAGTTCATCACGAAGTTCTACTAACTTGGTGATAGTGACTAGAGAACTTTGTCAATTACTATCTTATCTGGAAGATTAACTCCCACTTGATTAAAGTAATTGTAGTACCCAGACAATCTGAGCACATGCTCACTGGTTGAGCTATTCTCCTCCATCTTGTAGGCAAAGTACTGTAAGAGGTCTTATACCTCTCGACACGGGCATGAGTATGAAATACTAATTTCAACTCTTGGAACATCTTATATGCTCCGTGGCGTTTCAAAACGTTTTTGAAGTCCCGGTTCTAAGCCGTAAAGTATGGTGCACTTAAACTATCAAGTAGTCATCATATCGAGCTTTTGTCAAAAAAACGTTCATAACGTCTACATCTGCTCCTGCAATAGGTCTGTCACCTAGCGGTGCATCAAGGACATAATTCTTCTGTGCAGCAATGAGGATAATCCTCAGATCACGGAACAATTCCGCATCATTGCTACTAACATCTTTCAACTTGGTTTTCTCTAGGAACATATGAAAAATAAACGGGGAGCAACATCGCGAGCTATTGATCTACAACATAGATATGCTAATACTTCCGGGACTAAGTTCATGATAAATTAAGGTTCAATTAATCATATTACTTAAGAACTCCCACTTAGATAGACATCCCTCTGGTCATCTAAATGATCACGTGATCCAAATCAACTAAACCATGTCCGATCATCACGTGAGATGGAGTAGTTTCAATGGTGAACATCTTATGTTGATCATATCTACTATATGATTCACGCTCGACCTTTCGGTCTCCAGTGTTCCGAGGCCATATCTGTATATGCTAGGCTCGTCAAGTTTAACCCGAGTATTCTGTGTGTGCAAAACTGGCTTACACCCGTTGTATTTGAACGTAGAGCTTATCACACCCGATCATCACGTGGTGTCTCGGCACGACGAACTTTCGCAACGGTGCATACTCAGGGAGAACACTTATACCTTGAAATTTAGTAAGGGATCATCTTATAATGCTACCGTCGTTCTAAGAAAAATAAGAAGCATTAATAAGATAAACATCACATGCAATCAAAATATGTGACATGATATGGCCATCATCATCTTGTGCTTTTGATCTCCATCTTCAAAGCACCGTCATGATCACCTTCGTCACCGGCTTGACACCTTGATCTTCATCGTAGCATCGTTGTCGTCTCGCCAACTATTGCTTCCACGACTATCGCTACCGCTTAGTGATAAAGTAAAACAATTACATGGCGATTGCATTTCATACAATAAAGCGACAACCATATGGCTCCTGCCAGTTGCCGATAACTTTACAAAACATGATCATCTCATACAAAACCGTATAACTTATCATGTCTTGACCATATCACATCACAACATGCCCTGCAAAAACAAGTTAGACGTCCTCTACTTTGTTTGTTGCAAGTTTTACGTGGCTGCTACGGGCTTAGCAAGAACCGTTCTTACCTACGCATATAAAACCACAACGATGTTTCGTCAAGTATGTGCTGTTTTAACCTTCACAAGGACCGGGCGTAGCCACACTTGATTCAGCTAAAGTGAGAGAGACAGACACCCGCCAGTCACCTTTAAGCAACGAGTGCTCGTAACGGTCAAACTAGTCTCGCGTAAGCGTACGCGTAATGTCGGTCCGGGCCGCTTCATCTCACAATACCGCCGAAGCAAAGTATGACATGCTGGTAAGCAGTATGACTAGTATCGTCCACAATCTCATTGTGTTCTACTCGTGCATATCATCTACGCATAGACCTGGCTCATGATGCCACTGTTGGGGAACGTAGTATTTTAAAATTTTCCTACGATCACACAAGATCTATCTACCAGATGCATAGCAACGAGAGGGAAGAGTGTGTCTACGTACCCTCGTAGACCGGGAGCGGAAGCGTCAAGTGACGCGGTTGATGTAGTCGAACTTCTTCGCGATCCAACCGATCAAGCACCGAACGTACGGCACCTCCGCGTTCAGCACACGTTCAGCTTGATGACGTCCCACAAGCTCTTGATCCAGTTGAGCTTCACGGGAGAGTTTCGTCAGCACGACGGCGTGGTGACGGATATGATGTGTTCACCGGCGCAGGGCTTCGCCTAAGCTCCGCGACGGTACGACCGAGGTGTGATTCTGTGGAGGGGGGCACCGCACACGGCTAAAACAATTCAACTTGTGTGTCTTTGGGTGCCCCCCTGCCCCCGTATATAAAGGAGCAGGGGAGGGAGGCCGGCCAACCTCTCCTGGTGCGGCTAGGGAGGGAGTCCTACTAGGAATAGGATTGCAATCCTATTCCTAGTAGGATTCACCGAAAGGAAGAAGGGGGAAAGGAATAGGAGAGGTGGCGCCCCCCCAATCCTAGTCCAACTAGGATTCCTAGGTGGGGGCGCCGGCCAGCCCTATGGGCTGCCTCTCTCTCACCCTTTAGGCCCACTATGGACCATCCCCTCTCGTAGGGGGTTCCCGTAACCCCCTCCGGCATTCCCGATAAATCCGAAACTTTTCCGGTATACTTCCGGTGTCCGAATATAGCCGTCCAATATATCAATCTTTATGTCTCGGACATTCCGAGACTCCTCGTCATGTCCGTGATCTCATCCGGGACTCCGAACTACCTTCGGTACATCAATACTCAAAAACTCATAATACCAATCGTCATCAAACGTTAAGCGTGCGGACCCTACGGGTTCGAGAACTATGTAGACATGACCGAGACTCATCTCCGGTCAATAACCAATAGCGGAACCTGGATGTTCATATTGGCTCCTACATATTCTACGAAGATCTTTTATCGGTCAGAACCGCATAACAACATACGTTGTTCCTTTTGTCAAACGGTATGTTACTTGCCCGAGATTCGATCGTCGGTATCTTTATACCTAGTTCAATCTCGTTTACCGGCAAGTCTCTTTACTCGTTCCGTAACACATCATCTCGTGACTAACTCATTAGTCTTTTGCTTGCAAGGCTTATTATGATGTGTTTTACCGAGAGGGCCCAGAGATACCTCTCCGACACTCGGAGTGACAAATCCTAATCTTGATCTATGCCAACACCACGAATACTTTCGGAGACACCTGTAGAGCATCTTTATGATCACCCAGTTACGTTGTGACGTTTGATAGCACACAAGGTGTTCCTACGGTATTCGGGAGTTGCATAATCTCATAGTCATAGGAACATGTATAAGTCATGAAGAAAGCAATAGCAGTAAAACTAAACGATCATAGTGCTATGCTAACGGATGGGTCTTGTCCATCACATCATTCTCCTAATGATGTGATCCCGTTGATCAAATGACAACTCATGTCTATGGCTAGGAAACATAACCATCTTTGATCAATGAGCTAGTCTAGTAGAGGCATACTAGGGACACTCTGTTTTGTCTATGTATTCACACATGTACTAAGTTTCCGGTTAATACAATTCTAGCATGAATAAAAGACATTTATCATGATATAAGGAAATACAAATAACATATTTATTATTGCCTCTAGGGCATATTTCCTTCACATACTACCATGATGAATAATGATGGATAGTGCAGATGCAAAGGAAGGTAACACTTCTCAGATTTCACCCTAGCCGAGTCAAGGGGCAAAATCTGGATGATCGACCGAGAGACATTTAGCACTCCGCTTCTAATGTTCTCCTTGGTGTACTAGGTACCACGGTCAATGCTTAAAAGCATCAACATGGCCATCAAGTAAAGGTCAGACTTCGGGAGCACAAAAAGTCCATAAGGAACAACTAGGGAGTAATTCCTACGAAGTCCTTATGGGGAGGTGGCCAATTTCTTCAATCAAGATACTACAACAATAGGTCTTCCGGCTAGGTGTGTTGGCCACGACATTCACTTTACCGGTAATCGAGAGACCAATATTATAGTTCTTGGAAAATGCTCCAACCATCATAGCTGCCTGAGATTCAGTTCTGGTTGGTGTCAGGATATTCCAGAAGTCATGTCTGGAAACGAAAGTTTGCAACACAAATCGACGAGATGGCGTTGCGAAATTCTCGGGGAGTGAACTACGATAGCAAGCTCCAAAACATGAGCTAATTCTGCTATGTACCTGTGAACACGTTGTCCCAGACAAACGTGACCACATAGTAGTCTTATAATAAAATACTATCGAGTTCAGATTGGGAATCATCATTGGAGATAACGAAGTCTTGTGCATGTCCGTCCGGGCCCTTCGGGAATAGCATTTGAACTTCTTTTCTTTGAACAAATCAATCAGTGGCTTGGTGTGCTAGGGATACATACAGAATGAAGATGATCAGTCTATCAGACCATAGAATACTTCGCACGTATGCATGACTGACTTGGGATGACTCCAGAGGAGGTAAAAACATGCTTTCTCGAATTCACGGCGGCAACTTGCATCAAATGCACATGAATTAGAGGAAGTCACTTCTTTCTTCCGTACATATGCTTCACGAACGGGTCATGAAGATAATGCTTATAAAAGTTTCCAATACTAGCCGGATGTTCAACATAGATCATGGATAAGATAACAATGTTGCTGATGGGCTCAACAATAATTCATCCAGGTTTCCATATAGATGGAATTCCATGACAATGTGAACAAAGTGATAGCATTGGTCAGACCCAAAAGATATAATGGTGTATGCTCAAGGGAACGACCATGAGTAAGACAACATTACGAATATCGTTGGTTCTGATTTGACTTGACGATAACCCATACTCAAATCAAAGTTTGGACAAGACAATAGATCCACAAATGATCACGGGGATCAATTGGAGAAGATATCATCTATCTTCAATACACACACAAGATATCCCTTTGGAGTGGGGTATGTGGGTTAAGCTTTTATCTTCCAACTCTCCAAGTTGTTGTTTAGCTTAACCAACTAGTTCGGGGTATCCAACACAGATTCTTGGAGAAGTGGTGGTTTATAAGAAACCAACTTGATCACGAGCTCAACATAACAGTCAGGGAACAACCCGGTAATACTTCCGATAAGATATTCGGAAAATCACGAACCACCGACATGTTATTAAGCTCGAGAACAATCTTGCTTTTCAGGACAAGACAATATGATCAAAAGGATGAGGGATTTATGCAATCCTAACTCATTAATCAACGAGTGCACCAGAAAAATGGACTAGGTAGCACGGTCAATCTTAGAATGGTGATTAGTAACCAACACACTAAGAATGAAATTGTTGTCCTTTAACCGCCAAGCAACGAGATTGCTAGGGGTATTGATTTCACACATCACAATTCACTTGTCGGTATTCCGGCTACGATAATACGGAGACCGAGGAATGAACGATAATGGCGAGAAGTATCACCTTATCAAAAGTTCATAGGAGGTGGTGCAATTCTCATGACATTCTTGACATAAAGATGGTAATACTCCAGGATAGAACAGTTTAGAAGCTGGATTAGCGTTCTTCATCTGCGAAGTACAACTTCTTTGACCCAATCCTGGATATGGATAAGGTACTGGAGTTTGTTTCTCCTAGTCATTCCAGAATAGAATGGCTTGACGGACCACAACAGTAAAAGGCATCGATGAACACAAGTGCACGACTACTCCTGACTATCAACTGATAGACGAAGGTCATAAAACAACTGAAAAGGGACAACTCAAAGGAACATATATCTTTCTGAGTTGTGGATGCATAGGTTAGTATGTCGAACGAGTTCCACATATTTCTTCCGGATAACCCATGCAGAAAGGTAGGACTGGCAGAGTCACAATATGAATGGAGTACCACTCAGGAGCACTCTGGTTGTGATCTTTTGGTTCGGGAGAACTTCTGCCAAGAGGTTCATGGTATTGGAAGAACGATAACCACGGACCTTGAGGACTATCACAAGGTTACTAGTATCCTAAAGGAACAAGCAAATACTATCAACATGAAGTAAGTAGGGTGAAGCTCGGGTTCAAGAACCCAGGAATAGAATACCTACCAACTAAATAGCATCACGGGATGCTTTCGAGAATGATGGCCAAAATCATCACACTAGAACATAAAACATTGCTGGATTACTGGGTGATCTTCTAAGATACTTAGGGTCATAATAATAACTCCAACATATGTGTCGAGGTAACAGAGCACCACAACTCATCGTCTAGTGTGGTTAATCTGGCATAAAAGGACATTAAGAACAGGTAGGAATGATTTGCAAATGCATCAGATTGTTTAGAGACCTGGGATGACTCGGACAGCATAACGGCTGCAAATGCTCGAAAATACTTTTGAGATCCAAGCAAAAAGGGTAGCATATCCACTTAACATCATAATGTCAAGGTTCTGAGACCAACAATTGAACAAACAGAAGTAGTAGAAACTGAACTGAGGGTTGAATCCACAATAACGTGATCCTGATAAATAGAATGAGAATCCTAGTTCTTAATCCCCGTAGAAAGAAGAAGGTGACTCAGATCAGAAGGTCATAGGGAAAGGAGTAAAAAGAGCCTTACGTTCCCTTCCACAAACAATTCCCTTACATAACTAAAGAGTTTCTAGACACGACTTCGACCAGTTTGGCTTGCTAATCCTACAGGCAGTCAGGCTCTGATACCAAAGCTGTCAGGACCCCGATCCTAAGTCACACAGGTCTAGCCTGTAACACGTCATATCACTTTGCGGCCTCACGCACGGTATCCCCACGGGTGCCACCTTACCTGGCCCGAGACCGTTTGCGCATTTTGGCACACGTATATGATAGTGTCGCTAGCATCCATATGACAGAGAACCCGGGCCGACATGACTAGTTATAAACCAAAAGTGGCACTAAATTACAGAGACAGGCATACATGAGCCAGCAACGAACGTGTCAGTCATCAACGTATGAACCCAAGTCGTAGCAAGCTACAAGGACTTAAAGGAACAACGCGTGACATTTCCCCTAAGGGACAGACACAGGAACGAAGAAGGACACATGCCGGCCAGCCTAAGTGTTCCGGAGCAGTAGCAGGCTACCAAGGCTCAGTGGAAGCACTAGGAGACATTTCCCTGTAAGGTAGGCTACCAAAGGTAAACAACTAGGTGTCGGATCCCACACATAGCAATACACATTACACGTACGCATAACATGCAAGTATGTGTTGTACAACAAGGCATCACAACATAACTCAACAACTCATATAGATAAAGGCCCAGAAGAGCCATCATAGCATTTATTACAATCAGAGGTCACATGACCCAACATACAGAGCATACAGGCAACGAAAGCATAACATGTCTGAGTACAGACAACTACAAATGAAAAAGGCTAAGAAGCCTGACTATCTACAAGACCCTCCCAAGGGTACAAGATCGTAGCTGAGGTAACAAGCTAAACGTTGAAGTCCACGCGGAACCACTAGCGAGACTGAAGTCTCTCTGCAAAATCATAATTAAGCAAACGTGAGTACAAAGGTACTCAGCAAGACTTACATCAGAACTAGCTACATATGCATCAGTATCAACAAAGGGGTGGTGGTGTTTGACTGCAGCAAGCCAGCTTTGACTCGGTGGCTATCCTGAACTACGACTGCAAGTAACTCTTTTGAGGTGGCGCACACGAGTCCACATATTCACCAATCAATACACCACTATGGATCCGCTCCCGTCTCCCTACGAGAAGGCCATCCATAGCACTCACGCTTATCTTGCGCGTTTTAGAGTATCCACTTTCACTTGTCTATGAACTGTAGAGGTAACCCAGAAGTCCATTTCCGCGGACACGGCTATTCGAATAGACTATATATAACCCTGCAGGGGTGTACTTCTTCACACACGCTCTCACCACTTACCGCCGTTTACACGACATGTACTCGACAACCTTCAAGCGGAGGCCCAGCGAGGGTGTCGGCCACGACCTGACTAACCACACAAGTCTCTCGTCCAGGTTTATCGCCTATTTGGGTTCCATCCGTGGGGAGATCCGGCCGGGGTGTCGCTCACGGCCCCAAACGATGTGTACAGGGTTCCCGCATCACCAAACGGGCAATCGATACACCATGCCACGTACCTGCCGCGTCACAGCCCACCCCGAGGGTCAGCACTGCGCACGACCTCCGGTAAACTACAAACACCAGAAACTAGTTGCAACTCCTGGACAGAGATCATGTTGATTAATAAGTCGAGAGAGTCAATTAAGGATCCCAATGTGTGGTAGTAGCTATTTCATGGACCAACCAACACAGAACTCAGTTCCTGAGGACGGCTGCAATGAGACAACCCACCATGTACTCCTACATGGCCTCTCATCGCTACCTTTACCAAATCGTGTTCACACACTTAGCTCACACACATTAGGATATGTTCATCACAATTCCAATTCATCCTCGATGAATCAGACCTGACACAACTCTAGGCAATAGCAGGCATAACCAGAAAGCATGAAAGAGTAGACACAACATGGCTCAAACAACTCCTACTCATACTAGTGGGTTTCAACTATTTACTGTGGCAATGACAGGTCATGCAGTGGAAAGGGGTTCAACTACCGCAGCAGGTAACAGTTGAAGCGTTGTTGTCCTAATGCATTAAAAGAGAGCAAGAGCGAGAGAGTGGGATTATATCGGAATGCTCAATGGGATTTTGCTTGCCTGGCACTTCTGAAGATATCAATGAGTCTTCATCGGTGTCATCGATCACATCGTCGGAACAGCGTCTACTGAGAGGGGACAAACATCGGCAAACAAGAGAGAACACAATCAATGCAATGCGATAATATGATGCATGCTCATGACATGGCAATATGCTGTTGATTGAGCTAATGCAACTAGCAACCATGTTAAATGAAGTTGGTTTGAATCAAAGGTTCAAATTCAAACTCCATATGTGATTATTTAAATGCCATTTAATTGATTTTACCTGATCAGCAGGTTTAACTTGTTCAAACATGCATGAAAATGCAATAACCAGATTCCTTGGATTTTTCTGATCATTTTTCATATATAAATTATTTTCATCTGAGCTACGGTTGATTTTATATGATTTTTAGAAGTTTAAGGCATTTTCTGAGAATAAATAAATCATTTAGATTTATATAAATTCTAGAAAAGCTTTACTGCGTCAGTGATACGTCTCAAACGTATCTACTTTTCCAAACACTTTTGATATTGTTTTGACCTCATTCTTGCATGATTTGGACTAAACTAACCCGGACTGACGCTGTTTTCAGCAGAGCTGCCTGTATGGTTTATTTGTGTGCAGGAAAACGGATTTTTAGGTACCTCAGAAACATCCACGAAAAATCACAGAAAATCCACGCACCCGAAGGAACCAGGAACCAGAAGTGGAGCCAAAGGGGGGCTAGGGGGTGCCCAGGCGCCCTGTGGGCGCCCCCCCCCCCCCCCCCCCCCCCC
>LR738715.1:199785986-199809965 GCA_902687465.1 Secale cereale | reverse complement strand
CCCCGCCCCTGGGCCGCGCGGGGGGGCGCCTGGGCAGGTCCCACGCCCCCTGGTGCCCTACTTTAGCCCGTATTGTTCCTCCCGACGCAAAAACCCCAGATCAGAAGTTCTTTCGCAGTTTTCCGTCGCGGAGCCGCCGCCACCCTCTGTTCTTCCTCGGGAAGGCTAATCTGGAGGCTAAATTGGCCTCCGGAGAGGGGAGATCGTCGCCATCGTCATCATCATCACCACTCCATCATCCCTCCATGACTTCTCCCTCCATGTGTGAGTAATTCCCCCGCTGTAGGCGAAGGGGGTGGTAGGGATTGGGTGAGTTAGATCATGTAATAGTTTATCAGATTGTTGGGGGCATGTTGCCTATCATCTACTATGGTGTTTATCATCTTTGCTACAACTTGTTATTCTTAATGCTTGACACTTAGGGCCCGAGTGCCATGATTTCAGATCTGAACCATATGTGTTTGCATGAATATATTTGTGTTCGTGATCCTATCTATGAGTTGTTTGCACCTGTTACGGTCCGGAACCGGCGATCCCAAAAGTGACAGCTTGGGACACCAAAGGGGATGGTCCGTAGTTTGAGGATTACATGTATCCATTGAGTTCATTGCTTTGTTCCGGCGCTCTTTGACAGGAGCACCTTAATATCCATAAGTTCCTTTTGGCCCCGTTCGTAGCGGGATGGTAGGACAAAAGATGTTGTGCAAGTTCTTATTGCAAGCACGTACAACTACCTACGGGATACATGCCTAATGTTTGATATTTGCCTAGATGATCATTACTTTTCTGTGTGCCGTGCCCCAAGTTAGAATCTATCTCATCCATGCAGCGCCCAACCATCCATCTCCCTAGCCTACAGTGTTTTAAATCCTGCTTGTCACTAGTTGCTACTTTTGCCATTTACTACTGCTATTTACTTTTGCTGTTTACTTTTACTATTACTATCATCACTATCATATCACTGTTACCACTTATCTTTTGTTGCAAGTAAGTATATTTCAGGTGCGGTTGAATTGACAACTCAACTGTCAAAGCTTATAAATACTCTTTGGCTCCCCGTGTGTCGAATCAATAAATTGGGTTATTCTTACCCGCGAAGACTATCTCGATCCCTTACGGTTGAGGGTTATCAAGTATCGTTTTTTGGCGCCGTTGCCGGGGAGCATAGCAATATTTACAAGTCTACTTGAGGTATCCTACCTGCTGCACTTTATCTACTATGGGTAAGAAAGGAGACCCCAAGGTTCCTATCTTACTATCTACTACAAGAAGAGGTACTGCTCTGAGCACTAGTGCTACACTTGATTCACCTTCCGTTATGAGTAAGTTTGCCTCACTACCACCACATGATGCTCCTACTGAATCTGTTACTATGTCTGATACTCTTGATGATGCTTCTACTACTTTTGATGATGATATTAGTTCGCTTGGTTATGCTCTTGAGAAACAAATTGCTGCTGCTACTGAAAAATATGGAATTGAACTTCCTGTTGCTCGCTACCCTATTGGTGAAACTTATGATTATCCTGATTTGAGTAAACTCAAAGAGAGGCTCCTTGATGATGATTACTATATGCTTGATGAAGATCTATGCAGGGAACTGACAGAGTTTGCTGGCTCTGACCCTGAAGTTATTAAGAAAATATTTGAAAAACACTCTCTGAAGAACAAAACCGTTCCTAATCCTGAATTTGCTACATCCCCTATATGCATTGATGATCCTGATTATGATTTCTCTGTTGATCTTTCACTTATACCTATGGTTGAAGCTAACCCCTTTTATGGCAGAGAAAATGATGATGCTATTGCACACCTGACTAAACTTGGTGAGTTAGGTGGCCTGTTTACCACAGATGAGAAGATACGATACTTTTATATCACCAAGCTTCTTCCTTTATCCTTGAAGGAAGATGCTAAAGCATGGTATGATTCACTCCCATGCGGTTCCATTAAGAGTCCTCAAGACTTAGCTCACTCTTTTGTTGATAAGTACTTTCCTGCTCACATGCAACATGCTGCTTTACAAAGAACTTATAACTTTAAACAGTTGCAGGATGAGTCCCTCCCTAAAGCTTGGGGGAGGTACTGCGGTCTGATTCGGGCTAGACCAGGACATGAAATCCCTAAGAATGAATTAATCGATATATTCTATGCTGGTCTAACTGATGAATCCAGGTCCTATTTGGACAGTTGTGCTGGTTGTGTTTTCAGGAAAAGAACACCGGACGATGCGGAAGATTTAATGGGCAGGATTGCCAAAAACCATGAATATTGGTCCGTCCCTGAACCACCTCCACCAACAAAGAAGAGGGGCATGTTTGTTCTGAGCCCCGAGGATATGCGAGAAGCAAAGAAGTCTATTAAAGAGAAAGGTATTAAAGCTGAAGACGTGAAGAATCTACCCCCTATTGATAAGCTGTGTGAGCCTACCACTCACCCTCCTATGGTAGAGGTACACTCTCTTTTAGATTTCAACGCAAGTGACATCCCTCATGGTAAGCCTCCTGATCAATGTTTAGATGAGTTTGATAATTTTATTATGAAACAAAATCATTTTAATGAGAGGATAGAAAGTCAGTTGCATGATAATTCCCTTGCTATCAAAAAACTGCTTGATGTTTTAGATAGGATAGTTAATGATGTTCAATGTCTTGTGAAGCATTTTCATATGGTTCAAACTCAGCTTGATCAAATTTCTAATGTGCAAAGAGATTTGCTTGCTAACAATGCCAAACAAGATAATTTGCAGGCTTTCGGAATTAAGACCCGAGGAGGAACTAGCACTCAAGATCCTCTTTATCCAGAGGGGCATCCGAAGAGAATCGAGCAGGATTCTCAAATGCAGGAAGAAGAAATTGTTGGTTCTCCGAAGAAAGAGAAGAAACATAAGGAGACTGACAATTCTAATGATCCCATTGCAGATGAAGAACCAGTTATTGATCCCAACAGAGTATCTATCTCCGATGCTGAGACAGAAGACGGTGCTGAACCTGAAGGTAATAATAATGAGAAGAATGATCCGCCTGAAGTTCAAGAAGAAGAAGCACCTGACAAACGTAAGAGGTACACTAAAGAAGACTTCATCGCAAGAAAACATGGGAAGGAAAGAGAACCATGGGTACAGAAACCCATGCCCTTTCTAGGTAAGTCCATCAAATCTAAAGAAGAATCGCATTATAATAAGTTTTGTGAGTGGATTAAACCTCTTTTTCTTCAGATACCTTTGACTGATGCTATTAAGTTACTTCCTTATTCAAAATATATGAAAGATATTGTCACTAATAAAAGAAAAGTTCCTAATGATGCAATATCTACTATGCTTGCTAACTATTCTTTCAGTGCAAAGATTCCTGAGAAGCTCGGTGATCCAGGTATACCCACCATTCCTTGCTCCATAAAGAATAATTATGTCAAAACTGCTTTATGTGATCTTGGGGCAGGAGTGAGTGTTATGCCTCTCTCTCTTTACGAGAGGCTTTGTTTAGAGAAACTAATTCCTATAGATATCTCCCTTCAGATGGCTGACAAGTCAACCGCTGTTCCGATAGGTATTTGTGAGGATGTTCCAGTTGAAGTTGCTAATTGTTTAATTCTTACTGATTTTGTTGTGCTTGACATGCCCGAGGATGGGAGCATGTCCATTATTCTTGGTAGACCTTTCCTTAACACCACAGGTGCTATTATTGATTGCAATAAAGGGAAGGTGACTTTTCATGTGAATGATAAAGAACACACGATATATTTTCCAAAGAAGACCGACAGGAGGCATGGCCTCAACTCTATAGAGAATATCGAGACCGTGAAGATTGGAGAATGGGATTGTCCACTACATGTGCCTCATAAATACAAAACTATCATGGTAGGGACAATGTCCATCAAGGTAAAGGTTCAGTAACTACTTCGTAGGAGGTGAGACTTTTTGCTCTATATATCGCCTGTTTGTTGGTAAGACTTGATCAACCTTATTAACAAATATGTTTTATATGGGTAAAAAGTTGAGCTTGTTATATTTTCATTTGTTTTTAGTTTTTTCCTACTTGCTGTACCAAGTATTTATGTTTTTGAAGCTTCACAATACTACTAACTGCTCCAAGTTTTCAGAGAGTTTCGCAGCTTTTTGAACTTCGAAAAAATTTCAACAGTGAAGTTTTCAGAAAAATTCCAGAAAAATTATAATAAAAATTTCCACGACGGGAGAGACCCAGAAAGTCCTGGGGCCAGACAGGGGGGCCACCAGTGGCCCAGGCGGCCAGCTGGCGCGGCCCAGCCCCTAGCCGCGCCCACAGGGCGCTTGGGGCCCACGGGACCCCACTCCAGGTACTTCTTCTTCCTCCCTCTCTCTCTTTCTCCAAAAACACGAGTTCTACTGCTGCTCTTGTGTTCTTGCTGTTCTTGGGGGCGATTCTTCGATCTCTCTCTACAGCCCATCATTTGAGCTGAAATTTTGAGCAAATACACCCTGGTATGTGACTCCTCCACCCCTCCAATTAGATTTTTGATTGGTGGCCTCATTTGTGAGTATTTAGTAGTTCTTGGTGCTGTAGAGATGAGCTTGCATGCATGTGTAGAAAGTTATTTTCCAAGTTTTGATGCAAGTTTATGCCTTGGGCAAGTGAGTTGAGTAGTTTGCCTTAGCTCACTTTGTTTTAATCCTCGTTTTTGTAAATTGTAAAAAAAATTCAGAAATGAGTTTATTAGGAAGGGCAAAAGGGTGGCTTGAGAAGAGGAGGCCCGCACACTCTGATCGAGTTACTAGAGCCGCAGCTTCACCATCGACTGCTAGGGTGAGCTATAATGAAGATCATGTGCCCCTGGAGTTGTTGGAAGATACAAGTCCAGCACGTGCGACGACATTTCCATGTGATGAATTCATGGAAGCTGCGGGAATCAAGGATGAGTTTTATAATCTTTGTGCTAATGCAGGTTTGACACGACTCGTCACGAGCCGTGTTACTCAGTATCAAAAACTCACCTCCAATTTCATTAACAGTTTTAGATATAATCCTGATTCAGGTGCTATTGAGTTTAAAATTTATAATGATCTTATCACCATGACTTTGGGAAATTTTTGTGAAATAATAGGTGTGCCGAACGTTGGGAGGACGGCTAGGATGGCCACTCAGCCCTCCGAGCTGAAAACCGTCATCAACTCTCTCTGCAGCATGGGTACGAGGGATATTCATCGGTCGAAGATCTCCAGCATCTTATTTCCTCACCTCAGGTATTTTGCATATTATATTTCTAGAGGGGTGTTAGCTCGTGACAACACGAGCAGCATTTCTGCTCCGGATATTGCTATCCTGGCAGCAGCCCTCTCAGGGAGGTCTGATTATAATCTGGGTACCTTAATTGCTCGACGCCTTGCTATGAACGGTAACAAGGGGGACTTATATGGTGGCGTTTACGCCACACTTATCTTAGAGCATCTTGGAGGCACCCCACACCCTGATGATACTCCTTTTACTTATTTAAGCTTTGATCTTGCTGCTATGAAAAGGCATAAGTTTGTTACCATGGGTTTTGAACTTAACAATCTTATCTATATCTTGCGTTTCGGAACTACCACGGAACGCGAGATCCGTCTACCTGCACCTATTTTGTTTGATTTTTCTCGCAGGAACGGATGGTCCTTTGACGTTGTTCAGTTCGATGAGTTCATGGTCCAGCATCAGTTTCATAACCCTATGGAGGGGGTTGTGCCCGACGAGGAGAGGCACGGTGAGATACCACATTTTCAGGAAGAGACCGCCACTGAGTTTGGTGAAGGGTCTTCCTCTGTTTGGCGTTCGGAGCCTTCCTCGTGGGAGACTCCGAGGAGTTCGGTATACGCTCCAGCATCCTTCTACGACCTGTGGACACACCACCATACCCCTGGAGCAGGAGGCTCCTAGGGGCAGTAGCTGCTACCAACTTAGGCCAAAAGCCTAAGCTTGGGGGAGTACGTGCCCTTCTCACTTTTCCATTGTATTATCCGTTTTATTCGCTTTGATCTTTTCGAAGTTTTTGCCCGTTCTTCTTTATTTCTCTCTTTGCAAAAACAACAAAAAGATTTTCTCTTTCTTTTGCTTTTTATTCAACCTTTGAAAAAAAACCAAAAAAATTTCCTTTCTCTCTTTAGTGCTTTGTTTTCAGAGATCAGCTCGAGTCCGTGATGGCATTTAATTATATTTCCTACGTTCGATCATACAAGTGACAAGCAGTAATGACGAAGATCGACTGAAAGGAAGCAACAAGGAAGACCGGTATGAACTCTTATTGTTTCTACTTTTGTACATATGCCTGTACTTATGATCTAGAGACCAGCTTGTAGCGACATAGTGCTATGTTTACAATGCTCTTCCAGTGGTTCATGCTTTCTTTGTGGCTAGTCCCGAATAACTAGAGTATATAATGTGTTATTGAAATGATATACATGCATTGCACTTTTCATAGTCTGGTATACTAAGGTGGTATTTCCCTTTGGAGAATTTTTGGATTGACTTGGCACATGCTTACACATGTTTAAGACTAAAAAGTCTACTTTGCCTTGATGATCTTTGAGTTTTAGAATAGTTATATCACTTTCATGCCCGATTCAATGTTGCTTTGTCGCTCTGCATGATTATGACCGTTATTGCTCTCTAGTTGGTCGCTTCCCAGTCTTTTGCTAAACCTCCACCTGTACTAAGCGGAATGACTGCTTGTGCATCCAAACCCTTTAAACCAGTTATGCCATATGAGTCCACCATACCTTCCTATACATGGTATTTACCTGCCATCCCTAACGAAGACTTTCATGTACCATCTCGAAACTAATCAAAAGCATTTCCTTTTTGTGCCCATGTTTTAGCTCATGAGGAAGTAGTAGTTAATTCATGATCTTTTTAAGTTGGACAAGTTTCACCCCTGGATTGCATGTATAATGTGCAAACCCCTAATACGAAAAGGAACTAGCATTGAGTGCGCCCGGCTCAAAAAGATAATATAACAAACAAACCCTCCTTCACGCTTTGTTCATGAGAAATCAGAAAACTTTGGCAGTGATAAACAAAGGAGATTAAGAGGATGTGATCGTCCTCATGCGGGAGCCGTTCCTCGAGACTTGTCCACTTAAAAGGTGATTGAGTTATCTGCTAGCATTCGTTGACGAAATATGCACTTCTCAAAACATGTTTACTTCTATTTTTAAAACCAAGAGCTCTGGTACATGTTTAGTTTTTGTTTCCGACCACGGGTTTTCAACCTTGCCAATAAAAGCCACGGTTCGAGAGTCTCATCTTCTTTCTTCAAAGCACTAACTATGAGAGCATAATTGTCATTCTGAGTGTAATGTGCATTGTCCCAAAGTATTACATTGTCTTCTGCATACTTGTGATATGATTTATTCTGAAATTCTTAGTTCTAGTCTCCTTTAAAACTCTAGAGGAGTCTCTGCATTTATGTTTTGCTTCACTCATGGAGGCTAGCGAGATACCACCCTAATATACTCAAGCTATGTGCAATGTAATCTTGTCTTGATTTTCAGTAATATATTATTTACTTTTAAGTATTTGTGACTGGTCACTTGAAAGAAGGATTGCTCTTTGCATTGTCCTCACAGTACTGTTTCAATACTTGCTAAACTCTGTTCGTAGTACATGCTTATATACATCTAATGAAGCAAAAGAGTTTGTCAAAGTTTCCTTTGTC
Source organism: Secale cereale (assembly GCA_902687465.1). NCBI lineage: Eukaryota > Viridiplantae > Streptophyta > Magnoliopsida > Poales > Poaceae > Secale > Secale cereale. Next base: position 199,802,297 of record LR738715.1, on the reverse strand, counting down.
GTGTCCAGTTCGTTGAACTGAATTGCTTGAGGACAAGCAATATGCTAAGCTTGGGGGAGTTGATACGTCTCAAACGTATCTACTTTTCCAAACACTTTTGATATAGTTTTGACCTCATTCTTGCATGATTTGGACTAAACTAACCCGGACTGACGCTGTTTTCAGCAGAGCTGCCTGTATGGTTTATTTGTGTGCAGGAAAACAGATTTTTAGGTACCTCAGAAAAATCCACGAAAAATCACAGAAAATCCACGCACCCGAAGGAACCAGGAACCAGAAGTGGGGCCAGAGGGGGGCGAGGGGGTGCCCAGGCGCCCTGTGGGCGCCCCCCCCCCCCCTGGGCCGCGCCGGGGGGGCGCCTGGGCAGGTCCCACGCCCCCTGGTGCCCTACTTTAGCCCGTATTTTTCCTCCCGACGCAAAAACCCCAGATCAGAAGTTCTTTCGTAGTTTTCCGTCGCGGAGCCGCCGCCACCCTCTGTTCTTCCTCGGGAGGGCTAATCTGGAGGCTGAATTGGCCTCCGGAGAGGGGAGATCGTCGCCATCGTCATCATCATCACCACTCCATCATCCCTCCATGACTTCTCCCTCCATGTGTGAGTAATTCCCCCGCTGTAGGCGAAGGGGATGGTAGGGATTGGATGAGTTAGATCATGTAATAGTTTATCAGATTGTTGGGGGCATGTTGCCTATCATCTACTATGGTGTTTATCATCTTTGCTACAACTTGTTATTCTTAATGCTTGACACTTAGGGCCCGAGTGCCATGATTTCAGATCTGAACCATATGTGTTTGCATGAATATATTTGTGTTCGTGGTCCTATCTATGAGTTGTTTGCACCTGTTACGGTCCGGAACCGGCGATCCCAAAAGTGACAGCTTGGGACACCAAAGGGGATGGTCCGTAGTTTGAGGATTACATGTATCCATTGAGTTCATTGCTTTGTTCCGGCGCTCTTTGACAGGAGCACCTTAATATCCATAAATTCCTTTTGGCCCCGTTCGTAGCGGGATGGTAGGACAAAAGATGTTGTGCAAGTTCTTATTGCAAGCACGTACAACTACCTACGGGATACATGCCTAATGTTTGATATTTGCCTAGATGATCATTACTTTTCCGTGTGCCGTGCCCCAAGTTAGAATCTATCTCATCCATGCAGCGCCCAACCATCCATCTCCCTAGCCTACAGTGTTTTAAATCCTGCTTGTCACTAGTTGCTACTTTTGCCATTTACTACTGCTATTTACTTTTGCTGTTTACTTTTACTATTACTATCATCACTATCATATCACTGTTACCACTTATCTTTTGTTGCAAGTAAGTATATTTCAGGTGCGGTTGAATTGACAACTCAACTGTCAAAGCTTATAAATACTCTTTGGCTCCCCGTGTGTCGAATCAATAAATTGGGTTATTCTTACCCGCGAAGACTATCTCGATCCCTTACGGTTGAGGGTTATCAGTCAGCATGACGTCTATGTGACGTCAGCAAGTCAACAGCCGGCTCCAGGTCAAACCTGACCAGTGGGTCCCACTGGTCAGTCTCTCAGCACTAACTAAAAGTTTAAAACTAAACTAAACAGACACGGGGCCCACATGTCAATGTCTAATTAAGTTAATGACAGCAAATAAAACTTAATTAAAACCCTAAACTAAAATTAGTCAGGGCTGGCCCCACATGTCATTGCCTCACAGGGGTCAAAACTAGTCAACGGCGGAGGTCAAACCTGCCGGCGACTCGCCGGTGGCGAGGCCCGAGATGCTGGAGGTGCTCGGAAAACCTCCACGGGGCTCGGATCGATGCGCTGAGGGCATAAATGGGACGCTGGCGATGAGCTGCGTTGGATTGTGGTGGTCTCCTCACCTGGGGTGGCCGGAAACGGTGTCGGCGACGAGCGAGGCGGCGGCCGGAGCACGGGCATCGGAGAGGATGATGATTCGGTGCATGGGAGGAGGCGCAGAGGGGTGCTACGACTTCTTGCAGGTGTGGTGAGTGTGTTGACGCGCTCGAGCGCGGGCTGTGGTGGCCCTGGCCACGGCAGGGACATGGCCGGCGGCGGTGAGCTCACGGTCTCTGAGGGGATCGGGGCTAGAGCACACGCAGAAGTGAGGGGACAGGGGGGAAAGAAGGAGGAGCTCACGGCGATCTCGATGGCGTCGTCAGCGAGCTCAGGGACGCGTCGGAGCGGGCGCACGGTCGCTGGTGATCTCCACGGCCGCAGGTTGAAGACGGCGACGGTGAAGACGACACGGGGCTTCCCAAGGCGCGTGGCTCAGTGAGGAGGTTAGGTAAGGGGTGGCGGAGCTTCCCGATGCTTCAGCGAGGCGTGTGGTGGCCGGTGGCCATGCGAGCGGTGGACGGCGGCGACAAGCTCGTTCGGCCGAGCTCGAAAGTGAGCGGGGAGAAAGGGGAGGTGACCAGAGAAGGAGGGAATCGCCGCGGGGGCTTCGTCCACGTCTCTTGACGCCTGGATTGGGTCGAAGGGGAGCGCGACACGGCGAAGCAGGAGGTGGCGCGGTCGATGCGTGCGCTGGCTGCCAGTGGGCACGAGGTTGAAGACAACCTTGCCCCTGGTGGGCTGGGCCTAAACAGGAGCTGGGCCTCCTCATGGGCCAGCCAGGTAAGAAGGCCCAGGTACTTCTCTTCCTCTCTGCTTTCTATTTTAATTATTGTTTTCTATTTGTTTTGCTCTATTTTTATTTAGTACTAATACTAAACCATTTTTGTTGCTTCTGAAATTATTTGTGGAAGCAATATGGATTATTCCAAAACTCCACAAAATGTTTTCAGAATAATTGGAGCATTAAAAATAATTATAGGATTTAGTTGCTCCAACTCAAATACATTAGTGAATTAAATCAAAGCCCAAACAATTCCCCATAAATGTTCAATATTTTTGGTTTGGACCAAAACCCTTGCCAAAATTATCAAACATTACTGAAGGCAATTTTTGGGTTTATTGAAAATATTTTTAGGTTAAACCTAATTGCTTTGATTTGGTGCTAGGGTTTAGTCATCCCCTTTTCAGGTTTCCTTTGAAAATAAACATGATGCAATAGACAGGTGCTATCCTAATGCAAGGTGAAGCTGGGGATGTGACAAAGCAGCTCTTCATTCCAATGCTCTTTATCCAGGACAAAATTGAGTAGGCCAGCATCACGGAAGCAGTCAAGAGCTTCCTCCACGCAGGGCAGGCCAGCAATAGCTTCAGTGTCAAGACGCATATGAGGGAAAATGTGGCCTTGATCATATAGTACTCTTGAGTAGTAGTTGCGCTGTTGATGGCTCCAGAACCTATCTGATGATATTCTTGGCTTGGAATATGGGTTCTTGGCGCTGTCAAAGAAGGTGTTGTGCGCAGTGAAGCTATTGGCATTGAATGACCCTGAAGATGTTGCAATACCTGGAAGCCTTGGCAGTCTTGGCTTAGGCTTCTGAACTTGGGGCCTGTGTGCAACATGCTGATCAAACTGAGGACCAGCAGCACGCGGTTCAGTTGTAGGTGGCGGAATCAGAATGGGCCACCGGACAGTAACAAGCTGATCATCCTTGTTGTATGCTTGCTCAATGGTATGAGGCCGTGGAGGCGGAATAGGAGCAGAGGCATTGTCTTCAAGCTGCTGATTGGCGTCAGGTGCAGCAGTGGCTTCAGGCACAGCACTGGCTTCAGGTACATCACTGGCTTCAGGAGCAGCACTGGCTTCAGGAGCAGTTACTTCAGGCGCAGGTGCTTCAGGCGCCACAGTATCTTCAGGTGCCACATAAGCTTCAGCCATGACCATGTCATTGGCTTCAGTGTTGGTGGTGGAAGCCTCTAAATTTGTTGCCTCCACTTCAGGAGCTGGAGGGTTGGACACGTTCTCCTCGAGAACAGGGGATGCGGCAGTACTTTATTCTTCAACTTGGGGTTGTTCTTCTTCTTGTTGGGGTGGTTCTTCTTCGGCTGATGCAGCCGGAATATCTTCAGCCGCCTTGGCTTCAGATTCTCAGGGGCTTCCAGTAGGAGCAGCATCAGGTGCAGATGGTTGCTCTACTCCTTCTGGAGCACTTGAGGCAGTGACTTGAGGCCTTGGTCCTTTGCGAAGCCTACGAAAAGCTGGCGACGCCTGAGGAGATGAAGGTTGTTGGGCCTCAAAGTTTTAGTCTTCAAGCACCATACTGGTGTCTTGAGTTTTCTGGGGAGTGTCTTGTGTATCATGTGGGTGATCAGCCCACGAGACATCCTGAGCAATTGGCGTTAATGGACGACCAATGCTGATGCGTTCGCTGTTCGTGAGAACAGGCGAAGAGTCAATGTTGTATTCGATCTGAGGAAGGACTTCATCATCTTCAACATTGTCTTGAGGACCAATGTCTTCAGCTGCGGTGGGGTCGACAGCTGGGATGTCTTCAGCCTCTGTGGGAGCAGGCTCATGAACGGTCAGTCTTCGTTCTCTCTGGGCAGATGCAGGGCGAGCAACTAAGATTGGCTCGACAAAAATAGGCTCTTTGGAAGCAGCCTTATCCTTCTTGGTCTTTCGCTTCTTGGTGGGTGGAGCTTCATCAGTAGATTGCTTACGCTTACGAGCTTCAGCTTCAGCCACCTTAGTCTTCTTGAGCTTTGAAGCGGTTGGAGTTGCCTTAGGCTTCGTGCCAGTCAAGCTCGCAGGGAAGACTATGCGAGGCATGTCCTGCCCAGATGCTTCAGCTTTGGGCACAGGCTGCTTCTTCTTCTTCTTGGCAGCCATTCTTGGATCAATGCCAGGACGCCCAAGTGCCTTGCGCTTTTCAGCTTCATTGAATGGTTGAACGCATTTTGCAGCCAAGTCCTTGATTCGCTCACGAGAACCTTTAGCTTCTTCACGCCGCTGGCGAAAGGCTTCCTTGAGCTCTTGCATCATAACCTTGAAGTTTTGAACTTCTTGCACGCTGAGCTTGTTCATATGTTTCTTGATCTGAGCTTTTTCATAGTCTATCTTTTGCTTCAGCTCAACAATTCTTTGAGCCAGAGCCAGCTCAGAAGCAATGGCGCCATGGAAGGAGACGCTGAGGCCAACTGGAAGTTGAAGATCGTCGAAGCTCAGGTTGGGAGTGTCAAACCATTCATCAATGAAGTTATTGAGCACTTCAACGTCAAAGAGCGGCAAATCATTGAAGATTTCAGCATCCTGCTTGCTCTTGATCAATAGCTCCAAAGCATCATCTCCAAGATCTTCATCACTTGAGAGATCAAGGGCATCATTGGCAGTCTTCAGTACTGCATCAGGAGTGAGAGCTGGACTGGGTTGCGTGTTAGCTTCCTCTTCAGCTGTCTGCTCTTGGAGATTCGAGAGTGTTCCTCAGATTGCACACTTGGTGCAGGTGGAGCAGTGGCCAAAGGCTTCACTCTAGAAGCTCTTGGTGGAGTAGCCTTTGAAGCCTTTGATTTCTTCTTCTGGGGCTTCGGCGTTGCAGGTGCTTCTTCAGAGTCATCTTCTGCTTCAGGCTGATCTACATCTGCCCCTTGAACCCTTATGTGACCGATGAGGCCCTCTAGGTTGTAGAAGGGCCCAACCAGATTCGGTTCAGCTTCGTGCGAGCCATCAGCGCGGGGCGCAGAGGGGCCAGGATTGAAGTCTAATCCCCACAGCTTCTTGTTTTCTTTGGCCGAGTTCTTGGCGAATTGAAGATTTCGCTTGAACAGATTGTCGTCGCGACACCAGAGTAGAGAGCTTGGATCAGCTTCAGCAGGTTGAGGCCCTCTAACCATGCAAGGATAGAAGCCTTGAGCAATGGCTTCAGCACAAGTCTTGGGGGGAAGATTCTTATAAGTGATATCTCCCCAAGGATGCTTGATGGCGTTTTTCTCGGCATACTCTTGGGTCACGAACCTATATTTGAACCATTGTTCAGCCCAGTATCTTCGAATCCATTGGATTCGGGTCTTCCTCTGATTGTAATCCTCCTCTAGATCAGTCTTGTATATCTCACTGAGATCAGGAGGCAAATCAATGGAGGTGTTGCCATGGTGCTGTCTGCCACCCTTTCTTACTGTCTTGTCAGTTGCCATTTGCTTCAACCTGAAGGGCTTCAAATTGAATGGCTTTAAAACTGGCAAATGCTTCGGTTTGCTGGTCAGACAGGAAGTGGCTTCAGGGGAATGAATGTGACGCTGCAAAAACTCTGCAAATGAATGCAGACTATGAGAATCAAGGGATTCTCCCACGGACATGTACCTGTGACAGCATTAGAGATGCGAGGGAAGGGGAAGAGGTCATATGCATTCTCAGAAGTTTTGAAGATTAAAACAGTTTTGAAGACTTTGACCTCATAGTGCGAAGACATTCACTCATGGGAGTTGGTTCCAGATTTGTACGAATCCATGAATAAGTACAAGTGAGGAATCTAACTATAGTTGAAGCACATGTGAATGTACTAGGCAAGATATGAGATGCAGACAGGATAGATCTATATAGGAAGAAACCTCTTGTGGTAAAGTAGATGAATCTTTATGGATCTACAAGATGGTAAAAAGCAAGTTTTATTTACCACACGATGAACTGCTTAGACGGAGTAGGAGTTGGATGCCCAGCAGTTTGGTCGTCCGTGCCCTAACTTGGCGATGGAGGACAGCTACGGCGATGGCGGAGTAGAAGAGGTCTGCGGCCGGCGTGAGGACGGCGTCGACAAAGTTGCGGCAGCGAAGCGCTTCGTTGCTGGCGTCGTCGAAAGCTAGCGGAGGCGCTAGGGTTGGACGAGGTCGCGAGGTGGTGGAAGAAACTTTTGACCGTGATGGGACGTGCATTTATAGGCATGGGAGACGGCACAGCGTAATTACTCAGGTGCCCCTGACGGTTCACGTACGAGTGACACGTGGCGGTCATGTAATGCATTGGGAGTTGTCCCACGATCCCACGTACACCACGACTGTCAGAGTAGTTATTCCGGCTTCTCCGGGTTTCAGGCATAACGGATGGAGCATTAAAATCAGATTTAAAGTTTGTCTCCGTATCTTCTGCTGAGGAGGGTGCAGAGAAGATATTCGACTGTTTCAACAGAATGCATATGATTTGGATAGACAGAGTGTGAGATGAGAAAGCATAGAGAGGTTAGGGTCCGATCACATTCACTTAGTCCAAAAGATTCAAATATGAAGACATAGCTATAAGTGAATGTTGTTGAGGACAGAACACAACTCTAAATATATATATGTCCTATATGAAGACAAACCAAGTGCGAAGATTTTGCAAATGTAACGCCACAAGAAACGCTTCAAACAAGAATTTGGTGGTGGCGTTACCCACCGTATAGGAAGTATTAGACCCAGACACGGCGCACAATTATCGTGGCGCTCCGAAGTCAAATTCCATGTTAATGTATTCACACTTAGATTGTAAGTCTTCATTGATTGAAGATATACTTTACTTCGTGTGTTGCCCATCTAAGTCATCAATATGCATAAGTGTTAGGATGTGTGCCTGATTACAGGACATTTGAGGATTCTAAGATATTTAGCTCACACCGCAACTTGCAAAACCTTTTCTCATTCAAGGGCTTTGTGAAGATATCTTCCAGTTGCTCTTCAGTGTTGACATGTATGATATCAATATCTTCCTTCATAACATGATCTCTGAGAAAGTGATGACTAATTTCAATGTGCTTTGTCTTTGAGTGCTGAACTGGGTTGTTGGCAATCTTGATGGCGCTTTCATTATCACAGTAGAGTGGCACATGCTTCAGATGGACTCCATAGTCCTTGAGTGTTTGCCTCATCCATAGAAGCTGAGCGCAGCAATGTATTCAGATTCAGCAGTGGAGAGTGATACACAGTTCTGCTTCTTTGAAGACCAACAGACAACTGATCGTCCTAGAAAGTGACATGTGCCTGATGTGGACTTACGATCAACTTTGTCACCAGCATAATCAGCATCTGAAAATCCTACTAGATCAAACTCTGAGCCCTTTGGATACCATAATCCTAGTGTTGGGGTGTAAGCCAAATATTGAAGTATTCGCTTCACAGCTAAGTGATGCGACTCCTTTGGTACCGCTTGATATCGAGCACACATGCAAACACTAAGCATAATATCTGGCCTAGATGCACATAAATAAAGTAAAGAACCAATCATGGAGCGGTATACCTGTTGATCAAACTCTTTACCATTGGCGTCGGGACCCATATGATGTTTGGCAGGCATTGGCGCCGAGTACCCTTTGCAGTCTTGCATTCCAAACTTCTTCAGGCAGTCTTTAAGATACTTCTCTTGAGATATTAAGATGCTGTTGCTTTGCTGACGAATTTGAAGACCAAGGAAGAACTTCAGCTCACCCATCATAGACATTTGATATTGTTCTTGCGTCATGTGACCAAACTCATCACTATATTTCTTGTCCGTGCAGCCGAAGATAATGTCATCCACATAGATTTGGCAGACAACTAGCTCATCATCATATGTCTTCGTGAAGAGTGTGGGATCTAGGGATCCAGGTTTGAAGCCTTTGCTCTTCAGGAAGTCTTTAAGGGTGTCATACCAAGCACGAGGCGCTGTTTGAGGCCATATAGTGCCTTGTTGAGCTTGTATACCATATCAGGACGTTTTGGGTCTTCAAAGCCAGGTGGTTGTGCAACATACACTTCTTCTTCAATTCTTCCATTGAGAAAGGCACTCTTTACATCCATTTGATATAGAAGTATGTTGTGATGATTTGCATAGGCTAGCAGTATACGAATAGCTTCAAGTCTAGCTATAGGAGCAAATGTTTCATCGAAGTCTATCCCTTCAACTTGAGTGTATCCTTGAGCAACGAGACGAGCTTTGTTTCTGACCACTTGACCATGCTCATCTTTCTTGTTGCGATAGATCCATTTTGTGCCTATTATGTTGTGCTTTCGAGGATCAGGACGCTTGACAAGTTCCCACACATTGTTCAGCTCAAACTGTTGAAGCTCTTCTTGCATTACTTGAATCCATTCAGGCTCCATAAAAGCTTCAGCAACTTTCTTGGGTTCAGATATTGAGACAAAAGCAAAATGCCCACAGAAATTTGCAAGTTGTGTTGCTCTTGAGCGAGCGAGTGGACCAGGAGCATTTATGCTATCAATTATCTTCTCAACTTGTACTTCATTTGCAACACGAGGATGAGCTGGACGAAGATTTTGCTCTTGCTGTGCATTGTCTTCATCAGGAGTATTGTCTTCGGGCTGAGCATTGTCGTCAGGTTGATTTGGAGCAGAGATGATGAGTTCGTCGTCAGGTTGTGCTTCAGAAGGCATGATCTCACAAGTTCCCATTAGCTTGATAGATTCATTTGGTGAAGCTTCATCTAGCACATTTGGTAGGGATTCTCTTTGTGATCCATTTGTCTCATCAAACCTCACATCCACAGTTTCAACAGTTTTATAGAGAAAAATGTTGAAGACTCTGTAGGAGTGTGAGTCCTTTACATATCCGAGCATGAAGCCTTCATGAGCTTTGGGTGCAAATTTTGACTTATGATGAGGATCCTTGATCCAGCACTTAGCTCCAAATACTCTGAAGTAGCTTACATTTGGCTTCTTTCCAGTGAGGAGTTCATAGGATGTTTTCTTCAGAAGCTTGTGAAGATAAACACGGTTGATGATATGGCATGCAGTGTCAATAGCTTCGAGCCAGAATCTTCTTGGTGTTTTGTACTCATCGAGCATCGTTCGAGCCATCTCAATTAGAGTTCTATTCTTGCGCTCAACGATCCCATTTTGCTGAGGTGTATATGGGGCTGAGAATTCATGAGTGATTCCCATCTCATCCAGATAAAGATCGAGGCCAGTGTTCTTGAATTCAGTGCCATTGTCACTTCTGATATGTTTGATCTTGATGCCATAATTGTTCATGGCACGGTTGGCGAAGCGTCTGAAGACATCTTGCACTCCAGTATTGTAGAGTATTATGTGCACCCATGTGTATCTTGAATAATCATCAACAATGATGAAGCCATAGAGACAGGCTGTGGTAGAGAATGTGGAGTAGTGAGTAGGGCCAAATAAGTCCATATGAAGTAGCTCGAAGGGTTTGGATGTTGTCATGATTGTCTTTGAGGGGTGCTTGGCTCTAGTCATCTTCCCAGCTTCACAGGCACCACATAGATGATCTTTCTTAAACTTGACTTCCTCGATGCCTATGACATGCTTCTTCTTTGCAAGAGTGTGCAAGTTCCTCATGCCAGCATGTCCTAGCCTTCGATGCCAGAGCCAGCACTCTGAAGCTTTTGCTAGAAGACATACGGCCATATGCGGTCCTGCTGAGAAATCTACCATATACAGATCACCTTTTCTGTATCATTCAAATACTAAAGACTTGTCAGATTCCATTAGTACAATGCAACGAAATTTACCAAAGATCACAATCATGTTTAAGTTACAAAGCATTGAGACAGACATTAAGTTGAAGCCAAGAGATTCAACAAGCATGAATTTATCCATGTGTTGATCTCTTGAGATTGCAACTCTACCTAGACCCAACACTTTGCTTTTACCAGTATCAGCAAATGTGATGTGACTCTTGTTGGATGGACGTAAGGTTGAGTCCATGAGAAGATTTCGATCACCAGTCATATGATTTGTGCATCCGCTATCCATAATCCATTCTGAAGACTTTGGTGTTTCTCCCTACAATGCAGTTAGGAGGATAGGCTTCACCAAAAGCCATTGTGAAGCATAAACAATTGATGCATAAGTGGATTATGAAAGCTTTAGATGTAAGTCAGGACTGATAAGATGTTCAGCATGTGATTTATGAATAGTATGAGCAGTAAGTCATTTTGGGCATTTGATATTGTGCCCTACAAGTGTTTTAGGTCCCCAGCAATAGCATCAGAAGCCTTTGATTATAGGCTGGAGACCTTTCCCTGCAAGAGAAAGTTAGTTCTTCTTAACCACCCACATTTTCAGGGGTGGCTTAGAAGCAATGAGTCTAAGTGCAGCATCTGAGAATTTTGGCTTTGGGGCCCTAGCAAATAGTCTTGCAGGAGGAGAATAATACTCATAAGAATAGGTAGAAAAGTTCTTTGATTTATGAGGATAGCGGTTTGCAGAAACACGCTCATATTCATGGGTCTGAGTATGATTTCCCTGCAAAACATCTGTGTTAGGGTGACTCAGGTGAGTCCTTTGTCTGTATGAAGCCTTAGGACCATATGAAGCCTTTGGTCTGGGATTTGTCTTCATCCCAGGAGGTGTCATGATAGTATTTGCTGAAAGCTTCTCAAGACAACCTTTGGGTACCCAGATCTTCTTCATAGGTGGTCCATTCCTGCAGTTAGTACCAATATACCTGGCAAACACTTCACCATTTTGATTCTTAAACAGTTTATAGTTTGCATCAAAGGATTCATCAATGATAACAGGATTAGCACAAGTGAAGCCAGATAAGGTAAATGGATCCACTGAAGGTCCCTTTGCAGCAACCCATGTGGTTTTGGGATACTGCTCAGGCTTCCAGTATGAACCATCAACATTCATTTTCCTGTCGAACCCAGCGCCCTCTTTCCTAGGGTTTCGGTTCAGTATCTGCTTTTTGAGGACATCACATAGGGTCTGATGCCCTTTGAGGCTTTTGTACATCCCTGTTTCAAGCAAAGTCTTCAACCTAGCATTTTCATCAGCAATAGTAGTGATTTCCTCAGCAGAGGGGTTAGTTACCACATCAATAGTTGAAGATATTGCAACAGTGGCAGCAGTAGAGCATTCAGCAACAGATGTAGCATTATCACGTTTAATGCATTTTAGACATGGTGGTTCAAACTCTTCGTGAGTGGCACTGACATGTTGAGCAAGTAATGAATCACGCTCCTTCTGAAGATCTTCATAACATCCTCTTAACTTTTCATGATCGGACAAGAGAGTGTTATGAAGACTCTGAAGCATAGTTAATTTAGCCTGAAGTCTCTGAAGACTTTCAGCTAAGTTTTTTTACTGATCCATTTCTTCACCCAACATGTCATTGCTCTTTTTAAGCATTATTTGAGCCTTTTCCAGAGCAATTTGTTGTTTATTGGCAAGGGAAGCAAGCTTGACATAACTGGGTCCAAACTCATCACCAGATTCATCATCACTAGATTCAGATGAATAGCATTCGGTTACCTTGGCACCTTTTGTCATAAGACATGGTGCAGAAGATGATGGTTCTGGATCAAAAGTCATCGTCTTGAGGGATTCCTTGAATTTTTCAAACCCAGAATCATCACGAGTTTGATGACCTTCATAGACTTCAGAGAGACGGTCCCAGATAGGCTTCGCATGATCGAGATGCATGATGTTCCTGAACTGATCTAGAGATAGACAGGAGCAGATGACGTCCTTCGCTATGAGATTGAGAAGAGTGAACTTGCGAATATCATCAGCTTCTGCCCTCTTGCATAGATCGGTGAGACCAATCTCAGTGACGGTCCACGGCTCACTGTTGATCGCCATGAGACGTTTCTTCATCATGGCCTTCCACTTGGGATACTCTTGACCGTCAAACATGGGGCAAGACACAGTCTTCATTCCTGTGGTCGACATAGCTAAAACTCCAGGTGGTTAAACTGAATCACACAGAATAAGGGAGTACCTTGCTCTGATACCAATTGAAAGTGCAGTATATCGACTAGAGGGGGGTGAATAGGCGATTTTTATGAAATGCTTCAAACATGGTAGTTTCGAAGACAAAAGGTAAGCTCAAGCCTATTAGTATGCAGCGGAAAGTGGACTACACTAGATAAGCCATAGTCATGTATTCAATGAAGTGTAAGTATGAAGACTAATAGCAGCTAGGCAGTAGTGATCATAAAGGAAGAAGGAATGAAGCCAATCACAACAAGTAGATACTCAGTGAAGACAATCAGATAAGGCAAGCATGCAATGTCTTCACAACATAGAGCAGTAAGTAAAGGGAAGGAAAGGATAGAACCAGTAGCTCGGGGAAGACAGTGATTTGTTAGACCAGTTCCAGTTGCTGTGACAACTGTACTTCTGGTTAGGGAGGCTGAGATTTAACTCAGAAGACCGCGTCTTCACCTTGTTCCCCTTGAGCTAAGAACACCTAGTCCTCGCCCAATCACTCTGGTAAGTCTTCAAGGTAGACTTCCAAACCTTCACAGACTTCGTTCACCGGCAATCCACAATGACTCTTGGATGCTCAGAACGCGACGCCTAACCGGCTAGAGGAACACAGTCCTCAAGTGTAATAAGTCTTCAGGTCACACAGACAGAAAGACTTCAGTGATGCCTAACACTCTTTGGCTCTGGGTGTTTGGGCTTTGTCCTTGCAAGGATTTCTCTCTCAAATGCTTCGGAGGTGGGTTGCTCTCAAACGACAAAAGCCGTGCAATAACTCTGAGAAGCCACCAATTTATGGTGTAGGGGGTGGGCTATTTATAGCCACTGGGCAACCCGACCTGATTTGTCCGAAGTGACCCTGGGTCACTAAGGAACTTACACGTGTTCCAAAGGTCAGATTTCAAACACACACGGCAACTTTACTTGAGCTCCAAGTAAGGCTGACTCATCCGCCTCTGGATAAGATTTGCTCTCATAGTCTTCGCTCGAAGACATAGGATTTGGTTGAGCATCACTTCAGTCACTCTGACTTAGTTCACTTGGACCCCACTTAACAGTACGGTGGTTCCTATGACTCAACAAAGAAGAAAAGGAAATAACGAAACATCTACGTCTTCGCTCTCCATAGTCTTCACACAATGTCTTCTCTTGTCATAGTCTTCAATATGATTATCTTCATATACCACCACTGATATCAATGTCTTCATACATTTTTAGGGGTCATCTCCGGTAGGTTAATCGAATCAATGAGGGACTACTACCTGTGTTATCCTGCAATTCTCACAAACACATTAGTCCCTTAGCCAGGTTTGTCGTGAATACTCCAAAACCACTAGGGGTGGCACTAGATGCACTTACAGCCATGCATAAAAGCATTAGACATATCGAGCTGGTGGATTGGCCAGGCACGAGAGACAGCAAGCTAGAGGACGGCACGAATCGTGCCCGGTTTGACAACCGGGGCGAAGGTGTCGGTGAAGTCCACGCCGGCGCGCTGGCGAAAGCCGCGCACCACCCAACACGCCTTGTAGCGCTCGAGAGAGCCGTCCGGGCGAGTCTTGTGGCGGAAGACCCACTTGCCAGTGATGACATTGGGACGGGGAGGCCGCGGGACAAGCTGCCATGTACGGTTGCACTGCAGGGCATCGAACTCCTCACGCATCACAGCAAGCCAGTTCAGATCCCGAAGGGCTGCGCGAGCAGAGGTGGGGAGTGGAGACGGTGCCGAGGTAGATGCAGCACACGCGTACTCGTCAGACGTGTAGCGTGTGCTAGGACGAAGTGTCCCAGTCTGAGCCCGAGTGACCACACCAGTGAGGGGTGCAGCCACGACGACGGGGGCGGTCGAGGGGACCGCGGTGACGGGGGCCGCCGAGGGACCCATCGAGGGGGCCACGACGGGGGCCGGTGCCGCGGCGGGGGCAGCCGAGGGGGCCTCGGCGGGGCCGCAATGGGGGCCAGGGCCGCAGTGGGGGCGGCCGAGGGGGCCGCGGCGGGGGAGGGCCGCAGCGGGGGTCTCGGCGTCAGGGGCGGCCGAAGAGGCCACAATGACGGGAGCCACGGCGGGTGCCACGGCAACGGGGGCCGCCGGCGCGGGGAGCGCTGGAAGGCCGAGCCCAGTGCGCGGCCGGACGGTTCGCCAGAGGTGGAGGCAGGGGCGAACCGGGCCGCGGGAGACGCCGAGGGTGACGGTACCTGCTGAAACGGGAACACCAGCTCATCAAAGAGCACATGCTGCGAAGTGAAAACGCGGTGGGACACTGGATCATAGCACCGGTAACCTTTGGTGTTGGGTGGATAACCAAGGAAGATACATGGAAGTGGCCGGGGAGCGAGTTTATGAGGAGCAGTGGACGCGGTGCTAGGATAACAGAGACACCCGAAGATGCGAAGACCATCATAAGATGGAACCGCACCGAAGAGGAGCTGGTGAGGAGTGTAGTTCCAGCATGAGCGACACGGGCAAATGTTAATGAGGAGGCTAGCGGTCGCGAGCGTGTCTGGCCAGAACCAAGGAGGCACATAGGAGTGGAATAGAAACGTGCGGGCACAGTCGTTAAGAGTGCGACCATTCTGCTGGGACGTGTAGGGACAAGTGAGGCAAAAAATGGTGCCGTGCGACGCAAGAAGATTGCGGACGGCGACATTGTCAAACTCCTTGTCGTTGTCAGTTTGTAAAGCGAGAATAGGACGATCGAACTGTGTGGTGACATATGAATAAAAGGCTGTGAGTGTGGCAAGAACGTCGGACTTGCGACGGAGAGGGAAGGTCCACACATAATGAGTAAAATCATCCAATATCACCAGATAGTATAAAAAGCCCGTGTTGCTTGCAACCGGGGACGTCCAAACATCACTATGCAATAACTGAAACACAAAGGTGGAAATATTTGTAGACTCGCTAAATGGGAGACGAACGTGCTTGCCAAGACGCGAAGCCTCACAAGTGTGGTTGTCAACCTTATTACATGAGAAAGAAAAACTCTGAAGAATCTGACACATAACGGTGGAGTTGGGATGACCGAGGCGGGCATGCCAAAGATCGACACTAGCGGCGAAGGCGGAAGGGCGACGGGTGGAGGTGGCGCCGGAGGGATGCACCGGATAAAGCTCGTCCGGGCTGTCACATCGGTGTAGAACCATCCGTGTACGGGCGTCCTTCACAGAAAAACCGATATTGTCAAATTCAGTAGTGATAGGATTGTCACGAGTAAGACGACGAACAGAAACTAGATTGGTGACTAAGTTAGGAGACACAAGAACATTAGACATGTTAACAGGAGTAGAAGAAGAAGGAAAAGACATATGACCGACATGTGTAATGGGTAGAGAGGAACCGTTACCAACGGTGATGCGAGTGGGAGTATGAATAGGAGTGGCAGACGTGAGGTTACCGGGATGAGCAGTCATGTGAGCGGTGGCGCCCGAGTTCATGTACCAGTCACCACCGCCACTGTAGGAACTGTGTGACGGGGCGGAGTGTAGGGCAGCGAGGAGGGCCGGGTCCCATGGCGGCGGCACCTGAGGAGGGTAAGACCCACCGTAGGCCGGCGCGGCGACGGCGCCGTAGGCGGGCGCTGGCAGTGACGCGGCACCATAGCCGTTGTAGGGCGCAGTGTTCTGCGCGGCGAAGAGGGCCTGGTGGCTCGCCGGACGGGGCCCAAGGATGCCCGGAGCGGGAGCCCGAGGGATCGGCTTGGAGTACGCGTGGACGACGCCGGTCCACGGGTTGGTGCCGTACGTCCATGAAGGGGTGACCTGCTGCTGCTGCGGACGA
>LR738715.1:199749700-199785803 GCA_902687465.1 Secale cereale | reverse complement strand
CCCCCCCCCCCGGCGCCTGTTGCTGCTTGTGGCCGCCCCCACGACGGTTGTCGCGGCGCCCGCCACCGGGCTGCTGGGGGCAGCGGGAGGGGCGGGGGGCGTGGGCGGCTAGGGGAAATACCCCGGAGGCGTGGGAGGCGGCGGCTGCTGGCGTGGCGCGGGTGGGGCGGCTGATGGTGGGGCGCCACAGGAGGTGCCGGCGGCGAGGGCATGATGTTGCACACGCTTCTTGACTCCCTTCATCCGGCGCTCCTCCAACCGCAAGTATGCCACGAACTTGCGGAAGGAGGGCTCCGGCATCAAGGTGAGGTTGGAGGCGGCGTTGCCGAAGTCCTCGTTGAGGCCGGCGGTGAGAGTGCTGAGGAGGAGGTCGTCATCAACCTTGGCGCCAATGTCGCGGAGCTCATCTGCCAATGTCTTCAGGCGGCGGCAGTAGTCATCAATGGACTGGTCATCCTGGTGACAGTCAAAAAATTCCTGCTGCAAAAAAATGCGGCGCTGAAGCTTGTTGCCGGTGAAGAGGCCGTTCAGCTTGACCCACAGGGCGCGAGCGTCGTCGCCAGCACTCACGACCGTGTGGAACAGGTCCTTGGAGATGGTGGTGAAGAACCACCGGATGATGATGGCGTCGATGGCGATCCACTCGGCGTCGTCCATCATGTCGCAAGAGTCAATGGTGCCGTCCACATGATCCATGAGGTTGTTCTCGCGGAAGAGCAACGTGAAGTACGTCTTCCACGCGAAGTACGTGGAGTTGGAGGCGTCGAGGACGACGGGGACGCGTGTGTGGACGTTGATGTCGCGGATCTCAGCGGGGTCGACCGCGAAGGGGTTGGAGAAGGCGGACGACATGGCGGCAGCGCGGCGGGGTAAGGCGGCGCGGCAGCGGAGAGAGGTGGCGGCGGCTGCGGCGGCGGCGACGGCCCGAGGCGGCGGCGGCTAGGTGGAGCAGCGCGGCGGGAGGGCGGCGCGGCGGGGAAAGGGGCGGCGGCGGAGGCGGTGGCTAGGGTTAGCGGAAGCGGGAGGATCGACTTACGATAGATACCATGTAGAGAATGATTTGGTGCATCGATAATTGATTGATCGTGCACTAGGCACATACACATATATATATATGTACAAGGGGTGCGATCGGTGTATTGTCTTTCAAAATACAAGTAAATACAGAGAGAGAGACAACAGGTACGGCATACAAAAATCAGACCTACGTACATGTACACATGTTCAACATTAAACATTGTCTTGCAAGCATGAGAACATTAACAACTTCCAGAGCATTCTGAAGTACATAGGCCACTTGCTGTGACTTCAGTAGTTTGCAAAAGGGTCGGCAGGAGAAAAACCAGATCCTATTTTGAAACTCCGAATATAACCGCCACGAGGATCAGAACACGCAGAGACCAGCATTATGGAGGTTTCACTGGCCCGTTTCATGGACCCCAGACTCCCCAATTTGGATTGTACCTCTTCCAACGAACTGGAGGCAGCGGCAAACACAATCACCACCTCCTGCAGCACCAATGCGCTCTCAAAGAAAAATTTGAGGAAGGCGAGCTCGCCGCGGCCCCCTTGTAAATCATGAAAAACCAGCAGCTTGATACGCGACCGGATGCATTCTATGATACCAGACTCGTGCCAGGACTTTAGGTTCAGCTTGCCAGAGGATTGATCGGTTTTTCCAGACTGAAAATTCGATCAGTCAAATGCACATGCAGTTCATCAGGTATTGATAGCAATTAACAATATTAGGATGCAGGCGTCAGGGGCTTCACCTTGATGTGGAGCGTCTCAATATTCGGAAAGCATCTGAGGACACCGGGAACCATCTTGGCATCATTCCGGACTCCGAAACACACCTCCAAAGCCAGAATTCCCACACTTGGCACCATGGTGCTCGGAGTCACCCTTGACCCAGCCTGCAAGTGCAATCACAATGCACCCAATTAAGACAAGAAAGATCACACATTTGCATGGATCGCTTAGGAATTTACATTGAACGAATGGAAAGATGGGGCACCTTGATGATGGTGTTGCCGACCTCTAGGACGTGCCTTTGGTCCAGCTCCAAGTATCCCAACAATTGCAGCTTGGGGGCATGACCAATCTTCACCTTGGTGAAGTTGCCATTAGGAGTAAAGCCTTCGGACTGGATGAGCCGCTCAAGGCGTGGGGCGTCCACCACGAAGATTTCTTCAAGGAAGCAGCCGATGATCTGCACGCACCGGAGGCTTTGGCTGACAAGGCGGAGGCAAAGCCTCAGCAGATTCCCTTCGACGCAGAGCGTCTCGAGCACGGGGCTCCTGTCGAGGACGAAGTCCAAATCCCTGCTCTCCATGACGACGTTGCAGAGCCCGAGCTCAAGGAGGTTATGGAAACAGGTGGCGCTCGGGAGGCCGGCCGTGTCGGGGAACATCCAGGGGCCGAGGTAGAGGCGGGTGAGGGTGGCCATGCCTAACAAAGTGGCGGGGAGAGCGACGTCGAACGGCCACCGGCGGTTTACGAGGACGAGATCCTGGATGCCCTTGTCAGCGAGGATCTGGAGCCAGCCCGTGAGCAGGGCATGGAATTCATCCATGTAGCAGCTGGTAAGGTGGACGCATCGGAAGGGCCCCGGGTGTGCGGCGAGGACGCTGGACACGGTGGAGGTGGCGGGAAAGAGGCCGGAGTCGACGAGGACGAGCGGGCCGGAGCGCCAGACCCCGCGCCAGCGGCGGGAGAGCGCGGCGGTGCGGGCGGCGTCCTTCGCGGGGAGGCGGGAGACGATGTTGTGAAGAAGCGCGTCGGGGAGGCGGCTGACGCGGTCGACGTCGTCGTGGGGGAGTAGGGCGAAGAGGCAAGGGGCGGCGGAGACGGGCGGGTCGGGGAGGGCGGAGTGGGTAGGCACGTAGGCGCGGTGGAATAGCTGTTGCACCTCGTCCTTGCTGCGGACGAACTCGACCGATATCTTGAGCATACGGGCGAAAAGGGGACACCGGGAAAGGTTGTGCTCCATGGTCGCCGCCGCCGCCGCCGCGGGAAGCCGGGGGTGGGGACGAGGGCTTTGAGCGGCGCGTGCTGTCTCTGGGTGTCGACTGGAGCAGGAACGGCCAAAGGAAAGGGGAAATAAATGCCCCTCAGTTTTTTCTACTTTTTCTTTTGAGAAATTCCACATTGCAACCTGAATTACTCACTTATGTACAACAAAAATAGTTCGAGTACAGATGAATATGATATCTTTGATGACTTCAACCAAAATACATGTCACTTTTCTTGAGGGCATGTACAATGCATAGTTTCAGGGTGATGTCTCACATGTCATGTAGGATCGGATAACAGATGAAGTAGTTTCGGATAGGGAAGCGGGATCCTCTTCAGGAGGCGGGTGATTGGAGTGAAAAAGTGTGGTGCGGTGTCAAAAACCGAAAAGATTGGGGTGAAAAGTAGAGATACATGTGTATTAGAGTATTTATTTTCTACTCCGTATTTCTTAATAAAGTCCATTAAAGATAGCTTGCATTGGGAAAAAAACTAAATGTAGGTGTCTCAAACAATTTTTGTCATGAGACATATATATTCATATGCCATCATTGTACATGCCCTGATACTCCCAAAGCAAAATTATCACTCGGTCACCTGATACAATCTACTTTTTGCGCTATCCCATCACAAATTCATCGTGGCCTCAGGTGGTCATTGTGACGTATACAATTCAAAAAACTGAGAACATATAAACCTATGAGAGATCTGCTTTTTAGTCGATTCTTCCTAAGCAAACAATACAATGGATAGCTATAATTTCAGCTTTTTTTATATTATCTGTAAGAGTGGTGTCCAATATTTTGTATAAATTAAGTTAGCGTTGGATCCGAAGTCGTGTTCTAATAGGACATTTGTATTCTAGGTCTCTTATATAATGAGAAGGTAAACACACAATGTAACCTATGCTAACATAATAGCACAGGCACACAGGGAAGCCAGCTCAAGCTGCCGTCGCCACGCCAGGCAGACAGCCAGACACCACCGAGACCATCGAAACCCTCCATGCCGACGCATCACACGCTGCTGCCCCACGTCTCCGCCCAATGACGTCGGCTGGCGCCGCCCACCACCATGCGGAGGGGAGAAGAGGCCCCGACGGCGCCCATGATGATAGGGCTTTGCCAGTCAGCGAGATCTGACGACGAGGATGAGCGGGGAGGGGGTGGGTGGGAGAGGAGGAGCATAGGGCTGGCGGCGGCTGGGGGAGAGGAAAGTTTCAGGGCTATGCCCTCTACACACACGACACATGACCAAATCCCATGTCGGCAAGCCTCTATGTGTGAGCGTGACCGTTTCGGGAAGTCACCCTTGTTTATAGCATTTTGAAATAAATTTTGCACTAACATTACTCTAAAATTGCAAAACTTGTTTTTTATGAAAGATCTAAGATCATATATTAAATATCACATGTCCTTACAAACACACATTTCCAGAAAAGTAGAAATACATATAATTTTTTGAAGATGCTGAAGTCTTCTTCTTACTGCATCCACCGGTGTCACACCATGAGCATAGCTCGGTGTCGTCTCTAAGCCTCCGCCTCGGCCCCCAACCTTACATGCGACTAAGATTTAAAAAATTTCAAGCAACCGAGAACTAATCTTAAAACTCGCGGACGTATCAAGGGGGAAAGGCGAACACACGGAAACAGCCCAGGGTTGCTACAGAAGTTGCAATTTCCCTATGTCTTTGTCGAATGCTGATTAACACTACCTGATGGAAATGGAGACCATTCACAGCATCAGCAAAACAGCAAAGCCAACGTTCACAGCAACCCACATCGGAACCACCCCGCCGAACCCCCTCCCCGCCGTCCCGCCGGGCAGCGGCTCGTAGTACGACGGTGGTACTTGAGGGAGGCCGCGGCCGCGCGCTACGTTGACGTCAAACCGCATGCCCCTCCGGCAGTGCTCCCCCTCGCCGGCGTCCGAGAAGAAGTAGTTTGAGCCCTCCGTAGCTAGCATCACTGTCAAGACGGCCTCCTCTGCCTTCCACCCGCCACCGATGACGCCACCGTCGTAGGCGCAGAGCTTGTACACCGTAGCGTTGGTCGTGTGCACGACCGTGTTATCCGTGCGGGTCCTGAAGCCTGTAAATGCACGATGAGATGATCATGTGACCAACATGATCCCAGAAATGATGGCAATTCGTGCTAGATTCGCACCAAATTCAGTTTTCTGAACAGAGACTAATAAGATTTGGAGTTGCCCACTGCACGCAAAGCTGAAGGAAATGCAGTGAAAGAAGACATACCGAGGTAGTCGCCGAGGTAGAAGGTGCGGTTGGCTGCCCAGGCCGAGTAGTTAGCCGCCGAGGCATTCGCCTTGCCGTCAAACAACCACCCGGCACCGTCGCCGACAGTGTGGTTCGTGCCGAACGGTGGCAGCGCCGACGCCGTCGTGTTCTTGCTCGCCGTTGCATTGCCTGAAGTTGCCTTGACTGTTGGGGACACGGCACCGAGGAGTAATC
This sequence comes from Secale cereale, assembly GCA_902687465.1. Taxonomy (NCBI): domain Eukaryota; kingdom Viridiplantae; phylum Streptophyta; class Magnoliopsida; order Poales; family Poaceae; genus Secale; species Secale cereale. The sequence goes on along the minus strand of LR738715.1, from coordinate 199,780,316 downwards.
CTACTGCCATGGACGTTGCCACAAGATAGCTCATGGCGTGCATCGTGGGAGGAAATTGCTGATGCCTGAGCTGCTACAACCTGTGTTCGTACTCGACTGTTAAGTTGCTGACAAGTCTTGTAGTACTAATCTGGTTGTAAACTGACATGGTTACCATTGTAGCGCATGATTATTTTTTGGGATGTCAACGGTGTATGCTGCCGCACCCAGATGGGGTCGGCGCCGTCCTGGGATTACTGTTGCAGGCCGGTGATGAGATCCATACACAAGTACTTTAATTTTATTTTATTTGGAACGCAGCCCCTTAAGATCCGATTCATTAAAAAAATATCGAAGAGAGTTGCCCAGTTAATTAACAAATACTTTAAATAACTGATGTTACTAGTGTTTGTCTGAGTTGCTAGAGCTTTGACGTCCTAACAGGGTTTTTTTAATGGCAAATGCTATCGATGTAAATAGATGAGTTCTAGTAAAACTGATCAATGTATTCCTTCTCAGACCTATGATGAAAAATTACATGTGATGGGGTTTACGCCTTTTTCTTACCGATATGACCATATGAGCTGTCTTAGTGGTAATTCGTTGTAAATCTTTGGGTTTTCCAGATCTTTTTTTTCTTTTTTGAAACTTGGGTTTTCCATATCTGCGAAGGGCCCGTTGGAAGGGAACTAATGCTACACGTACGAGAGGCTTACGGGGTTTCTATGGGTTGATTGGAAAGTAATGTCTCGTGGAAGATTTTGGTTGGATTTGAGGAGCAATGCTACATGCAAGGGCAGAGTTTTACTGAATTTTACAGGGATGCCTAGCAGGGGTAAATTGATTGGAAGAAAACGTGATGAGGGCCTACACATCTTGAAAATCAGTGAGGGTGGAGATTAGTTAACGACGGAATCCCGTAGAAACCATGTATTACTCCATTGGTCTAGAAGACCACTTTCCAACGGGCTCTTAGAGCAAGTACAATAGTGGGTTATAGCCCGCTTACATGGCATTTTTACTTATGTGGAGGAGAGAGAGATGAAAAAGTAAGGGGAGTGGGCTCTAATGCAAGAGCCTAGCTATATGCGCATTCCTAGGTAAATGCAATAAATGTGAAGAAAGAGATAGAGAGAAGATGGAAAAAAGTACTAATGCAATAGCTAACACTATTGTATGAGTGCATATAGATGATGGCTATAGATGACATGACGGTTTCTTATAGCCATCAGCTGGCTATATTATTAACCTTGCTCTTAGGGCATCTCCAATGGTTGTAAGATAGTTGTTGCTGACTTTGCCATATAGGATTTTTGATGATGTGTCATATAATAAATGAGGAAAGAGAGGAAGGTTGTATGTACATGAACCAACACCTCTTGCACAAGCTCCAATGTAGAATGAGAGAGCACCTTATTTATTATCTCACATGCTATTGGGCAAACTAGATACAACCCATTGGAGTTGTTGTATGTTAGGCTAGTCCCAATGGGGAGGAACTTAGTAGTAACATCGTTGCCATGTAGGACAAAAAGCTGACATGGCAAACATTTAATGAGGAAAGAGAGGGTAGTGGTAACATAGCTAGTTACCGGAACATCACATATTTCAAGATATTGTGAGTCTATAAACTAATAAATAGAGTTTTGCATGATGTTCCTACCCATTGTGATGGTGGTAACATAGCATAGAATAGCGTGTATGTTCTTGCTCTATGTTACTCTCCATTGTGACCAGCCTTAAGATGTTGGTTGATGACATGGCATATTTTACCAACAAGCTAACATACAAACTGTTGGAGATGCCCTTAGTAGTATCGTCACGACTCAAAGACAAGCATCTTTATTTGAAAGAGTGATTATGTAATCATGGTTTACACCCAGCAGGACGTTACAACGAGGTAATTAAACATGACATGAACTGTGAATCTCAGATGATATGATTACATGGCTAGTGAGAAGTTGATTCATTGACAAATGGCACTTCAATACCTCCTGTACTTGTTCTTCTTTGGCCTCAACTGAAAATAATAGTTTGCACACAATACATCAGATAAGAAAAATAAATAGATTGTATCTAAGTAAATATAAATATCCAATACTAGCTGTCAAAACCTAGAAGTTCCTATTTATACGAAAATGTTTTATCATGAGAGTATTGGTGTGTATGGAACATATGCCCCTACAGTGCATACCAGAAGAAAAAAAAATCAGGGTCGTCACGTAAAAAAAAGCAGGGGAGTTGGAAAGTCTATTAAATGGGGTAAAATGTTGTATACAATCGACACTGACTAGAGCATGCTTCATGAAAGAATTGATTTTATTTTTAATCAAAATAATAATAATTTTATTTCTAAATATTATCATCAATGAACCGTATTCGAACAAGATCTACTTTCCCTGTACCGAAATACTCCCTCCGTAAACTAATATAAGAGCGTTTAGAATACTAAAATAATGATTTAAACGCTCTTATATTAGTTTACAGAGGGTGTACATGTCACTAGAGTAGCTGAATATTCCGGTACAGAAAGTATAAGGCAAAGAACATGACTTCTTCTTCCTTCCATAATAAAGGGACAATGGATGGAGTTTCACCTGGTTGCTGTGGCCACACTTCTTCTTGCGGCAGTTTGTAGCTCTAAGAGGCAGCCGAGCATAGCACCTGCAAGAGAATAGTGAAAAAACGCTAATTAGGATAATCACATCCCTATGATACCCAAAGACCGCGATGGAACCTCCTTCTGGAAGAAGAAAAAGGTTGATGATTGCTCCTACATAGTTGCATTGCATCACATGTACACTTGTCTCTTAGGGTACATATCACCAACTTACTTGTCAAGAGCTAAATCATGTACACAAACATAACAATTAGGAAATGGTGTGACTGGATACTGAAAAAGGCTTTCGCCCCACTTTATAAATAAAGCAAACCATCGAGCACAAAGTCAACAAGGTATCAGCCGCACAACACACACACACACATACAACGCCACCGCAGGCAAGCTCCAACATACACGCACACAAACACTATCCAAGGTTCAGCTGTGGGCACAGCACAACAAACCCAACACATAAATGAGGCACGCACAACACATAAACGGCGATGGCGGCGAGGTAGAGAGGGTCTAATCCGGCTCTGGAGGTGGTGGGGGAAGCGGAGGAGCCATCCGGAGAGCCATCGCGCGAAGCTGGAAGATGATGAAGGTGATGGCGTCTCTCTCCCTGGGGCTGCTAAGCGGGCCATTTGAACAAAGCGTCAGTAGCGCAACGAAGAGGGACATGCTGAATCACAAGCTTATTCCTAATAGTCCACAGCGTCCAGGCTAGCACACCGATGGTCAGCCACCTAATGTGGCGAGACGCGGGTGGTGACGCCTGGAGTTCGGCAAAAAGAGCGGGGAAGTTGTTGTGGTCGCAGCCTCCACCCATCAATTCGCGGAAACAACTCCAAAGAACCTGCGCGGACACACACGTGAAGAAGATATGGTTCGTATCCTCTCCAGGCCCGTAGAGCGGGTGGTAGGAGCGAGTAGCCTACCGGGTCTAGGGCGTAGGTTGTAGGGGATGTATCGTGGTTGGGGAGGAAGAAGGCGTGGCCGGCGACGAGCAGGCGCCGTCGCGAGCGAGAGAGAGAGAGTCGGCGGCGCAGGGGCTGGGCGGCGGCTAGGGTTTAGTCCGACTCCTTGAGGAGTCGGCAACGAAGAGTTTTCTTTATTGCCTGCTGATTCTAGTCGATTACAACTTGTTTATATAAGCGAAATCTGCTAATTGGGCTAAGCCCCTAACTAGGCCTGTCTAATGGGCCTCTTCCGGGTATAGACCGTACCGGTCATAACATCTCTCCCCGCCTGCGCAAACAGCTCGTCCTCGAGCTGATAATCTGGATAATGTTGCTGGAACTCCTCACGCTGCTCCCAAGTGGCCTCCTCCTCGGGTAGGCCCTCCCACTGCACCAACAAGTGCCAAACATCACGGCGGAGCTGGGCGCGCAACACCTTGGCCGGGCTCGGAAGCAGACGGCCATCAGCCGTAGGGGGTAGAGCTGGAGTGGCGGCTGGTGTAGTGCCGCGGTAGGGCTTGAGCAGTCCCACGTGGAAGACGTCGTGGATACGAGCACCCGTCGGTAGCTGGAGGCGGTAAGCCAGCTGCCCAATGCGCTCCAAGATGATGAACGGCCCGGCATAGCGCGGTCCTAGCTTGCGCTTCGCCCGCGGGTCCAAGGACTGAGTGGAGCGGTGCAGGAGACGCAACCACACCCAGTCACCCACCGCGTACTCCACCTCGCGATGCTGGCCGTCGTAGTAGTGCTTGGCCAGCTGCTGGGCCTGGACGAGACGCTGCCGCACCTCGGCGAGCATCTCATCACGGCTACGGAGGAGCTCACCCGCAGTCTCCGTCCGCGCCGTCGCCGGATCCACCGACAGAATAGGAGGAGGGGGTCGTCCATAAACCACCTCGAATGGCGTGGCGCGCAGGGCGGAGTGGTAGGACGTGTTGTAGCAGTATTCCGCCCAAGCAAGCCAATCAACCCATGCACGAGGGCGATCTCCTGTCACACACCGCAAGTACATGGCGATCACCTTATTAACCACCTCCGACTGGCCGTCTGTCTGGGGGTGGAAAGCCGTGCTGAACCGGAGCTTCACGCCCGCCATCCTGAAGAGATCACGCCACACATGGCCTGTGAACACCGGGTCCCGATCGCTGACAATGGATGTGGGAAACCCGTGGAGGCGCACGATGCCGTCGAAGAACGCCCGGGCCACCGACGCAGCTGTGTAGGGGTGGCCAAGCGCGATGAAGTGGGCGTACTTTGAGAAGCGATCGACGACCGTGAGGATGACAGACTTGCCGCCCACCTTAGGGAGCCCCTCGATGAAATCCATGGAGATGTCCGCCCACACCTGAGACGGCACCTCCAAGGGCTGCAATACCCCTGCAGGCCGCAGGGTCTCCGTCTTGTTGCGCTGGCAAGTCTCACAAGAGCGCACCCAATCGCGGACCAAGGCCCGATCACCCGGAATATAGAAGTCAGCACGCAGCCGATGGAGTGTCTTCTGGACACCCTCGTGACCGACGGAGTGGGCCATCAGCAGCACCTGGTGACGGAGGTCGTCGTGCTCGGGCACGAATATCCGGCGCCAGTGAAGTAGCAAGCCGTCGGCCAGGCGCCATGGCTCGTCCAGCTCGCCCGCCTCCAGCTGCTGGCGCAGGAGCTGGGCGTCAGGAGCCGCTGCGGTTGCGCGACGAATGTGGCCGAATAGTGCGAACGTCGGCCCCGAGCAGATGCAAAGCACCAGACCCTCGGCGTCGTCCTCGGCGGCGTCGACTGGAGTGTCGCGGCGAGACAAGGCATCGGCGACGGTGTTGAGGCGCCCCGGCCGATACTCCACCGTAAAGTCGAAGCCGAAGAGCTTGCTGATCCATTGGTGCTGCGGCACCGTCGACAATCGTTGGTCCAGTAGAAACTTGAGGCTGTAGTGATCTGTGCGGACCCGGAACGACCGCCCCCACAGATAAGGGCGCCAATGGCGCACGGCCTGCACCAAGCCGATGAGCTCCTGCTCATATGCCGCCAGCTTGAGGTGGCGAGCAGCGAATGGGCGGCTGAAGTATGCGAGTGGGCCGGCGCCCTGGTGTAGGACGGCGCCGAACCCTGCTCCCGAGGCGTCGCAGTCGACGATGAAGGGCATGTCGAAGTCGGGCATCTGAAGGACGGGGCACGTCGTGAGGGCCCCCTTGAAGGCCTCAAATGCAGCGGTAGCCTCGTCGTCCCATGCGAAGGCATCCCGCCTGAGGAGGCGCGTGAGTGGTGTGGCGATGAGGCCGAAGTCACGGATGAACTTCCTGTAGTATCCCGCGAGACCGAGGAAGCCACGTAGGGCACGCGGCGAGTGCGGCGTCGGCCAAGCCGAGACGGCCGCCACCTTGTCGGCGTCCATGGCCACCCCAGCCGCGGAGATGACGTGGCCCAGGTAGGCGACCGACGGCGTCCCGAACGAGCACTTCGAGCGCTTAAGGTGAAGATGATGCGCTCGAAGCTCGTTGAAGACGAGGGCGATGTGCTGCAGGTGCTCCGCCCACGAAGTACTGTAGATCAGTATATCATCAAAGAAAACAAGCACAAACCGGCGTAAATATGGGCGTAGGACGTCGTTCACGAGGGCCTGAAAGGTTGCCGGCGCGTTGGTGAGGCCGAACGGCATCACCACGAACTCGAAGTGGCCGTGATGGGTCCGAAACGCCGTCTTGGCGATGTCGTCCGGGTGCATGCGCACCTGATGGTAGCCCGACCGGAGGTCGAGCTTGGTGAAGAAGCGCGCCCCATGGAGTTCGTCGAAGAGCTCATCAACCACCGGGATCGGGAACTTGTCCTTGAGCGTGAGCGCGTTGAGGGCGCGGTAGTCGATGCAGAAGCGCCAAGTGCCGTCCGACTTGCGGACGAGGAGCACGGGCGCCGAGAAGGGGGACGTCGAAATACGGATGATCCCCGAGGCGAGCATGATCTCGCACTGTCGCTCCAACTCGTCCTTCTGCAGCTGCGGGTAGCGATACGGCCGTACAGCGACCGGTGTCGTGCCCGCCGGAAGGTGGATGCGATGGTCGTACACCCTGACGGGGGGCAGGCCCTGTGGCTCGGCGAAGATGTCGGCATGTTGCCGCAGGAGCTCGGTCAGGAGCGGGTGCTCCGCCTCCGCGTCGGTCACGGCGAAGTGCAGGTGAGGTGCCGGGCCGGTGCCACCCAGGCCTTCCCACTGGACGCGCCGTCCTTGCCGGGAGAAGGACATCGTGAGGGTGTCGAAGTCCCACAGGATGGGGCCAAGCGTCCGTAGGAAGTCCACGCCGAGGATGAAGTCGAAGCAGCCCAAGTCGATGCCGGCGCACGTGACGGTAAAGTGCTCGGCGCCGATGGTGAGCGGCACATGCTGCGCCAACCCGTGGCATTGTAGGCGGTCGCCGTTGGCCACGGTGACCCGAAGGTTGTCGCCTCCCGATGGCGCTAGGTCGAGGCGACGCATAGTGGACGCGGGCAAGAAGTTGTGTGTAGAGCCCGAGTCCAGGAGCGCCACCAGCTTCTCGCCCCGAATCGTCACCGGCAAGAGCATGGTGTGCTCGGTCCGGATACCCGCCAGCGCATGCAGCGATACCACAAAGGCCGCGGCCGGCTCGGGCGGGTCCGGGTGAGGTGCAGCGGCAGGCTCCTCGGCCGAGTGAGCTGTCTCCCCGTCAAGCACCGTCTCCAGGTAGAAGAGGCGTGGGCATGCATGCCCCGGCGTGTAGGGCTCATCGCAGTTGAAACAAAGGCCGAGTCGGCGGCGCTCGAGCTGCTCGGCCGGCGTTAGGCGGCGGAAAGTCCGCGTCGGTGCCGGGGTCGTCGGCACCGCTGGGGTAGGACGACCAGGGGTCGGGGCGGCCAGTGGTGGGCGGGAGGCCTGCCGGGCCCCTCGAGGCTGAGGGGGCTGCATGGCCTGGGCGCGGCGCTCGTAAGCCCGCGCCAGGTGGATCGCCGTCTGGAGGTCGGTGGGGGCCTGGAGCTCCACATCCACACGTATGTTGTCCGGGAGGCCGCCCACGAAGAGGTCGGCGCGCTGCTGCCCCGTCACCCCGGGAGCGTGGCACGCGAGGGCCTGGAAGCGGTCGGCGAAGTCCTGGACCGTGGTGGTGAAGTGAAGGCGTCCGAGTTCCGCCAAGCGACTCCCCCGTACAGGCGGTCCGAAGCGTTGGAGGCAAAGCTCGCGAAAGCGCTCCCATGACGGCATGCCTCCTTCGTCTTGCTCGAGGGCGTAGTACCATGTTTGAGCGTTGCCCCGGAGGTGGTAGGACGCAAGCCACGTGCGGTCCGTCATGAGGGTGCGCTGCCCTCGGAAGAATTGCTCGCACTGGTTGAGCCAGTTCAGCGGGTCCTCCGTCCCGTCATACGTAGCGAAGTCGAGCTTGGCGAAACGCGGCGGAGTCGGCCCGCTCGGGGCAGGCTGGCCGACGCGCCCGTCGTAGGGTGCCGCGGCGTGCGCTGGTAGGGCGTCCGGGAGGGTCGGGTTCGGCCGTTCCCCGGCGGCTGTGTAGACGGGGGCCGGTGATGATGTAGAGACCCATGCCGGTAGTGGGGAGGGCGACGGTGGCCAGGCGATCTGGTGGATGGGCACCCCGCCCTGGGCCATGGACGGCGCGGCGGAGGTGGCCGGCGGCTGCCATGGCTGCCACGGCCAGGTTGAGGCCGGCGTAGACGGGGTCGGCAGGAGCCACGGCTGCCTCGACGGAGGTGGCGGCACGGTGAGGCCCGGCGGCGGTGGAGGCGGCGGGGGCCCTCGCGGCCCGAGCATACACAGCTGGAGCCCCTGGACGGCGAGCGTAAGGTTGTTGAGGATGCCGGTCACTTGCGCCGGGGTGTAGACGGCCGACGCGTTGGGGCCCGTGGAGACGGACGCCGCGTCTCCGGAGGCCGGCGGCGGCTGCGTGTGCGCGGCTGCGGAGGCGGGCGGTGGTGATGGAGGTGAGGAGGTTGTGGGTATGGTGGAGGTAGCCGGAGAAGACGACATGATCGAACGAGGACAATCTGATACCAAATTGGTAGGAGCGAGTAGCCTACCGGGTCTAGGACGTAGGTTGTAAGGGATGTATCGTGGTTGGGGAGGAAGAAGGCGTGGCCGGCGACGAGCAGGCACCGTCGCGAGCGAGAGAGAGAGAGAGTCGGCGGCGCAGGGGCTGGGCGGCGGCTAGGGTTTAGTCCGACTCCTTGAGGAGTCGGCAACGAAGAGTTTTCTTTATTGCCTGCTGATTCTAGTCCATTACAACTTGTTTATATAAGCGAAATCTGCTAATTGGGCTAAGCCCCTAACTAGGCCTGTCTAATGGGCCTCTTCCGGGTATAGACCGTACCGGTCATAACAGCGGGCATCGCCCATCCCCAGGGCCATTACGCTTCAGGACCTCTATGCCGGACGGAAGGCGGCCGCGAATCCATTGCCACAAGAAGATCCTAATCTTTAAGGGGAGCCGGATCGCCCAGATGGTGGTGAGAGCCTCAGGACCCGGCGAAGGAGTTATAGCCTGGTAGAGAGATTTAGAGGAGAATTGCCCAGATGGCTCTAGACGCCACCTGGTGCGGTCCTCACCCATCTCTAGGCCCGGCTCGTGCAGAGCAATGCAGTCGAGCAGGTCCTGCCACGCCGCATTCTCAGCTGGACCAAATGGTCTCCGGAACTGTGACACCCCAAGACCGGTGCGCCAGGTGTCAGCCAGTTATTCGTTGTCAGTGCCTTGTCATCTGCTTGCTTGTGCATCTTTGCCATGTCATCATGTGTGTTGCATCAGCATATTTTCAAAACTTGCATCCGTCCGAGTTCACTCGTCCTCTCCGTTGCCCGTTCTGAGCCCAGACACACTTGCACACGCCCGCGGTGTCTCCGAATTTTTATTTTGTGAGTGGCCGAAAAATGTTCTCAAAATGGGATGAAACTTGTCATGTGGTCTTATTACAGTGTAGACAGGCCGCCTGCCAAATTTCATCGCATTCGGAGCTCGTTTGATAGCCCAACGGATATTTATAGCGGCACTAGTCGCCGGTTATTTCATCGAATGTTTTCGGTCTCCGAAAACCTCCGCGGGCCTTCCTCTCTCCCTCTCCTCTTATCTCAGCCCACACCCCTTTCACAGCCCACCCAGGCCTTTCTAACTCCTCCTTTGCTCCGTTGCCGTTGGATCGCAATCCAATGGCTCTGGAACCCCTCCAAACTCCAAACCCTAGCCCCCCTACTATAAATGCACTGCCCCTAGTCCATTTTTGGCCTTCCCCTACCTCCCTCCTCAATTTCCACGCAGTGCTTCCACCGTTGCCGTCGCGTGCTTCCACCGTTGCCGTCGCGTGCTTCCACCGCCATGGCCGCCCCTTTTCTCCTCTGCACCGGAGCGCCCCGCCGTCGCCGGATCCGGCCGGGACCGGGCTCCCTGGCCCCGGATCCACCGCCGGCTGCCCGGATCTGGCGATTCCCTGCGCCGCCGGCCTCCTCCCGCCTGCCCCTCGCCTGAAGCCAGATGCGCCGCCCGCCGCCATGGCCTCGTGCTCGTGCGGGAGCACGAGCGAATCGCCAGCCTCCAGCGCCCGCATGGGCCTCGCCCCTCGCTTGCTCCCCTGGGCCGGCCTCCTCGCCCGAGGCGCTGCCTTGCCTCCTCCCGGCCGCTTCGGCCCGCCGCTGCATGGGCCGCCTGCTCCTCCCCGCGAGCGCCCAAGGCCAGCGCCTCCCAGCCCGATCTGCCTCGCCCTGGCCACGCGGGCCGGCCTCCTCGTCCGCCTGGGCCCGGCTGCGCCCCCGCGTGGGCCTCGGCCCGCCTGCTCCCCTTCCGCCTCCCACCGCCGGCCCGTCTCCCTGGCCTGCCCTGCTGCTTCTTCATCTTCTGGGCCGAGCCCGTGGTGAGAGCCCAGTTCCTTCGCCCAGTGCGCTGCATAGTATATCTCGCCCGTCGTTTTTTTCCAGAAAACTGCTAAGTCTTTTAATTGTCTGCAGTAATGTTGCTACTTTGCATGATGATAACCTTTTGTGTGCTTATCCGTTTTGAGTGAATGACATGTCAAAATGATCATGGTGATATGCTCTACACTTTGTTCCATTGTGCCATGCATGTTTGAGTTCATCTAGATGCTTAAATATCTGTTGCAAGAGTGCTACTTGTTGTTAACTGCTGCTACTTGTTGTTTTCATGCCATGTTTGAGATATGATAACTTGGTACATGTTTATCCAAATGATGCAAATGATATGTCCAGATGTTCATCATGAGATGCTCTACATGTTGGTTGCTATAGCATGTTTGTTTGAGTTTATATTGCCATGTTTATCTATGTTGCAAAAGTGCATGTGGCTGTTAGGTTTTGTCACTTGTTATGAGATGCCTAGTTGAGGAGCTCGTTGCTATTGTTGTGTTTGTCCCCTTGTCACATGCCTAGTTGTTTTAGAATCTCCATGATGTGTTCTTTGATGTGGTGCATTTAACTTTCCATGATATGCTTTGTGTTGACTTAAACATGCTTGCAAACATGCCATGTTGTTGTTACTGTCTTAACACTTAGTGAAATTTCACTAAGTCTGGAATCTGTAATATCCAGATGCCATGTTTGCTTGTTGTTCTAGGCAAATCCATGTTAGTTTTGGGGTGACTATTGATGATTCCTTGTTGTATATGTTGTTGTCTATCCATTCATGCCTTCACTTACTCATTTGACCTGCTGTAGCTTATTTATTTCTTGCTCTCAAGTTGCTATAAAATGTTGCTGTCAGGTTTTTGTTGTCATGTTCAAAATGTTATAGCTTGTTGCTATTGATCCATGCCTCCTATGGAGATGCTCCAATGGATTTGTTTGCTGTAGGATATGTCTACTTTATGTTCATGCTTCTTGCCATGATGTTTGATTGCTGTAGCTTATATTTATTATGCTCCAAAGTTGCTATGTGGTTGTTAATTTCAGCTTGTTGTTATATCTTGTTTCATGTGTGTCTTTTAGCCCGTTGCTCCGTTTGGGGTGTTCTTTATATGAAACTTGTGTGATTTTGCATGTAGATTCATAATATCCTCTGGTTATCATGTTTTGAAGTATCTTGCTTGTTGCATATTGTCATGCTCCTTGTGTTGTATCTCTGTGCTTCCTATGTTGACTTTCTGTGCTTCCTAAGTGCATCTGCAGTGCTTCCTTAGTGCATCAGCCATGCTTCCTGTATAGATTTGTCTTGCATCTTACCTTGCCATGTCATGCTTCATAGACTTGTTGTTCTTCCTATATAGACTTGTTTGCATCATACTTGCCTAAGCACATTGTCATGTTTCCTGTGTTGTTTTCTATGCTTCCAACATTGCCATGTAATGCTTCCAGTATAGACTTTCTGTGCTTCCTGTATAGTCTTGTCATGCATCATACCTTGCCATGTATTGCATCATATAGACTTGTGTTGTTTGCTGTGCTTCCTACCTTGCCATGTTTTGCTTCCTGTGTAGACTTTCTGTGCACCATAAGTAGACTTGGTTTGCATCATACTTGGTGGAGCATATTGTTATGTTCTTGAGTGGTTTGTTTACGTATTGCTTGCTTCTTCTTGTTAGTGCTTGTTCCGTGCGTCGTGAGGATTCGTTCGTCTACCCGTGGTTCTTCCTCAAGGCTTCTTCTTCGTCTTCTTCATGGATCCCTTCTTCTTCCTTGCGGGATCTCAGGCAAGATGATCATACCCTTGGATACCTTTACTATCATTGCCATGCTTAGTGTCTCGATGCTATCGTTACATGTCGCGCTACCCATCATTATTGCCAGTCTCTCCTTGTTGCCACGAAACCTCTAACCTTTGAAACCTTCCTAGCAAAACCATTGTTTGGCTATGTTACCCGCTTGCTCAGCCCCTCTTATAGCGTTGTTAGTTGCAGGTGAAGATGAAGTTCGTTCCAGGAGGGAACTTGTTGTTGGAATATCACAATATCTATTATTATTAATAACACACCTATATAATGGGCATGGGTGGAAGGCTTGGCCTTTTGCTCGGTGTTTTGTTCCACTCATGCCACCTTAGGCGCCGATAAACCGGCATTATGTTCCTTGATTTTGCGTTCCTTACACGATGGGTGGATGGGGACCCCTTGACAGTTCGACTTTGAATAAAACTCCTCCAGCAAGGCCCAACATTGGTTTTAATTTGCTCATATAACAACTTAATTAATTAATTAATTGCATACGGGGTCATGTCCCCGGGTTCTTAATTCTACATAACAGGGGGGGCCAGTGCTGATGGTGTTGGTCCCAAACGGGGAGTATGCGGGGCCACCACGGGGAAACTCGAGGTTTGGTTTTACTCGTATAATCGCCCATCCGGTCGTGGCCTGAGACGAGATACGTGCGGCTACTATCAGGGTGTCGACACACCGGGAGGTCTTGCTGGACTTGTTTAACCATTGTCGAAATGTCTTGTGCACCGGGATGCCGAGCCTGATCGGATTTCCCTAAGATAAGGGGTGATGATATTATAATTATCACTTCAGCTAATCGTGAGAGCTTGTGATGGGCTAAGTTGGGACACCCCTGCAGGGTTATGATCTTTCGAAAGCCGTGCCCGCGGTTATGTGGCAGATTGGAATTTGTTAATGTCCGGTTGTAGAAAACTTGGCAGAGGATCCGAAGTAAAACACACAACTGTGTGAGTAACCGTGACTGTCTCTTTTCACTTTGAGAAGAGAACACGGTGGGGTTATCTTTGACTCCTATGTAGTTCAGGATCTTTAGCGATCACTACTAGTTTGCGACCGTTTGCGTAGATGCTCATGTTATTCTTGTACTCGTAAGTTAGCCACCATATTTTTGCTTAGCCGCTGCTGCAACCTCACCACTTTACCTCGTCCTACCTATTAAGCTTTGATAGTCTTGTTACCCATGGTTATGGGATTGCTGAGTCCTCGTGGCTCACAGATACTACAACAACAGTTGCAGGTGCAGGTTCCGATGTCTTGACGTGAGAGCGTTGTTCTTTTGTTGGAGTTCTTCTTCTTCAGTCTTGGGTTAGGTTCCGGGTCGGCAGCCTGGGATAGCAGATGGATGTCTTTGTGCTTTTATTGTTTGTATCCGTAGTCGGATACTTGTATTGATGTTGTTGTATTCATGTGACTTGTATGTAATGTTGTATCCCCTTTGTATGTATGTAATGGTACGATGTAATGATATCCATCTTGCTAAGCGCCCGAAATGCGGTTGTGCCCCAATCACGTAAGTGTCACGTGATCGGGATAAAATCGCATCTTGGGCCTGACAAGTTGGTATCAGAGCCTCGACCGACCATAGGAGCCCCCTTGATTGATCGTAGCTTGGCCGTTGTTGAGTCTAGCAGAAAACTTCTTCGGAGTCTAGTTATATCGAAGAGTAGGAATTCTTTTTACTCCCCAGTCCCTTCGTCGCTCTGGTGAGGAATCTTGACGTAGGTGTTTTGAATTGCTCCTCTTCCCCTTCAATTTTTTTTTAGGATCACGTGGTTAGTTTCCGTTCGTTGCGTTGTTAGTTCTTTCATCTAGTGCATCTCTCGTCAAGTGGATTCAACCCTCTTCTTCTTTGCAAGTTCGACCTCAGTTCTTTTCAACCGACGGTGTTTTCTTCGTCCGATGTGTTCTTTCTTTTTCCCACCCGCCCACCCTTTTGCTTCTCGGACCTGAGTCCGCAATCGAGTATCCATCCTACTCGTGTGAATCCTTTGCATTCTTTCCTCAATTATTTCAACTGGTGAATTCTCGTCTAGCTCGTCATCATTCTTGTTTTTTCTTCTCCGATGAGTTCTTCTCTCGGTTGATATCCTTCACCTCTTCTTCTTTTCCGGTGGATTCAACTAAAGTATTCGGTGTTGTTCATATTCTTTTCCTCGGCTCAATTGCTTCCACTTTGCTCATTTACCTCTCGCCATCTAATTGTTCCGGTGTTCCAAAGACATTCTCAAGAGAATTGTCTGTGTTCCGATTAATTCGAGGTTGTCACCTCATTCGAGTTTTTCATTCGTTCCGGTGCATTATCTCCTTTTCAATCTTTCCAACGGTGTTTTCTCTTTGATGGGCTCATAACCCACAGGTCTTTTCCCAGGATCTTACCTGACTCTTCTAATTTTCCCGGAGTGTTCCGATTTTTTTTTCAAGTGTGACGTAAGTATGAATTCCATCAGTCATATGCCTTCTCCAAGATCGTTTGCAAATTCTTTTCATCATTGGTTCAACCTTTCTTCTTGTCTTTCTTCCGGAGAATTTCATCAATTATTTCTTTGTGTTCCTCCGAAGGCCATCACTTCAGAAGACTTCTTCGTTCTCAGTTTTCAACTTCGTCCTCCAAATATTCTTCATTCATGCCTCTTCGTTCGTCTCACAATTGTCCGGTGCTCTGTTCAAGTATTCTTTAATCAGTTCACAATCTCTTCGTTCTCGTCATTTTAATTTCCTCGAGTTCTTTATTCTTCCCGGAGATTCATTCTCTTGTGTTCACTCAATCTCAATTCTTCACGGTGGCTTGTCCTCTTGCATCGTTCAATTTCATTCCTTACGGTGGTCATTCACGTTTTTCACTCGATTGTATTTCTTCTCGGTGGTTTGTTCTTTTCATCACTCGATTAATTCTTCCCGGTGGTTCATTCATTTTCTTCACTCGGCTTCAATTCGTTACGGTGATTCGCTCGACAGTTCTTTTCCGGTGCTATCATTTTTCAATCCATTCATTTTATTCCAATCCTACCGGTGTTTCATGAAGATTTTCGCAAGTTCGCGATATATCCTTCTTTATTCAATTTCATCGTGAATAAGTAGTTGTGAGTCCATTGCTTTCATCAACTTATTTGATGGAGGAGAAGCATAACATAATTCTTATTCTTTTCCGTCGAGTTGTTTAATTCCTTCCTTTGGAGTTTATTCTTGATGAATAAATTATAGTTCCAAGTGCTTTAATCTTTTCTTCCCCGGAGTTCAAGTTTTCTCGGCCATCTCGTCGGACCCTCGTCTAAATCCCTGCAAGGCTTATTCTTATTCTTTTTCATCCGTCATTTCTATATCATCATCCTTTCTTTTTATCGGAGTTCTTCTTGGTGGTTCCCCATCATTTAATCCATTCTTCAAATATTCATCTAATTCTTCTGGAGCAGCTCAAGCATTCTTATTCTTGCCTCTCCAAGTCCAAATAATTCTCCGTATTCTTTGAAGTGGAGTTTTGCATTTTTTTTCTTCATTCTCATCTCTTCTATCTTTTCGTTGCGGCGGTAATTCACCTCAAGTCTTGAGATGTTTAAATAAGTCCACAACAAGCTTATTCTTTTGTTGTTGATTTCTCGACAACTACGTTCAAACCTTTCTCTTGATGATGCACTTTCAATTCATTCATGTTGGAAGTTGTCATCTTCTTGTCCGTCCTTTTTCATTGCTTTCTTTCAATTCTTCCGGAGGCTTTCTGTTGTTACTCTCGTCGAGTATCGTTCCATCTCCTCAGGTTCTGTCCTGTTCCATTCATATTTAACCGGTGTGCTATTTTTTTCAGTTTAAACCGGAGTGTTACCCGAATTCCTTCGTGGAGATTCCTTTTCTATCTCTTTATCCTGGAGTGCTTTCGAATTCATTCTCGTTACTTCAGCTCGTGCTTCGTGCCCTTCAACCTTTTGGTTCTCGTTGATTCCTTCTTCCTCTTGTCTAACGAAGTCTTTGCAACTTCGTTCATCTCCGTTGTATCCTTATTTCATTTTGTTCAATCTCTCAAGGTTCCTTGCTTTCACTCTTTTGTCCTCGAAAAACTTTGTTCTTCCTTTTCCTCTCCCGTCTCGTTCCTAAGATCTCGGGACGAGATCTCTTGTTAGTAGGGGAGTGTTGTGACACCCCGAGACTGGTGCGCCAGGTGTCAGCCAGTTATTCGTTGTCAGTGCCTTGTCATCTGCTTGCGTGTGCATCTTTGCCATGTCATCATGTGTGTTCCATCAGCATGTTTTCAAAACTTGCATCCGTCTGAGTTCCCTCGTCCTCTCTGTTGCCCATTCTGAGCCCAGACACACTTGCACGCGCCCGCGGTGCCTCCGTATTTTTATTTTGTGAGTGGCCGAAAAACGTTCTCAGAATGGGATGAAACTTGTCATGTGGTCTTATTATAGTGTAGACAGGCCGTCTGCCAAATTTCATCGCATTCGGAGCTCGTTTGATAGCCCAACGGATATTTATAGCGGCACTAGTCGTCGGTTATTTCATCGGATGTTTTCGGTCTCCGAAAACCTCCGCGGGCCTTCCTCTCTCCCTCTCCTCTTATCTCAGCCCACACCCCTTTCATAGCCCACCTAGGCCTTTCTAACTCCCCCTTTGCTCCGTTGCCGTTGGATCGCAATCCGATGGCTTCGGAACCCCTCCAAACTCCAAACCCTAGCCCCCTACTATAAATGGACTGCCCCTAGTCCATTTTTGGCCTTCCCCTACCTCCCTCATCAATTTCCGTGCAGTGCTTCCACCGTTGCCGTCGCGTGCTTCCACCGTTGCCGTCGCGTGCTTCCACCGCCATGGCCGCCCCTTTTCTCCTCTGCACCGGAGCGCCCCGCCGTCGTCGGATCCGGACGGGACCGGGCTCCCTGGCCCCGGATCCACCGCCGGCTGCCCGGATCTGGCGATTCCCTGCGCCGCCGGCCTCCTCCCGGCTGCCCCTCGCCTGAAGCCAGATGTGCCGCCCGCCGCCATGGCCTCATGCTCGTGCGGGAGCACGAGCGAATCGTCAGCCTCCAGCGCCCGCATGGGCCTTGCCCCTCGCTCGCTCCCCTGGGCCGGCCTCCTCGCCCGAGGCGCTGCCTCGCCTCCTCCCGGTCGCTTCGGCCCGTCGCTGCATGGGCCGCCTGCTCCTCCCCGCGAGCGCCCAAGGCCAGCGCCTCCCAGCCCGATCTGCCTCGCCCTGGCCACGCGGGCCGGCCTCCTCGTCCGCCTGGGCCCGGCTGCGCCCCCGCGTGGGCCTCGGCCCGCCCGCTCCCCTTCCGCCTCCCACCGCCAGCCCGTCTCCCTGGCCTGCCCTGCTGCTTCTTCATCTTCTGGGTCGAGCCCGTGGTGAGAGCCCAGTTCCTTCACCCAGTGCGCTGCATAGTATATCTCGCCCGTCGTTTTTTTCCGGAAAACTGCTAAGTCTTTTAATTGTCTGCAAAAATGTTGCTACTTTGCATGATGATAAATTTTTGTGTGCTTATCCGTTTTGAGTGAATGACATGCCAAAATGATCGTGGTGATATGCTCTACACTTTGTTCCATTGTGCCATGCATGTTTAAGTTCATCTAGATGCTTAAATATCTGTTGCAAGAGTGCTACCTGTTGTTAACTGCTGCTACTTGTTGTTTTCATGCCATGTTTGAGATATGATAACTTGGTGCATGTTTATCCAAATGATGAAAATGATATGTCCAGATGTTCATCATGAGATGCTCTACATGTTGGTTGCTATAGCATGCTTGTTTGAGTTTATATTGCCATGTTTATCTATGTTGCAAAAGTGCATATGGCTGTTAGGTTTTGTCACTTGTTATGAGATGCCTAGTTGAGGAGCTCATTGCTATTATTGTGTTTGTCCCCTTGTCACATGCCTAGTTGTTTTAGTATCTCCATGATGTGTTCTTTGATGTGGTGCATTTAACTTTCCATGATATGCTTTGTGTTGACTTAAACATGCTTGCAAACATGCCATGTTCCTGTTACTGTTTTAACACTTAGTGAAATTTCACTAAGTCTGGAATCTGTAATATCCAGATGCCATGTTTGCTTGTTGTTCTAGGCAAATCCATGTTAGTTTTGGGGTGACTATTGATGACTCCTTGTTGTATATGTTGTTGTCTATCCATTCATGCCTTCACTTGCTCATTTGACCTGCTGTAGCTTATTTATTTCTTGCTCTCAAGTTGCTATAAAATGTTGCTGTCAGGTTTTTGTTGTCATGTTCAAAATGTTATAGCTTGTTGCTATTGATCCATGCCTCCTATGGAGATGCTCCAATGGATTTGTTCGCTGTAGGATATGTCTACTTTATGTTCATGCTTCTTGCCATGATGTTTGATTGGTGTAGCTTATATTTATCATGCTCCAAAGTTGCTATGTGGCTGTTAATTTCAACTTGTTGTTATATCTTGTTTCATGTGTGTCTTTTAGCCCGTTGCTCCGTTTGGGGTGTTATTTATATGAAACTTGTGTGATTTTGCATGTAGATTCATAATATCATCTGGTTATCTTGTTTTGAAGTATCTTGCTTGTTGCATATTGTCATGCTCCTTGTGATGTATCTCTGTGCTTCCTATGTTGACTTTTTGTGCTTCCTAAGTGCATCTGCAGTGCTTCCTTAGTGAATCAGCCATGCTTCCTGTATAGATTTGTCTTGCATCTTACCTTGCCATGTCATGCTTCATAGACTTGTTGTTCTTCCTATATAGACTTGTTTGCATCATACTTGCCTAAGCACATTGTCATGTTTCCTGTGTTGTTTTCTGTGCTTCCAACATTGCCATGTAATGCTTCCAGTATAGACTTTCTGTGCTTCGTGTATAGTCTTGTCATGCATCATACCTTGCAATGTATTGCATCATATAGACTTGTGTTGTTTGCTGTGCTTCCTACCTTGCCATGTTTTGCTTCCTGTGTAGACTTTCTGTGCATCATAAGTAGACTTGGTTTGCATCATACTTGGTGGAGCATATTGTTATGTTCTTGAGTGGTTTGTTTACGTATTGCTTGCTTCTTCTTGTTAGTGCTTGTTCCGTGCGTCGTGAGGATTCGTTTGTCTACCCGTGGTTCTTCCTCAAGGCTTCTTCTTCGTCTTCTTCATGGATCCGTTCTTCTTCCTTGCGGGATCTCAGGCAAGATGATCATACCCTTGGATACCTTTACTATCATTGCCATGCTTAGTGTCTCGATGCTATCGTTACATGTCGCGCTACCCATCATTATTGTCAGCCTCTCCTTGTTGCCACGAAACCTCTAACCTTTGAAACCTTCCTAGCAAAACCATTGTTTGGCTATGTTACCCGCTTGCTCAGCCCCTCTTATAGCGTTGTTAGTTGCAGGTGAAGATGAAGTTCGTTCCAGGAGGGAACTTGTTGTTGGAATATCACAATATCAATTATTATTAATAACACACCTATATACTGGGCATGGGTGGAAGGCTTGGCCTTTTGCTCGGTGTTTTGTTCCACTCATGCCACCTTAGGCGCCGATAAACCGGCATTATGTTCCTTGATTTTGCGTTCCTTACACGATGGGTGGATGGGGACCCCTTGACAGTTCGACTTTGAATAAAACTCCTCCAGCAAGGCCCAACATTGGTTTTAATTTGCTCATATAACAACTTAATTAATTAATTAATTGCATAGGGGGTCATGTCCCCGGGTTCTTAATTCTACATAACAGGGGGGGCCAGTGCTGATGGTGTTGGTCCCAAACGGGGAGTATGCGGGGCCACCACGGGGAAACTCGAGGTTTGGTTTTACTCGTATAATCGCCCATCTGGTCGTGGCCTGAGACGAGATACGCGCGGCTACTATCAGGGTGTCGACACACCGGGAGGTCTTGCTGGACTTGTTTTACCATTGTCGAAATGTCTTGTGCACCGGGATGCCGAGCCTGATCGGATTTCCCTAAGATAAGGGGTGGTGATATTATAATTATCACTTCAGCTAATCGTGAGAGCTTGTGATGGGCTAAGTTGGGACACCCCTGCAGGGTTATGATCTTTTGAAAGCCGTGCCCGCGGTTATGTGGCAGATTGGAATTTGTTAATGTCCGGTTGTAGAAAACTTGGCAGATGATCCGAAGTAAAACACACAACTGTGTGAGTAACCGTGACTGTCTCTTTTCACTTTGAGAAGAGAACACGGTGGGGTTATGTTTGACTCGTTTGTAGTTCAGGATCTTTAGCGATCACTACTAGTCTGCGATCGTTTGCGTAGATGCTCATCTTATTCTTGTACTCGTAAGTTAGCCACCATATTTTTGCTTAGCCGCTGCTGCAACCTCACCACTTTACCTCGTCCTACCTATTAAGCTTTGATAGTCTTGTTACCCATGGTTATGGGATTGCTGAGTCCTCGTGGCTCACAGATACTACAACAACAGTTGCAGGTGCAGGTTCCGATGTCTTGACGTGAGAGCGTTGTTCTTTTGTTGGAGTTCTTCTTCTTCAGTCTTGGGTTAGGTTCCGGGTCGGCAGCCTGGGATAGCAGATGGATGTCTTTGTGCTTTTATTGTTTGTATCCGTAGTCGGATACTTGTATTGATGTTGTTGTATTCATGTGACTTGTATGTAATGTTGTATCCCCTATGTATGTATGTAATGGTACGATGTAATGATATCCATCTTGCTAAGCGCCCGAAATGCGGTTGTGCCCCAATCACGTAAGTGTCACGTGATCGGGATAGAATCGCATCTTGGGCCTGACAGGAACGCGAGATGCCCTAAGTCAATATGGGCCACCGAGACAGAAATCCGCGGATCAACAGCGACGGTGAACAGGTCAGGAAAGCGCGCCACGAAGGGGGTGTCCCTAGCCCATCTATCGAACAAAAACAGCATGGCGGTGCCCGATCCAACCGCAATCGAGGTCCCAATGCGGAGGACTCGGAGGAGCTGTATGATGGATTGTCAGAACTGGGAGCCACCGGACCGCTGGCAGAAGGTGAGTGGCTGACCACGTAGGTATTACTACTGGATGATGCTAAGGCATAGGCCACCCTCTCCATTCGCAATCCGCCAAAGCCACCTAGTCAGGAGAGCAATGTTCATGTGTTTGGAGGAAATGATCCCGAGTCCGCCCTGATCGCGAGGTTTACATATCTTCGTCCACCGAACCATGTGGTACTTCTGCTTATCGCCCTCGCCAGCCCAGAAGAAGCGCCCCTGAACTGTGGCAATCTCATGGTGCAGAGTCTCAGGCAGGCTGTAGAAGCTCATAATGAATAAGAGCAAGCTGGAGAGGGACGAGTTAATGAGCACCGTCCGGGCTGCCTTTGAGAGCCATCGGCCCTGCCATGGTGTGACTAGATAGACAATGCCTACTTTTATCACATCTAATGATCGATGTGAGTCACAAGTAATCATGTACACACGTAGGCAATTGTGTGAAGAACAGCTAAATAAGTCGGGGCTTACGCACCAGAAAGGGTTTGACGAAGGTCGTCATTATTTTCCATGAGAGGTTCCATTAAGGTTGGTGCTAGCCAATCGACGAGTTTTTGAAAGAAACTTGATTGTGTGACACTTCATTAGCTCTTCAATATCCGAACTTTTATAATATTGTAGTTAGGAAGGAGGCCACGGTGGCTTCTGTCTTGAGGGCTAGCCCATTGAATAGTTAATTTAGCAGAGCCTTACTTAGTTACAAATGAATTGGATGGATCCATTTGGTCAGTAGGTTGGTGTCGATCAATTTAACCAAGATCTCTGTGGCGTCACAGTGGAGGTTGACTAACAATGATGTCCGCTCCATGAAGTCTATGTATGAGGAATTTATAAATTTTGGGTCTATGTTTTGCACAAAACATATCTGAAGAAACAAAAGTTCTAAAATCAAAGTTTTCATGTGATTCTTACAGAGGGAGTGAGTTCTTACCAAAGATAATTTTGTAAAACATAATTGGCCGGGTAGCACAAAATGTTCATTTTGCGATTAAGAGAAAACAATTCATCATTTATTCATGGTATATCTGTTTGCTACATTGATTTGGCGCATGATTCGATGTTACTTTCAATTTGTCACGACCAACAAGTATACCAAATTGGTTAGGTGGTATTCATCACTGGAGGGTCAAATCCATGTGGGAGTTTGTGTCATTCATTGGGCAATTTGAAATTGCTAGAATAATTGTGTTTTTAACCGATCATCTATTCCAAAAAAATGTAGGTTATCTATAAAGCTATAGCATCAATATGTGTTTGATCATCACTGCAGCCTATAGACGTGCGAGGGTTTATGGTCTTTGGGTCTAGGCATTTGGAAACGTTTGCACGAGTTTTATTCAACCAGTTTGGCTGGAGTGCTAGTACCAGATTATGTGGATGAGCTATGTAATTTTGCTTCCGACTGGTTTTGTGATGTTTTGCTGTAAGCATTTTGGTACCAGCTATCTAGACAACGAGATTGCGATCGCCTGTGCCTTATGATGGATGCTATGACTGCAAACGCACGCTGATTGACACGCATCAGGCCCTGATACTACAGCCATTTGGCGATCATTTTCTTCTTCTTTCTTTTATGCTTTCTTTGGGATATGTTTGTGCTGATGCCCACTTGAACCTTTTGTATAGATGCGATGGCGGCTTTATTAATAAAACGGAACGAAAGCCTATTTCATGAACTTTTTGTGACCCGATGACAAAGACTTATTTTATCAAAGACGCATCTAGATGTATTCTAGTTATTGCACATCTAAAATGATTCAAGCAAGCATAAAAAAGAAAAAGGGGAAAGATATCCACACGAATCTCCGCCTAAAATTAACGGCATAGAACTTAGATGTGCAATACTTAGGTCGCATCTAGCTGTGCTTTAACAAATTCATATTTTTGTTTAATAAAATGACAATGTGTATGCAGACCCGGGTTATCCATTTTTTTTTTTTTGTGAAAGGAAAAAAAACGTACTTGCAGCAGATCATCTTGTTGGCGTTGTACTTTTCTGCGAGGACTCTCAGGCCGGGGTCGTACTTGTAGAAGCACCAGCCGCCGCCGAGGCGTAGCACGAGGTGGATCGTGGACTCCTTCTGGACACCGTAGTCGGCCAGGGTGCGGCCGGTCGGCAGCTGCTTCCCGGCGTAGACGAGACGCTTCCGGCGAGATCCCTACGCCGATCGACGGTGCCACGCGGGGTAATTAATTAAAGAAGAGAAGAAGAAATAAACAAGCCGTCGCGTTGGGCATGGACGCACGGTATACCTTCAGGGGCGAATGCACGTACAGGCTTGTGGGGGCAAATGCCCCCACTCATTTTTTCAGCTTACGTGTACCAGGCATAGAATATACAGAGCTGCCCCCACTCAGCCCAAGCTATTTGCCCCACTTCCTTTTTTTTCCTGCTGTGTGTTTAAAGCCCGTCTATGAAAATTACATAGGGTTATAAACCCATGAGCCCATCCACAAATAATACGATCTGGCCTCATGCATACGATCAGGTATTCAGGTGGTCCTCGATTCGCTAGGAACATACTGAGGTCTTTCGAAGTTTCAGATGTGTTGGTCGCCTTTACGAGCCGAAACCGCCGCGCCGCCGCCTGTGCCTCTACGCTGCACATACACCTCGCCCCCTTGGCGATCAGCCTCGATCTGCACTGCGCACGCCGGCCGGCCGGCCCGCCATGCGCCATCCCCAAGGAAGAAGCCGTACTAATCAATCATTCAATCAAGGTAATCCTAAGGTTTAGCTCTACTTTTCTTTCTAGTTTCCCCATTATTATTTTATTCTGATTTCCATGTCAAAAAGGTAGTGAATTGTATCAAATATCCATGTGTATAAATTATAATGTACAGATTGGTATTTAGGTTGATTGAATCTAGGTTCCCGTAATAATTCCATATGGATAAGTTTGAGCACATGGGTGTAAAATAAAATCTATAGTAATATTCTTCCTTCATGGTCTCAATTTATTTAACCTTAACTATTCGGCATTGACAGGAAAACTAATGGAGAGATGTTTATCTGTCAATGTTTATATGCTCTCTATATTTAAGCATGTTTCTTCTTCATGCGGCTTGAAGGCTAGAAATGAGGAACATACCAACAAAAAGGAACGACATATTCAAGTTATTGTGCCTCAAGTGGTTAGTTTACTCTTACTTTGGCAATGAACTTATCATAATTAATTAATTATGTGTGCGATAACATTATCTTATAAGAAAGTGTGTGATTTTGCTTCTTACACATTAAATGCATGGTTCTGTGGTTTTTTTTAATTATTTAGCCATTAGTTCGATATATGTTTTGAAAAAAAAATACGTATACATCTTTGCCCCCTCTCGGTTTTCATCCTGGCTCCGCCCCTGTATACCTTCCATGTCTTGGATCTTGGACTTGACATCGTCGACGGTGTGGCCGCTCTCGACCTCCAGGGTGGTGGTCTTCCCCGTCGGCGTCTTGACGAAGATCTGCATCGTCCTCGATTACTCTCTCCTTCCTGCCTTTGTTCTTGCTTCCGTTGCGGCGCCGGTGCGGTCTTATGCTATTTTGCCGGCGGCCACGTTCTGTTACTTAGCCCGTGCGTCAAGTTACATTTCGCCCTCCCTAAAAAAACATTTCCCTCGAAAGGAAGCGCGCCCGTCAAGTTACAGAGGCTTCAAAAATGGTACCACTGCTTCTTTTTTTTAGTAACACTAGTACCGCAAAAATGGTACCACTGCTTCTTTTTTTTAGTAACACTAGTACCGCGTCTCTCGGCCGGGCAAACGCCATCAGCATTTGTCGTGGGGCTTGACTAACCTACGGCCCTTACCAGCCGGTCTGTGTAGAAGAATCTGAGCCAGCCAACAAAGATCGATCGTACTAAAAAAAAAAAAGATCGATCGTACCCGTTTTGACACTAAACTGCAACGGAGAAACTATGGTGCAGAGATTTTGACCATTCAGAGTCTCTTGCCTAGTTGCCCTTCGCCAATTACTACTCGTGTGGATCTGGAAAAACTAGGATTCAGCGCAGCACCTAACCTTTGAGTTTGGGCGCACCACCTACTGTGTTTACCTACTCTTCTTCTGTAACCAGACCTAACTGACACGGTACGTACAAAAGCAACCTCTATATAAGCTTAAGAGCCAACTCTGCCGCTCAGTGTCTGCCGGCCGGTTGCTGGAAACTGTCCTCATCAGCTTCTCGGTCTCTAGCTAGACACAAGGGCTGAAGCAATGGCGCCTTGTGAAGGACAGCATGAAGCGCCTGCGCCTCGCGCCGGCCCGGCACTCATCGTGGGCGCCACCGGCTACATCGGTCGTTTCGTGGCCGAGGCCTGCCTCGACAGCGGGCGCAGGACCTTCATCCTCGTCCGCCCCGGCAACGCCTGCCCCGCGCGCGCGGCCTCCGTCGACGCGCTCCTACGCAAAGGCGCTTTGGTCGTCGAGGTATTATCATGCAGACACCCAGATACTGTATGTTGTACAGATGTTCACGTAGGTATGGCGCCCTCTGTAATGTCGTCAGGGCCGCGTCGACGGGAAAGACGGCAGGAGGTCCGTGGAGGCGGCGCTCCGCGCGCACGGCATCGAGGTGGTGATCTCGGTGATGGGCGGCGCCAACATCCTCGACCAGCTCGGCCTCATCAAAGCCATCCAGGCAGCCGGCACCGTCAAGGTACGCACGCACGCACGCACGCACGCGCCAACACTTGAAAGTTTGTGTCTCCACTGCACTGTGGCGTGCACGTACACACCCGCATGCATGCATGCATGATGGACTTGCATGTGCGCACAACAGAGGTTTCTGCCGTCGGAGTTCGGGCACGACGTGGACAGGGCGCGCCCGGTGGGGGCCGGGGTGGGGTTCTACGAGGAGAAGCGGCGTGTCCGGCGGGCGGCGGAGGCCGCCGGCGTGCCCTACACCTACATCTGCTGCAACTCCATCGCTGGCTGGCCCTACTTCGACAACATGCACCCGTCCGAGGTGCGCCCGCCGCTCGACCGCTTCCAGATCTACGGCGATGGCACCGTCAGAGGTACACACACCACGCCTCACATTTTTTTCTTTTGATTACGGTATCAGTGTCACAACTCTGATGATTCTGTCTGCACAGCGTTCTTCGTGGCTGGAACCGACATTGGCAAGTTCACGGTGAAGGCCGCGTACGACGCCCGGAGCATCAACAAGGTCGTCCACTTCCGCCCCGCCTGCAATCTCCTCAGCACCAACGAGATGGCCTGCCTCTGGGAGAGCAAGATCGGCCGCACACTGCCGCGCGTCACGCTTAGCAAGGAGGACTTGCTAGCCATGGCTGCAGGTATACGTACCCATGCAGCTTAAAAAAATAGACAATTTGTATCTACTACTAGCTGAGATTCAAGGCAATTTTGGCTTCAAAATCTGACGCATTGTGCTGCTGCGCCGTGATTCATGGCTGCGCCCTATGAATTGCAGAGGACATCATCCCGGCGAGCATAGTCGCTTCGCTCACGCACGACATCTTTATAAACGGCTGCCAGACCAACTTCGGCATCGACGGGTCGAGAGACGTTGAAGTATCCAGCCTTTACCCTGACATTCCCTTCAGGACAATTGACGAATGCTTCGACGACTACGCTCATGGCCTCCACCTGGAGGAAGAAGCTGAAGAGAGCAAGAAAAGCAACGCGCCGATGGTGGAGAGATTGGCAGTTTATCCTACGTGCGCTTAGATCTGATCGACGAGAGTGTGCAAACCCGGCAACGTTTGTCTCGCTTTGTTTTTCTATATACTGTTTGAGGCCCTGTTTGGATTATTGTTTTCATTATAAATACACCAGTAGAAAAATATACACATCTTCCCCCGCCGTTTTGTTTCCAGCCGAAAATTGCTCTTAGCCGGTAAAGGATGTACTTACAATGGTTGATAACAGTGTCTTATCTTACACTTGCCACCTAATCTAGAGATGGTAAATAAAGCATGATGTGGCAATGGCGGGGGTTATTTATTGGGAAAAGTATTTATTACTCTTGTCTTACTATCCCTATGCAATGAGAGATATTGGTAGATTATCTCTTAACTAGCAAACATGCCCGTGCGTTTGCAACGGGAGAAAAAAAATATCATGACTCAATCCCAATAAGCATGGCTCAAGACTCCTAACAGATTCACGTCCTCTAATTCGACACGACGCCCGACCGTGTCGTCGTTTATCATTTTTCCCACCCTCATGGACGGTCACCATGATGCCTACCTGATGACAACGCTTCAAATGTGGTAAATCCCAAGGGATGTCACACCAATTATTATGCCCGCACAAAGAAATGTTCAAAACTTCAAAAACTAACCTCGGCATGCTACTCCTTGCACCCGGTCCGTACACCTTCCCTCATATTTTTACTCTATTTGTACGATTAAACAATGAATTGGGGTTGGCCCGGTCAAGGAGGTGGATCACGGGTCACGGCACATCACCAGAGATGAAAGGCTCATCGATTGTGAAGTGAGAGGGTAGGATGTAGAGGCCGGACGTCACACGACAAGATGTGATGCAGGTGTTCCTGCTTCCCTTTGTACGAGAGGATGTGTAGTACCACATTGACATTGACATAGTGAGCGGCAACCATGGTTTGTGTGTGTATAATCCATAACAGTGTATGTACGTGCATCATGCATATATAGTATTTTTTTAGGACACGTGTATGTATAGTCTTTCTTCAATCGGCTAGTGACGCATATCATTTTTTTTAGTAACTCTAGTGACTCATATCAAGGGTAGCATCAAAAAGCCCGGGCTTCGCTGGAGGTGCTCCTAGTTCGGCCGGCCCAAGTAGGTGTCAATGTTTTCCTGTCTCCTTTTGTTTTTGTTTCCTTTTATATTTCATTTTTTTCTTTTTCAAATAGTTGTTCTAAAATTTAAAATATTGTTTGGAATGCCAAATAATGTCCTCGTTTTCAAAAAAAAATCATAACTTCCAAAATTGTATGCATTCTAGAAAATATTTCTATTTTTGAAAAACATATTCCTGTTTTAAAAAATGTTCATGTTTTTAAAATTTTGTTTACAATTCAAAATTTGTTCAGCATATATCACAATATGTTCAATGTAAGTTTAAATATGGTTCAACGTATATATGTTCCATATATTACAAAATGTTCAACTTACATTTTTTTTAAATAAGTATTTAAATACTTTTCAACATATATAAAAAAAGAAATGTGTATCTAAAAATTGTTCAATGTATATTTGAAATTGTTCATCGTATATAAAAAATCAATAATTATTTGGAATTTCTAATTTTGTTTGTGTTTTCAATAATTGGTCACATTTTCTAGAAAATGTTCAGGTTTTAAAACTTGGCCGAATTTCTAAATTGATTCAAGATTTTCGAACATTATTCAAATATTTTAAGAAAAAATGTTCACATTTTCCCCAAAAATTGTTGAAAAAATAAACAGATTTGCGGTTGTACATACTACTTTAAATTTTACGCTGTTGTTTAGCCATACTCAATTGCTAGCTGGTTGGCTGCGCAACTATACAGCATGAGGTTGCTGGTTCGGCTCCATCGCATGCATTTTTTTTATTTTAAGTGTCATTATAATGCTCGTTTTTTGCTAGTTTGTTTTTTAGTAATGTTTGTTGCCAGGTTATGTACCATGCCCATCCTTAAATATCGCACCCAAAGGACATGTAAGCCCACACGTGTTGCTTGGCCCATAACTACATTGGGCGCCAGAACGGGCTTAGAATCGTACCTGAGGAGAAGGAGGGAGCAACTAGTTAACGAGCGCTCCTTCGGGAGCCTCGCAGCGATCAGCACTATTTGGCGCGCTCTCAGCAATTCGTCACGTGTCGCGTTCTGGACGCTTCCTCCGGATTTTATTTTTATTTTTATTTTCCGCACGCGTTTTTGGCTTATTGAACGGTTTTTTTTCTGGGTTTTTTCGACGTTTTGGTTTTTCAGCGGTCTTCCTTAAATTTTCGACGAAATTTTTTTTTGATTTTTTTTGTGCGAAAAAACGTGTTTTTTCGTAAAAGTCACGGTTTTGCTTCCGCGAGAGGCACGGTTGTGCTTTCGCGAAAGTCACGGCCGTGTCTCTCGGAAAGGAAAAAAACAACCGTTTTCTGTTTTTTTTTTCGTTTTCGTGAGAGTCACGGTTTTGCTTCCGCGAGAGGCACGGTTGTGCTTTCGCGAGAGTCACGGCTGTGCCTCTTTCGGAAAGGGAAAAACGCGTTTTCGGTTTTTTCTTTCTTTCTCGAGAGTCACGGTTTTGCTTCCGCGAGAGGTACGGCTGTGCTTTCGCGAGAGTCACGGCCGTGCCTCTTTCGGAAAGGGAAAAAACGTGTTTTCTGTTTTTTTTCCTTTCGCGAGAGTCACGGTTTATCTTCCGCGAGAGACACGGTTGTGCTTTCGCGAGAGTCACGGCCGTGCCTCTCGGAAAGGGAAAAAACACGTTTTTTTTTCTTTTGCGAGAGTCACGGTTTTGCTTCCCCAAGAGGCACGGTTGTGCTTTTGCGAGAGTCACGGCCGTGCCTCTTTCGGAAAGGAAAAAACGTGTTTTCTGTTTTTTTTCTTTCGCGAGAGTCACGACCGTGCCTTTTTCGGAAAGGGAAAAAACCAATGCGACCGGTTCGGTTTTTTCGTCTGGTTTTTTCATGAAAAAAAGTTCGTCAAAACCTATCAAACTGGGATCTAGTTTTGAAGATCTCGACGCGACGAATTCAAAGGTGAAAACGGTTCGAGATTTGGACGCACAGTTTAAGAGATAAAACGTTTTGAATAAACGGATCTACGAAAAAAGGGAAAACGCTCAGGTTGCGACAAGTGGCGCACATGCAGCGCGCCACTTTTTGCAACATAGGGGTTTGGAGGTGATTTTTGCAACGAGTACTCCTCAATTAGTGATTTCGGGAGGAGGAGCTACGTACAAAGAGATCGTAGAGACGCGAGTCCAAGTCAGCGTTCGCTAGCGACGGTCGAAAAAATTACTTTGGAAAAAAAATGGAAAAACAGTCCGTACATTAATATTTGGTAAAGATTAAGAAAGACAATTATTATTATTATCATTTTTCTTTCCTCCTTACCTTATCATTTATCCCACGTGTCGCTCCTAAGATAATTGAAATGCAACTATACAGCCGACAGCCCCATGTGAGTTGATTTTCTCTCATGTAGCTCCATCTCACTACTGCAGAATCGGTCTATAGTACCGGTTCGTAAGGGCCTTTAGTGCCGTGTCAGGGGCTGGGGGTCATTTAGTCCCGGTTCGTTATAGGAACCGAGACCAAAAGGTACCACGTGGCACGAGCCTGTGCCGGAGGCTTGGGGTCCTTTAGTCCCGGTTGGTGACACCAACCGGGACAAAAAGGTTTAGGGGTTTATGGTATCATGGCTTATTTTCCTTTTAATTTTGTGTTTTCCATTTAATTTTTTTTCATTTCAAACATATTTTACGCTAATACATACTGTACACGTTATGCACATATATCATCGAGTTTCTCGTATGACACCCCCCCCCCC